>CM020506.1:21810000-22065000 GCA_009823395.1 Thamnaconus septentrionalis | reverse complement strand
CACAGGCACGTCCCTTAGCAGCCTGGGCACGGCCAACCACACCATGATCGACCTGGACTTCGACACCGGCTCCACCGCTCCCCTCACAGCCACGACCCCCGTCGTCCGGGTCTGACCGCGGTCAGAGGAGCAGGGCTTCCCCGAAGAAAGAGCGGAAATGAAATCCATCCATCCATCCATTTTTAATACCCGCTTTGCCCTGCACTCAGGCTTGTGGGAGTCTGCTGGAGCCTCTCCCCGCTGTCATAGGGTGAAGGCAGCGTGACACCCTGGACGCCAGTTCATCGCAGGGCCACGTAGAGACAAACCATTCACACCGCTACCATCGATTTAGAGCTTCCAGTTCAGCTCACGTGCATGTTTTTGGAGTGTGGGAGGAAGCTGAAGAACCCGCAGGGAACCCACGCACGCACTGGGAGAACATGCGAGATCCACACAAAGGCCCCAGGAGACCCCCGGAATCGAATCCACAACCTCACCGTGAGACCACTTCACCACCGTGTCACCCAGTACTGTCAAATGGAATATGTGATTTGTTTGCAAACCGTTAAAACTGTCCTGCTTTCTAAAATAGAAAAGATTTTATTTAAAAAAAAAAAAAAAAAAAAAATTTTGTTTAATCAATTTGTTTTTCAATGAGTCGGACGTTGAAAACATGTTTGGGGACTGACATGTGGACCATCCAGGGTTCTGGTGCTTCACTCCTACTTTATGTGACACACTGGTGGCTCGGAGTCACATGCTGCGAGTGAAGCTCTTGTGTTTTTCTCCACGAGCGTTTACCGCAATGTCACAGTAATCAAAATCTTGTCGACTCGGATGTCATATGATCTGAAAAAAAAAAAAAAAAAAGCCTGGAACGTGTGGAATTTTGAAAATCCCAAAATGCATTGGAACCATGAGATTCAAGGGACTGCTTTGGGCTTCCTGTTTGTTTTTTTTTGTTTTTGTTCAGCTGTGCCTTCCTTAATGTAGAGCACCGCCGCTAAACTCTGCTCAGGGTTTCTTCTCAACCCACAAATCCCCTGGCAGAACAATGGGAGTCAAACTATAACCACTGCGCTCACTGAGCTTCTCAGCGGAAAACGCTTGAACGCAACACTAACAAACTTAAGGTCCTTCATTTCCTCTAACCATGTATTAAATACATACGCAAGTTTGAGCCTCAAGTAAAGCGACGTGTTGTCCGTTTTTGTGTAATGAACACGACAAAACATTTTGTCCGACATGACGTGTACTGTACTTAAAGGGCCATCGATGCCATGAAGTGCTGTGTGTTGTGTCACAGCCGCTCATCCTCATTGCTGAGAGCGGTGCTAGATTTTGTGAATCTATATTACCGTGTCGATTTCCTGGAGTAGAATGTGCCAAGTGTGACGTCGCTCTCGACGTGTGACAATTGTTTTTTTTTTGTGTGTGTGTGTGTGTGTAACATAGCCATAAGTAAGGAATTTTAGGCTCTCGTTTGTGGGAGTAAACTTTTATAAATTAATTTATACAAAGAGTACACGCTATAGTGCTGACAACATGGACAAAAAAAACCTGCATGTTTTTGTTAGCTGGTAGATTTTGAGGCAATTATCCATTTTGTATGAGCGGAAATGCACTTGTAATTTGAATCTGTAAATAACTGTTGATAGAAAAAAAGGATAAATAAATGTGTTTGATAAAAAAAACATCTGTTTTGCTCACTTCCGCATGAATATACTGGGTTCTTTCCAGGACCTTCGTGGACAGATCACATTTCTTGCTGGATCTTTGGATAAAAGGTAATGAGGAACAGTCCTATTATGAGAACCAGTCATGGTCACCATGGTGCTGCCAAGGGTCTTTTGTTTTTTTTGTTTTTTTTTTTTTTTTAAAGATTGATCCCCAGCGGTAAGAGCAGCTCTGGAACAAAGCTGGTCTCTCGACAGGGCCAAAGACCCAATTGAAATTTTGTAATGTTTATTATGACGATTTTCCTACTAAAAAAAAACATGTGAGTGCTGACTGACCCTCAAGGTTGGTGGATCAAGTCTTACGATCGGTAGCTATTTATTTTGAAATCCAACAGCCCAAAAACGAGAGATGAATGTACCATTAGGCGTACTCTAAGAGTTGGCAGATAGCTCAGGATGTAACAGTACTGACTTTGAATCCTGAGGATGGAGGTTTGAGTCCAACAACAGTTGCAGTTACATTTTAAAGCCCAATGGCCCAAAAAGATCAAGCAGAAGAGTTTTCACCTCGCTCGACATGGAAGAAAAATGTTCCCGAATACTGCAGAAGACGGTTCAATTCTTATGATGAGCAGAGTTGCACCTTTTGAAATCAAAATATGCTTCTGATGAGAACCACCAATCTGCAGGCTTTTGTGTTATCAAAACCTATGTTTGCCCCTGTGTTTGCATTTTTCATCCTACCACCATCTGTCTACTGAGAACAGGTTGGGAATAGGCAAACGCTGTGTATTAAGAGTTGGCAATTGGATTTTGCATTCTACCACTCTGTCTCAAGCTTAACTATGATTGGACGGTCATTTTGGTGAGTTTCGGGCTGGTTGAAGTATTTTGTCTTTCCTGAAAAACAAACAAACAAACACACACACAAAAAAAAACAGCGTCATCAACAACAACAATATGTTTCATTTTGGCCCAGAAATGGTCCCGTTTAAAGCTGTGATTTTCCAGGTTTCAAAATGAAGCTAACTGCTATTGATCCAGGCAGGGAAACATGGCCCAGCAGCTGCAGGTCCTACCTGCAACACTCACATAAATGGCTCCCACTGCCATTTGAAAGGTCCTGGAGTCATAACAAAAGAACAAAAACTAATGTCTTTGTCTCATCGTGACCTTCAATTCACACATAATCTTCACTGAAAACAAACAGGAAGAGCACAATTTCCATAATTTGCTTAGGCGTGTGATTAATGACACCTCTTTCAGAACATGTTTCACCCACTAAATAAGCTTCAAAACAGAATGGAGAAACATGAGGAATGAACACAACTAGGCTCCACAGCGCCACCCACCCACAAAAACAAAAGCAGTCACCCACATCCGTGCGACCGTTTTCCAGCGATGCAAAGATAAATCATTTGTTTGTGCTATCGGGGCACTCCGACATGCAGTCACGATGCAGGAAGCTTATTGAGGGGTTTCGTGACACAGCAATGGCATCGACGGTGGGCGTCGGCAGGGCCACTGAAGGCCCAGTCCCTTGAATGCTGCTTGCAGTTTTAGGTTTTTTTCAGTCTGTTGTTGTGCAATACAATCCAGAACAGGATGGCTTTTGACCATGAAGTACACAAGCAAAGGAAATTATATATTTCCATCCTTCCTGCGGTTCAGCTCACTGGCTGCCTTTGTGTCTTTCAGTGTAAGAAAACGATTTATTCACATGCAACTCTCACAGGCTGGTTGGTGTGATTCATAAGATAAATGACATGGCGGGAATGTCTGAGCACAGCACGTACTTTTCGGGATGTCTGAATGTCAGAAAGGGAAAGTGCACACTCCCATCGTCGTAATCCAACGTATGTTTAAGACGAAAACAGGCAATCTCCCTGGACTCCCTTTCCCTGAGAGTTTAGAGATGGCTTACATAACTTCCAGTTTACTTATCAGCCTGTTGCGGACAACAGATCATCTTAACACAACAATCTTAACTAGAATCCAGTGATATATCACTGCAGCCATAATCGGTTATTTCGCGACTTTTAAACCACAAGTGGTCATTTGCAGTCACCATCTGAAAGTGGAGCCCTCCACTTGCTACAGAGGATGTCTGCTTCCCCCTGGCGGCCAACGTCTAGAACTGCAATAACGACTACTGTACGTGGCGGTAATTGCCAGATTTCATTAATATTAAATAATCTCCTCAGAAACGCCAAACAACAAGGCAATAAGGCAATTATCTTTTGTTTTTGACTGTATGGAATATTTAAACATAACACTATATTCCCCTTTTAAATGGTGCCACACTTGCAAGGAACATGCATTTGTAGGGTGAGCGCCATAGCTAAGTATCTGGGTTGCAGCCCTGAAAGATGTGACATGTCTTCTCTGCCAAGTCAAACAGCTCAATCTGCTGTTGCTATTGGCACTTTTTTGAGCTTTCGACCCCCAGGTGCTGCCAATCAGCTGCCTGACCATGTGGAGGAATGCTATGTTCAGTGATGAGTCCAGACGGCAGTTGGATCATACAGTCAAAGTGTGGAGAAGACGTGGAGGACGCTCTGCTGATTGCTGCACCGACAGAGTAACGTCTCCTGGTGGAGGCAGTGTGATGGTGTGTGGTGGCATCTCTCTCACTGGAAAAACAAGGCTTGTCATCATTGGGGGTCATCTCAATGCAGAGAGATATGGAGATGAAATTCTGCAACCAGCGGCAGTAATCCCATATCTCCACAGTCTGGGACCAAACTCCATCCTCTCAGATGACAATGCTCTCCCCCACACAGCAAGATTTATCAGAGACTACTTCCAAAATTTGGGAGTGAAGAGGATGGAATGGCGAGCCAGCAGTCCTGACCTCAACCCCATTGAACACTTGTGGCATCAGCTAGGGCGTGCTGTTTGTGTCAAAGTGACCGACACAACCACTGGCGACAAACGCTGGTTGAAGAATCCGATGCCATCCCACAGCAGTGTGAGACCAGGCTGGTGACCAGTATGAGGAGGAGATGTCAGGATGTTGTGACTGTGTATGGTTCTTCCACAAGCTAATGAGGCTTCTGTTTGTTAAATGAATGAATTGTTAAACTGCCAATATGTTCTGTTTCTTCAAATTACAATCATCCAATCCACCAAACAAGAGTCAATGGCAGACTAAGCTGTGTGATTCAGCAGAGAAGACTCGTCACATTCTTCATGGGCGAAACCCAGATACTGAGCTCTGCTGTTCACCTCACAAATGCATGTTACTTACAAGTGTGGCACCGTTTAAAAGGGGAATAAACAGTGTAAGAGACTAGAGACTAGCATGTATGTCCTAGATATGGCTGCCATATTTTCTAAATACTGTTTTCTGAGACAATATGTGATTTTTTTTTCCAGGGGGATGCAGCTGTTCATTTCAAACGACCACCTGTCAATAAGAAGAGGGGAGTCAGATTTCCATGACACCGTGATGCATTTCATGGCTACACACAGAGCAATTTCTATGGATTTGAGTTGCATTTTGTTTAGCGAGCCACCGATACTTGCCAAGTTCCCCAGTTGGCACAATTCAGGGTCCACTGGAACTTTAACTCCAGTGATCTTGGTTAAAGTACAGCAGATATCATGCCAGAAGGGTTTCACTTTGCAACCAACTTCAGTGTGTAACAAGGTAGGATGCAGGAAGTAGTGTAAGGGGGAAGTGACATCACACAAGATGAAGGAGGAAGGAAGTTATAAATCAGAGACACCTGTGCTGACAAAAAAAGCGGGAAATTCAAACAAAGAAGACAAAAAGAGCTGAAGCAGAACCAAAGAAAAGTGAGAAGTGAGATAAGGAGAAAAAGGATAACTAACCTGAATGTGGATTAAAAGAAATTGCAACGACCGGAGTGAACTAGAGGTGGACCTGACAACCAGTGTCTTGAAGGAGGAAGAAAAAGGATCTCCCTGGAACAGGCAAACCTGTTCGGAACCCCAAAACCCTTCCTTGGACCGGGTCAAAGGCCACTCTCCTCTCCCTCAGCTAAGTTCTTCCACCTCCTTATTCTCCAGGCTTCTCCACCTGGCTGCTGTCGTTACATGCTCTCTTGCTTCTTCATCATCCTCCCTCTCTGACTACACCCACACACACACACACACTACACACACACACACTCCACATACATGAACTGAACTGAACAGGACTACACACACACACACACACCACATTCATGAACTGGTCTGAACTGGAATCTACCTGACCACACACCCTCACATACATATTATAAGGACTTATTTGAATATTTTGGAGTTTTGATCTCTGAGATTTTGATGGCTTGTGTTTTTTTCAGGAAATTTGGGTTTGTATAAATGTTTGTTTGTTGATGCATATTTTTGAGAAAGTGGCTATGAATCTCGCCGTTTATGTTGTAATGAATTTCGTTGTACCTTAAATCACCTTTACCTTGCAAACTTACTTTTTGGTTTTCTTATTGTGTAAATTTTGTAGGGAGTATAATAATCATAAGTCGGGTGTTCTATATAGTTAAAGTTATATTTATGACAGAGTGAATCCTGTCTGGCGCCCAACACGTTTTATATAGGTTTGGAGAGACGTGCTCCGCTACAAGTGCCACATCTAAAGCACCTATTTGACAGATCAGATTTGAATGAATGTAATTTTTCTGGGGTAAGGTATAATTGATGTAGAGTGTTATAGTTAATTAGTCTACACTGGGCAATGATAGTAATTAACAAGCTATTTTGACATAGATCTGCCCAGAATTGTTCATCAATGGTAATATTCAGATCTGACTCCTATTTCAGCTTAGATTTATGTAAGCCTGGCTTTGGGCTCTCTCTCAACAACAGGTGGTACATCTTGGAAATGAATCTTCGCATGTCCTCCTCATGAAGAAACCATCCATCCATCCATCTTCTATACCCGCTTATTCCAATTCAGGGTCACGGGGGTCTGCTGGAGCCTATCCCAGCTGTCTTAGGGCGAAGGCAGGGTACACCCTGGACAAGTCGCCAGTTCATCGCAGGGCCATGAAGAAACCTCTCAACATCATTGATGACAGGCTGGGTCATTTCCAGACCCAAGATCTCAGGAAGGATCTTAATTGGAGATAACTAAGTTTGGTTGGACAGGTTATATTTCCTCTTCAAATGGTCAAATGTCATGGAATGTCCATTGTCGAAACACTCCTCCAAGTGTTGTACCCCTTTATGACACCATTGGTCCAGGATATTATTGTCAAGAGCCATGGGCATGAGATCATTTTTGTTTTAAAGGTGTTTTAGGGGACAATCCCACTTTCAATCCAAGGCTTTTGTGGACCTTGTACCAAATTTGAATTAGGTGTCTCAATATAGGGTAATCGGTCCTGTTGTATACAATTGCAGAATTATGTTTATAAATGAAGTCACTGAGTCTTTTTTTTTTTCAGGGGGTGCAGTCCAATTTGCGTCCAATAGGGGGCTACACAGACCTCAAAAAGGATGAGATGAATCTCATGAATGTGAGATATTTCCTCAAGTAGTTCTTACAACTGGGTACGTTAGTTTTTCCATGGATATCCGGGGTGATTTACGGTTCCATATGAACTGTCTGACATAATCATTCAGAGTTCTAAAAAAAAAAAAAAAAAAAAGACTGTGGTCATGCAATGGGTAGGGATTGAAACAGATATTGTAATCTTGGTTACAATTTTGTGAACTGTCTGACCCACCTGAAAACCTTTTATGTCAGGATCTTTATGGGGTTTATGGCACGAGAGTTTGGACCCAACTGACAAATAATGGGCCGAACCCAAACTTGGCCAGCACTTTATATAAATATGTCCATTCTAACCTATCAAACGCTTTCTCAGCATCTAGAGCCATTCCGTTTCAGGTTTGTTTAATGAATAATATTAAATAGTCTGCATAGGTTATTAGCTGAGAAGCCAAGCCTGTTAACTAGGGCCTTGGAAATCAATGTATAATCTGTATTTAACAATGAGATTGGTTGGTAAGAGGAGCATTTCACAAACCTGTGGGGTGATGATCAAATTCGCTGGTAGTCTCATGTTAAGCATATACAAAAAAGTTTCAAATGGTACTGCAATATCATATGCAAAATCATAATCAATAAATCAAAATTAACTATAAAAATGTTTTTGAGAAGTGAAGTGAGCGCTCTATATACCTGCAGACCAGCTTAGTGTGTGCGATTCCTGGTGTGGAGGTATGCACTGAATAGCAGCCTGAGATGTTGGCGTGGAGCCGCGACACACAAAATGGCGAGGAGGAAGAAATCACAGTTGACTCGAAGATTTCACACCTCATCTTTATCTGAGGAGAGTTTCAGTATTCTGTGTTGATCAGTGAAGAACAAAAGAAGAGCAGATCCCTTTGTGGGCTTGAATTTATGAGATGACTAAAGATTACAAGACAAAGTTTGTTTGTTACCGTGCAGATTTAGGGTATACAAGCAGGGTTTATATAGGGGTTTATTTTGCCCCCAAATTAGTCATTAAACTGCACTATTTGTCTGCTTTTGGCTGTTGGAATGCTGTATTAGTCATGGATTGAAAAGAGGTAAAGGACTTTGTGTGATTGCTCCTTTTGAACTTTTCCTTCAGGACTAACATTGAAAAACTGGGCACAAAGCTTGTTTTAGACCTTTAATCATGGAGTTGTCATGATCAGGCCACATATTTTTCTTGTTGACCGCACAATGACTCTGAAAATCACTTCCCATCATTTTTTTTTTTTTTTTTTTTTTTTGGCTTTTCAAATAAAACAGAATATCAAAGTGTTTCCCTTGACGTGGAGCTTTGGGCAGAATGATTTTTACTGCTGACCCTGATATTTACTCAAAGTGTCTCATCCCCACTAAAAAAAATAATACAAATGCAGCCCCGAGTCATCTGATTCCTTACTGGCCAGTGCAGTGATCTACAAGATATTTGAGCACAGGTCATATTATTGCAGAAAAGGAAAAATGCAATAACAATCTCAAAGATTTAAGACACATAATCCAGCACATACAGCATGTTAGACGCATGGAACCCTGAGATCGAACAAAAAGCTCACAGTCGCTGCATGTATTGATCGGCGCCATGCTTTCAAAATCCAGTGAAATAAACCCGACGTGTTCCTGCTGTGGAGGTTGTCTTATGACTTAATGCCCATTTGGGCATTAAGTCATAATGCCCGCTTCCATCGGGCGGAGCCTTTTATAGACCTTGGTTTTTTGCCTGCCACCCCCTTTTGGCCATTGTCTAGCACTGCATCCAGCGCTCCCTCTTGCTCAGGGGGTAGCCGGCGTCGGTCGTCAGCTGCTGGTTCACGCGCCAGTATTCGTCCCCCTTGAAGAAGAAGATCTTGCCATTGGTCCACGTGAGGGCGGCATCCGGGCTGGACGGCACCCCGGTGAAGAGCTCAGACAGCGGTTTGGGGTAGCGGCTGAGGTCCGTGTAGGTCAGTTCATCCCACTGCCAGTGGTCTGAGCCCTGCACAGAGAGAGAGAGAGAGAGCAACAGAGTGGAATCACTACCACTGACTGCTGCCTGTTGCATTGGCTCAGGTGTTTAGTTGCAATACCTTGATGAAGATCAGCTTCTTGTTCTTTTCCAGGTACAACGCTGTGTCGATGTCGTGGGGGATTCGTTTGACCTCCTTGGGGTATCCAAAGTTCAGCGTGAACATGGAATACCTCCACACTTTACCGCCTGGCAAAATGAGAGGAAGCAGGAAAGAAATTATTTTCCAGCCTTGAACGAGGAGCAAAACACACACACACACACACACACACACACACACGTTTTTGGAGCAATTACCTTTAAAGAAGTAGGTTTTATTGGTTCTTGGAGAGTGCACGGCAGCGCTCAGGTTTCCAGGGAGTCCCCTCCACAGTCGGCTGATCTTTATCGGTGTGTTGTAGCCCATATTAGAGATGGTCCACACGTAATCACCGCTGAAAGCATAGGTTTTCCTCCAGGGACCTGAACAAACACACAATGATCATTTGCAATGCACAATGATGCAATTTTAGGTTTTAAAGTATGAATGTTTTAAACCTCATTGTTGACATTTCATTTTAGGTTCTTAATTTTTACAGTCATTTATTCTTCATTTTATGTTACAATTAGATCTTTAGATCAGGGTGGGCAAACTTTTTTGACTGGTGGGGCCACAAATGGGTTCTCAAATTTAACAGAGGGGCCGGAGCAGGAGCAGATGGATGGAGTAAAATATATATCATGGAATATGAAGAGAACATGCTTTGATGTCAATTGAAAATGAACAGAGCATTACAACAAAATATGTGTCTTTGAAGCCGCACGGTATTTAGCTCTTTATTGAAATGACTCCTAAAACACTGATAAAATGGATGGAATACAGCTATTTTATGACTGACTATTAAAATTATTTCTTCAAGTTCAGCTGGCCGGATTAAAAAGCTTGATGGGCTGCATATGGGCCATAGTTGTTTCTATGTCATCTGCCTTTAGGTCTTACTCCAGTGTTATCTATCTATCTACCTATCTGTATCTGTCTGTCTGTCTGCCTGCCTGCCTGCCTGAGAAAAACATGAGGTCTTTGTGGAATCCCAGGATGGCTTTCCTGGGATGATGTTTCATTTTCTGCTGATATTTCCGACCTCACTAATTCAGGTCCTTTCACTAAACAAAATGTTTCGACCTCCACCACAGCTGCCAAACAGTTGACCTCTGGCTCACCCAACATGATGGCGTCCAGCGTGGCGTTGCAAGGGTCAGGGATGCTCTCAGTGCTGTGGCCGCTGTCTGTGGGAACCAGGTTGTCATTGGCTGTCGGACTGGCTGAAGTGCTGGTGACACGTTTACCTGTGCAGCAATGAAAACAATGAATTGCAGCCACGAGTATCAGCAGTTTCAATACCCATCCCTCGTATAGTCACACAGAATCTGTTTTAAGCGTTTCGTACCGCTTGAAACCAATAATAATTCTCAGTATGAAATAATGTCAGCGTAAAATACCCATTGTGTTGATAAACATACTACCAAATTTAACAAAACAGACACACACCCATACAGAGATCACAACATCCACATGGACTGTAAGCCACTGTTACGAACTGCTTTGCAACATGGCCGCGCCCAGTGGTTATGCCTTTGAGAAGCAGGATGTGCTGGCAGGGGCAAATTAATAATTAAGTGAACCAACAACGTCATCTGCTGCTGCTAATAGGCAGGATTTACCCGACTGTTGCTGTTGTTATTGTGTTGGGAAGATGACTTTGCAAATATAATTGGTTACAATTACGAGTTACCCAATAGAAAATGTAATCGTAGCGTAACTATTCCAATCTCTTCATCAAAGTAACGTAACTATTTCCATTTGATTACATTTCCAGTACTTTTCTAAATGTTGAGTAAATGTTCTCAACTGTGTAGAGCTGACAGTGTTAACCTTCCGGCAGTACTCAAAAGAGTGAGAGACAATTCAACTGGCAGACGAGAGGCAGGGGGCGCTGCAATTCTGAACTTGACAGGAGAGCCAATCAGAAGCATCAGTATAGTGTCAAACTTTGGTCTGTGGAAGGAAACAGAAATTGACGGTGCTTGTGCCAGGCCAGTGCACGAGAAAATCAAGCAAAGCAAAAAAACATGAAATGACTAAATATAAAGCCCAGCCTAAATTTGTAAAAAAAAAATTGCTCAGATGTAATTAAATTACAGTTACTATATTTTAATTAGAAATGTTTTTCCATAAATGTAACTCATTAGAATTCCCTCTGTTTTGTGATTAAATGAGGTAACCACGTGATGTGCAACTCGCTACTCCCCAAATGTGGACTCACCGTACAGCGCCTGAACGCCTCGGATGTCGTCCCGGTGCAGCCTGAAGTTGACGCGGTAGCCGGCGTAGATTGGAGCCATCAGGGCGCTGCTGTACTGAGAGTGGCCCAGGCCGAGGGCGTGGCCGATCTCATGGGCAGCCACGATCCGCAGGTTGGTGCCATAATAGGAGCCCTCGGTCCAGAACTCATCCTCGTCGAAATGGACGAGGCCAGAATCTGGAGGCTCGGCATGAGCAAGGACGTGACCTGTCGGAGGAATATACAGGAGTATACATATGTATGTATATAACAACAACAATCTCTCCCACTCACTTTAAGTGTGTACAAACTAATGCATTGCACAACATTATGACACACACACTGTCATTACGCACAACTGCAATGAATGTTTTTTTTCAGGTAGCATCAGATTTTATGTTATATTATTATATGTTATTCTTTAATTTATATTTTTTATTTTATGCCGTACTTTTATCTCTATGTATACTATAGATTAGAACATTGCATGCCATTTTTATTACACTAGTTTTTTTTTATTACACTTTTTCAGGCTGCTGTCTGCCCCGGAGATCAATAAAGTATCTATCTATCTATCTATCTATCTATCTATCTATCTATCTATCTATCTATCTATCTATCTATCTATATATCTACATGTAAATATGTGTATATATATTATTTTCATATATACTCACTGTATACATACATATATTTATATATATACATACACATAGACATATTTGTATGTATGTGTGTGTGTTCATCTATATAGAAGTACAATGTACATGATGAATATACAGCTCAAGTATATTCCTCATAATAAAGGAGGTATCACCATTACGTAACAGTTTTATACTTACAATAATTCATCAGTCATTAACCACAGCATTTGTCCCTCAATCCTTCAGGTAGCTGTAATTAAACCCCTTATCAAAAAAACCTAATCTGGACACAAGTGTCCTATCCAATTATAGGCCAATCTCAAACCTTCTGTTTCTGTCTATGATTTTAGAGAAAATAGTTGCCAGGCAGCTCAAGGACTTTTTCCATGACAACAATCTATTTGATGTGTTTCAGTCAGGTTTTAAGAATAATCACAGCACTGAGACTGCACTGCTAAAGGTGAGTAATGACCTCCTGCTGGCATCTGACAGCAGTCTTCTTTCTACGCTAGTACTTCTAGATCTCAGTGCTGCATTTGATACACCACCACAGCGTTCTTCTGAGAAGACTAGAGGATGTTAGTGGCAAAATCCTTGAATTTGTTTCGATCTGGTTTCTCTGACCACTTTCACTTTGTGTATGTTCATAATCACTCATCAGAACGTAAGAGGGTTAGTCATAGAGTCCCTCAAGGGTCTGTTCTTGGACCACTTCTCTTTAACATTCACATGTTACCTCTTGGTGACTTCATTAGAAAGCATAACATCAGTTTATTTAAGAGTAGACTTAAGACCTTCCTCTTCCATAAAGCTTGCAGTTAGAATCAACTCAATGTCAGTTAAGCTGCTATAGGCCTTGACCGCTGAGGAAGATCTTTTTCTCCCATTAAAGGGACTGTCTCTCTGGGCAGGTTTAGCTTTTATCAATTTTTCCTCTCCACCTGAACTACCTATTATATGCACGATGCTGCCTCAGTCTCTGTGTGTCCTTGGCAGGTATGGGCCCCGCTCAAAAGCTTTTTTTTTTTTTTTTTAGCTTCATAGAGTGTTCCATTTCACATATACGTAAATGAAATGTTTCTACATTTATGTCTTCTTCTTTTTTCAGGTATGTGATTAAAACTAAAAGAAATTAAATGAAATGACCACGACATCAGGACCCGGAGAATGCAGTCCAGGGAGCCTCGAGCCATCACTTCATCTTCAATACCAAGATCAGGACCCTGGCCTTGATTTAACAGCTGATCATGTGCCATCATGAACTCTTGCCCTCCCAAACACGGACAAACACATTCAACATGCACAGCAGCTAAACCACCACTTAACATTTAAGCCTATTTAGATTTTATAATTATTTGGTGTATATATACACCACAACAACATCTATTTATATTCAACTGGTCATAAGCAGAGGACGGCCCTTTGGAGTCTGGATCTGCTCTAGGTTTCTTCCCACAGTGGAGTTTTTCCTGCCCACTGTCGCCACTTGCTTGTTCTGGGGGCCCAGTTGGTTTTTCCTCTAATTGTACAAAGCACATTGAGCTGCCTTTGGTTGTGATTTAGCGCTGCACAAATAAAAGTTGATTGATTGATTGATTGATTGAAGTCAGTCTTCCGTCAGTCTCCCTAGCTGTCAGTGGTGAGGTGTGTGAGACTCACCACGGCCGTCGAAAGGTGAAGCGCACTGGCCATCACCACGACTGTGAAAGGAGATTCTGATGTCTGCCCTGCTGTAGAAGATCTCTCGGAAAGACAAATCGGCCACATCGCTCCAGTACTGGAAGGCGGAGCGGATGGCCTTGGTGACGTCCCCCTTCCTCATGTCAGGGGTGTAGTTGTAGATGCGGTAAGTCAGACTTCGTTTCTTCCACAAGCCTTCAAAAGAAGAATTGCAAGCGACAAAGTGTCACTAGCTGATGGGAAAGGATTTAACAATTTAACCCTCAGGAGACATTTTACAGGTCCAGTCTGTAATATTTGGAGATTTTGAGAAGAAGCAGCGACATCAAGTGGTTACATATTAGATTACAGCCCTCACCCGCTCGCCCTCCCTCTCCTGAGCTTGCCAGTGAGCTACAGTGGCCTGTGCAAACAAACCTGGATACCTCGTCCACCTTCTTCTTTTTTGGTTTATTTCAGGGATGCCAGCGTTCACCCTAAATACGACATGTGCTGTCAGGCGACCTGGATTGTCCACACCAGGCTTCCTTAGAAATATGGTGGTGAAAGATGGCAGCTAACTGGGAGCAAGACCCTTATTGATCTATGGATGTTCTTATACTGTATATAAATAAGAACCGTTCTAAGGGAAGGTAAACCAAATGACTTTTATTGTACTGCAAATATACACTTTAATTAATGTTCTCATGGACAATATATGAAGCTTTAACTAATATGCTAATATAACAAAAATAATCAGGCCAAATATTACATACTGGACCTTTAAATGACCGATGAAACTCCTTTATATGAGAAATCCATAGACAGTGTTTGAGTCGTTTGTACTTGGAAACATCCAAGCTGATTTTGCTTTGGTTTTCTGAACATGCAATACAGTATAAAACAGTGATAGCTACTCCTCAGTGTCCACAAATATTTGGATGAGCTGAGAGGAACCATCCTGGACGTGTGGACTTGTGAGGAACATGGTGCACGTGGTGGCATTCTGTGAACTCACCTATCACTCTGTATCTGTGATGCTTGCTGTTGAAGGGGTCTTTCAGGCCACAGCGAGGCCTTCTCATGGCCTCCAGAGTGGCTTCGTCCAGTTCTCCGCTGGGCAGCAGATCGTTCACTCGCTGAAAGACCTGGAGACAAAACAGACTCCTGCAAAACTCATTCGGTGACGTTCACAGGTCGCTCCCAACCCCCAACAGTCAACAGACCCTTATGTACACCGTGGGCTGGTGGATAAACACGCTCCTGTTGGCCACATGCGTGGTTTTACTTTGAAAGGGCAGTGAGCGTACGTACTTGAGAGCCTGGATGAGCTCGTCCAGGTAGCGAGGGTCCAGCGGGTCAGTGAGGTCCGTCAGGTAGCCGTACCTGGTCAAATATGCCTGGAAAACACAGGTACAATGAAGACCTCAGACGCACTTTAAAAGCCTTACAAAAGTAAAGCAAACAAGGTTCATGAAAGCAGAAAAAAAAAAAATCTAACAAAAGAATAAAAGTAGCCTTCAGCTCACCTTAGCCTCATCCAACTCTGGCCATGGCACCACCGCACAAAAAGCTCCGCTGAGGGCCAGAAGCAGCCGCAGAAGCAGACCAGTGGAATCCATATTCAAATCACTTTCGGACTTTCAGCCGCTGGATATATTTGGTCCTCAAAGAGCGGAGGAGCCCTCAGCAGAATCCCACAGCAGACTTTTTGTTCTCTGTGCAGGTTCCGCACGGTTTTAAACTCAGCCCCAGAGCATGAGTCAGACCTGTGGCTGCGATGATCCATCCCCGAAGAATGAGCAACGCAAGAGCAGCCAGCTGACACCAGGCCAGCCCATCTGTTGTTAAACTGTTACAGCTGCTCACAGATGAACTGGTCAGTCTGAGGTGTCTTTTCTTTGTTTTTCTTTTAAACGCTCAATAGATTTTCAGGGTCAAACTACTGTATAACTCTTTGAAATGCTGTAGGTGATCCGGAACAGAAGTGCAAATCTAATATACCCAACTTGATTTAGTGGTCATTTGCTTTTCCTACTATTAAGGCATACAATGCATTAGCTGCCTATTAAACCTACTGGCCATTTGGCGCTCTGACCTTCCAGACAGTGTAGGTAGGTTCAAAGGTTTGGGGTCACGGACTCATTTCTGCATTGAACTCATTTATAACCAGTTGTTATGAAATAATGATCTTGAATCCTGAACAAGTTTGGGAACATTTCAGTGTTGAATGAAAAGCATTTCCAATGTCTAATTAAAAGTAAATTGAGAGTAAAACTGTCTGTGACGTACCGTTTGTGTGAGGACAGCCAGAAAAGCTCTGTTTGCATTCTTGTTCTGAAGATCATATCTTACCCTCACATGAACTATTCATCCTCTACATCTTTTGCTTGCTCCACTTTCTAGTGTGTTCAGCCTGCAGCAGTAGTGCCTCTCCCAAAATAGTGGCAACATCCCACATTCTGACTGTGCCTGGATTTTCGCAGGATCCCGTGAACAGAGGGCTGAATATAGGCACTACAATGGAACTTTTTTCTTGAGGGTAAAGTGTGTAAAATTCTGCCATCTAGCGGCCAGATTTTAGATTGCAGCGCTCATTTGCTAACTCCCCCTCCCAAGCTTGCCAGTGAACTGTGTTGGCCTGTGCACACAAATTGGGATACCTCGTCCACCTTCTTCTTCGTTGGTTTATTTGCAGATGCCAGCGTTCACCCTAAATATATAACACGCTGTCAGATGACCTGTATTGTCTGCACCAGGCTTCGTTAGAAATATGGCAGTGCAAGATGGTAACTAGGAGCAAGACTCTTGATCTATGAGTATTCTTATGTATAAATATGGTAACCGTTCTAAGGGTAGGAAAACCAAATGACTTTTATTGCACTGGGTCTATACACTTCTCTTAATGTATTAATGGGCAGTATGTTAAGCTTTTGCCATTTTCAAAACCATAAATCAGGCCAAATTTCACACACTGGCCCTTTAATGAGTGATGACATCACAATAAAATATATTAAGATGTCCAGGGCAGAATAGGAACTTCAAAAAATTGCTGTCGAGGCCAAACTTGTGTGTCTCATACAACTCAAACATATTTGACTTTGAGCTTCTGGAGAAATGGAAATCGGCATGATCTTATTTTTGCCAGAAACTTTTTGTGTTATTCCTGTCTTTGTCATGTCAGCTAAATCTAATTCCTGTGTGATTAAGTCCAGTGACCGCATTGTGGAAACAGACATGATACTGCGCCATGCAATGCCCTCACTGTTGAGACTAAAAACTCGCTCTTGCAGGCTTCATCCACGCTAATGGGAATGTTTAAGAAGCTGACCAGACAGCTCACAGCAAGATGTGAGTGCTGGTGGATTATTGGCATCGTAGCTATGTAGTTGCTGCGACAATGCTTTGACAATCAAGCCTTGTCTTTGGATGGCAACAGCGTGATGGGCTGCACGTTAGTTCCAATAGGTTCTATTATATTCAGCAAGACTTCGTTATTAATCTTCAAATTAGTCATCCTAATAATGTAGGTCAGGTCCCTGCTTGCATATTTGTTGTGAAATGTACTCAACTGAGCATGTTTCAGCTTGTGCACTTGATCACCACGCCCAGTGTGTGCAGTCAAGTGGAACATTAGAGAACAGGGTTTATGTTTCTTTTATTATTACTAATTATCTATCATTTGTTGTCAACACCCAGGACCTTGTTGGAATCAAGTGCTTACCATTAGTATATGTCATCCTGGATGACTTGTTCCAAATCTTGGGTTTCTTTTGTCTTTTAAATCCCCCCAAAAATCAATCAATAAAAAAATATGAATTTTGCATTCTTACTATTACATGCTACTGACGTTTATATACTGGGACTTCAACAATGAGATGACTGCATTGCCTTTTCCAGGCACTGTGTGATGAGTGTTTGTACAATAAATGTAAAAAAAGAAAGTACAATTCAGCTCTTTCCACTTCCTTTCTACTCCGTGTGTCATTGGGCAATTCCATTGTTTTTACAAATGTTGTTTGTTTTTTTAAATAAAAAAACAAAGGACATAAAACAAACGTAAGAAGTGGTTTTGATGGGAAATGTCATCTTTTCTCATTTTACCCGTGAACTATGAGGCTCTGTAGATCACTGACTCATAGGGTCCGGAGAAACTCAGGGACCACAAACAACTTTTCTTCTTTGACGCAATTCGGTTTTACAGGCGTTTTAGTCACTTCTAACTCAGAGAAAGTTGACAAACGCGATTGCCCAACACGCAGGCCGACTGAGTACCAAAGTTGAGGAAGCCATTGAATAATGTTTGTTCAATCTATCTCCATGCTTATTCGATGATGCACTGATTTGTCTTGACCCGACCTGGATGATGCTTCACAAACCTCCCCACTTCCTCGCCAGCTGCAGCATGTCGGGATTTTGTCTGAGTCATTTCATAGTGTACTTTCTGTTACTAACATTTTAATGGTTCAGTGTGTAATAGTTTGCCTGATTAATAATTGTTATGTTAGTAAAAGCTTAACATACTGCCCGTATAAATATTGGTGTGGACAATCCAGGTCGCCTGACAGAGCGTTTTGTGTATTTAAGATGAACGCTGGCATCCTCAAATAAACCAGCGAGGAAAAAGGTAGACGAGGTATCCAAGTTTGGGTGCACAGGCCACTGTAGCTCACTGGCAAGCTCGGGAAAGGGAGGGGGAGTGAATGACCGATGCAATCTAAAATCTGACCACTAGATGGTAGAATTACACACTACCTTTACAAAAAGATTAAAGGTTACGAAATTCACAGCAACTCTGCCCTGAGAAAAGATCACATATGCAATTAGGGGTAAGATATTAATGTTTGACAATATTTGGGGCCCCTTTGTAAAGTCCTTGCAAAACCCGGGACTGACCCCTAAATCTTCATTCCGTGTAAGATATAATAGTGAACAACATCAATGTATAGGTGATTTTGTGTATACTTATTCCCCCCTTTCTCTCTCACTATTTTTTTTAATTGTTTTTCTTATTGACTCACTTTGTACTTCTAAAGTGCTGACATCTTGCTCATGGAAGCCACAAGGATAAAAAAAAAAAATACACTTGCCACAGCTTTCAAAATTAATTATTAATATTTAATCCCAGTAATAAAATCATCTCAGGGGTGTCAGCTAAAAATAAAGTATTTTTTCTTTCTCATCATTAACAACAATGATTAGACAACAACACAACACAGCGTATGAACTGGTGATCACAGTACAGCGTTAATAAGAAGACGTTCCCCTTCTTCTCACAGAGCAGAATTCCCACTGAGCAGTTTCCTGGGCCCGGACGAGGGGCTCCGCTGGGGAAGCTGCACGAGCCCTCCTGTACGACACCATCCAGTTTTAGGAAAACACACACAGTATCAGTCTCTCTCCTTGTATGGAATCAACAATTCAAACATGTTTTCTTCAATCCTCGTGTGCAGAGGCGTCAGCGCGAGGCCAAATGTTTAAAGCGAGTCAAAAAACCTCCAGACTGTGAAATATGCTGGAGCATAAACACCGCTGACTCTGACCACACGCACGCACGCACGCATTCACGCACACACACACACACAAAAAGCTGCTTAAACATCCCAAAAAAATCAGCGTCATCTTTTTGGATGAATAGTAATACCTTTGTCAGGTAAATATAAAATTAGCTTTTTATAATATTAAGTATGTTTTTTTTAAGAAAAATATTCTTCATTAAGCTCATCAGCGATTATGCAATGACAAAAATAGGTTTCTTCATCTTCACGAGCCTGAAGTAGGCGGTGACTGTTCATTCATTCATTTATTTACACTGTGGAACTGGAGCCTTTTGGTTTTTGGTCATTTTGTCTGTGAAGGTTCTCATTCGTCCAGGTCGAGACAGCTGCACTGGAGAGATGTTTAGCCTCTCATCCGAAAGGCTTCTTCAGAAGGTGAAAAGTCTTCTAGACAACTAAAACCAGTCCAATTGCCTCAACTTAACCCTCCTACATTTTGGTCATTGTTCAACCTTGAGCATCATTCTCACTCAAATCTCACCGGCATCACAAAAAAAAAGAAGAAAAAACTTCAAGGCTATATATAGAAACACATCTTCTAAACTCTTGTGCTGTGTGTCTGCATTAACGACACTCCCACTTCCAAACCTCTCCTCCCCCCTCGGGCCTCAGACGACTTGGTTGTCTGTCTGGCAGGGCTGCACGATAAATTGAAAAATAAAAAAAAATTGCGATCTTGATTCACACTTGCACTGATCTCATACATACAGTACATACATACATACATACATACAGTCGGCCAATGTAATGTATAAACGCATCAGGAAATTTTTTTTGCACAAACTGAGTATTTCTCTACATAAAGATAACTGTGGATTTTTTTTTATCAAATGACAATAACACTATGTAATGTTGTACAATGTTTCACCAACAGGTGGCCTTATTACCCTCCTGAATGTAGCATCAACAAGTGTCAAGGTAACTAACGTTGCCTCAGCAGTAGTTTGCCATACCCATCAATGTCTGGAAGCCAATGGCCTCCGTTTTGGACAACTCTGGTTATTTCAAAGGTCAAAGGTCACTTGTATTAATCTCGTGATGCCTGAATACATTTGGTATTGAAACATTTATGCAAGTTTCTTATTTTCCTGACGTGTGTGCACATTATTATATGACTGTATACATAGTGTCCGTTATATAGTGTCTCGTCATCTTGTTCAAAGACACTGATGTTTATTGTGCTATGACTCTTCCCTTTGATGACCAGAGCTGATGTGCCAATCATGAAGCGCTATTATGTATTTTTATGCTATTCTTTTGTTTTGGACAATAAGGGTAATAAATATTTGTTTGTTTTGATGTCAATTCTAAACAAACAAAAAAAAAATTGTGATTCTTATGTTTTTTCCCAGGATGGTGCAGCCCTACTGCCTGGCGAACGCGTCTGGAAGCCTACTGGTCTTGGCCGTCCTGGTCCTTGTCCTGCTCCTCGTCCCTCTGGACCTTCACCCGAACCCGGTGCCAGGCGTTGCTCAGGACGCCCCTGAGGTTCCAGATGGGCGCCACCGTGTCGGGCTGCGTGTTGTAGCTGCTGTCCACGGCCTTGCACACGATCTCCAGTTCGTCCCCGGCGTCGGCCGGCAGCGGCGCCGTCACCTCCCACAGCTTCCAGGCCCAGGCCCGGCCCGGCGGGGGCGCTGCCTCCCGCCCTCTCCCACCTCCTCCTCGCCCCCGCAGCCTGGCCAACTGCCACGTCGCCCGCCGTCCAGCGACACGTCCACCGCACCACCTCACGGCCGCCGCCGCTCCAGCGTAGCCCCTGGCGTCACCTGGCGCGCCGTCGCCCACCGCGGCGCCCTCCGTGGCCAGGTGACGGCCGACTGCACCGGCAGCTCCTGGATGGCCGGCGCCGACCGGAAGTCCACCGTGTCCCAGTCGGTGGCGGGCGAGAAGCCCTTGTAGTCGTTCTGCTGCCAGTGGCTGCTGCTCTCCTGGCCGCTCACCACCACGCGGCCCAGCCACTTGACGTTGCGGGCGCCGACCGTCCCGGCACCACGGCGCGCAGCGGAAGCCGTGGTCGGCGGGCAGCGGCTCGCCGCCGTCATCTCGTAGGCCAGCAGCACGTCGCCGCCCTCGGCCACCGCCTTGCTCAGCGGGATGGAGGCGCCGTAGGTGGTGCCGCCGGCGTCCTGGTCCAGGCCCTCGAACTGGATGTGGCGAGCCCAGTGGGCGGCGTCGGGGCTGTAGCCGGCGGCCAGCAGCACGTCCCGCAGGCGGGCGCCGCTCCAGGTGGCGTTGCTGATGGCGGTAGCGTTCCAGTTGAGCCCCTTGACCGGCTTGACCCGGTTCATCTCGGAGCGGCGGTTGCCGGCGCACTGCAGCGTGGCCGTCACCGTGTGCTTGGGGAAGCGGCTCTTGAGCTCGTCCAGCGACAGCGTGAGGGTCCCGCCGGGGAGACCCTCCACCTGCAGCCGGTAGGAGGCGACGTCCACCTGCGGCACCGGCAGGTGGTTCCTCTTGAAGAAGATGGCGGACGGCGTGATGTAGCTGTCGGCCAGCAGCTCCGGCGGCGGCTCGGCGTTGAAGGGCTTCAGGCTGTTGACGCGCAGCGCCGGGTGACGCTCGGGGTCCGAGGCGTAGGGGTCCAACGACTGCGCCGACTGCTGCTGCTTCTTCAGGTCCTCGGCGCTCAGCTCACCCACCTGACACAGAGTCACGCAGGCCAAGGCGGCTCGGTCAGTCCCAGTGACACCAGAGGAGGCAAAAGTATTCACATTCTGTACTTAAAGGTCCAGTGTGAAATATTTGGAAGAAACGGTGACATCAAGTGGTTGCAATTCAGATTGCAGTGCTCTTTCACGTATGTCCTCAGAGGGACTCCGTTTCCCCCCCTCCTGAACTTGCCAGTGAACTACAGTAGCAGCAAATAAAGAATTGCAAGCGAAGTGTCACTAGCTGGAGGGGAAAGAATTTAACGATTTATCAATTGTCTTTTTTTCTTATGTATATGAAAACCATTCTAAGGGTTGGAAAACCAAATTGCTTTTATTGTACTGTGAGTATACACTTTTATTCATGTCTTTATGGGCAGTATGTTAAGCCTTTACCGATATATAAAAATCATAAATCATGCCAAATATTACACACTGGACCTTTAAGTATAAGTATGTTTATAGTATACTTTTGTTAAAAATGACTCTGGTAAAAGTACTCATTCAACTCCTTTACTCAAGTAAAAGTTGGAAAGAACAAGTTCTTAAATGGACTTCAGCAAAAGGTAAAAACTATTTTTTGAATGAAACAATACATTCATTGATAATTTTGCATCTCCCTCTAAAATATGACCCACCTTTACATTGAACTACACAACAGCAGAGCTCGAATGGCTCCACTTCAAGCAACAACAAATGAATATTTTGACAGATTTTTTTTTTTTTTTTTATCTTTAAAGACTTTTAACAATTTGTTTTATCCAATGTAAGCAGCAGAAAGCACAGATATTCGTGTACAAATCATGACTTCAGCTCACCTTGTACTCAGAGAGGATTTCCAGCACGTGCTCACTGTTGTGCACGGCGTAGAGCGCCCAAAAGGGTTCGAGGGGCCCGCCTGCAGCCAGTAAGATCTTATCCCCACCGGGATGCATGGCCACAAACTCTGTGATGTCATAGACGGCACCTTTGTAGGTGACCCAGATGCCGTCCTCCAGCGTGCGGTGACTGGTGACCTCGTCCTGGGTGTAGACTGGGAACGCTGGGGGCTTCTCGATGTTCTGTACTGCGATGGGCTCGGCCTGCTCAGCCTGCACCAGGACACAAAGACACAAAACAGACCAGTGAGCTCTCAGGAAGGAAGAGCTGGACTCCAGGACAGACTGATCTAAAGACTGTTGAAGGTGCTGATGGAGATGGATACTCTTCTTCACTGTCCACCTACTGACGAGGGGAAAGTTTTTGAACACCACATGCGCCATTATGAATCAATTGCACCAGCGTCCAAGTCATTTTAGTCCGGTCACCCACAGCCACACGCTGCCTTCAGAACGTGCACTGTTCCTTCTCCGTCCCAACTGGATGTTTAAACATGATAAAAAAAAAAAGCCTCTTGTCAAGTTGTCACTTTTTTTTTTTTATTAAATATAGATTATTTTGTGAACACTAAACCCCCCAAAATAATTTGTCTCTCTGAAACAGCGGCATCTTTTGAAACACAAAAAGATTTCTTTTTTTAAAGGGTGTCTGATTTTTTTTTCTCCAACTACTAAAGCTGCAGCACTGGGTTGCAGCCAAGACTAACTAATATATGTTATACATCCACTAAAACATAACCTTAATGTCAGTCAGGAAACCCACTTTTTTTTTTTTTTTTCATTATCACCGTTTCATGTTTCCCCAACATGTTTTTGTCTGGCATCAGATCAAGCAAATTCCTATTTAGACTGAGAACTGCTTTTTTAATTTCTAATAAATGCCAAAGTCTGAGCTGTTTTTTTTGTTTCATTTTCAGCTTCACCATTTTATAAAAACTGAAACGTTTTCATGGCCGGCGGGGTTGGGAGTTTTGGGGGTGTGCGTGGGGGTGTTCAGAGAGTTTTTCCACAAATGAATATGTCCATCACCAAACTCCAGTCATTGTTGACATTACAAAATCTGTTACTTAAAAAAAAACAGACAACTTCCTCCTTTTTTTCTCTGGAGTGGGGAAGATACAGAAATAGCTGCATTTCAAATTGCAGAATGTGCTAACACTGCCAACCAGTCACTTCCTTTACTGAATTGTAAAACACCACATAAAAGAGAATGGAAGAATAGAACACTACATCATCGATTTCATCATCGTATTTTTAGTCCTGAAAATGCACTGCATTATCCGATGGAGGTTTTTGCGGCGGTGATTTATCTATTGTCATATTTTTGTCCCGCCACCAAAGCTAAAGCTGAGCTAACCGAGAGTGACGAGAGCGGCGTCGCACGTTGATTCTCATCTTTAACTCGGATCTTCTCACTATATGTTGTTTGTTTGTTTGTTTGGACATCAACTAAATTAACTGAACCTGGCTTTGTCAACAACAGGCGACAATGAACGAATGTGGCCTCCTGTCACCTTGTGCTGATGGAGGCCATAGACCAGCACAGCCCCCGTCCCGGCCAGCAGCCCTGCCAGGGCATGTTTCCAGTTGGCACGCTGGGACCAGCGCTGCTCCTCCCTGGTGCTGCACAGTCGGACTGCACACGACGCCAGGGCCGGGGCCACCCGATGCCTGCGGGGGACAAACATGTTTTTCTCATTCTAGGTTATGAAATATACAGTGTTAGTTTCAGCTCTATTGACTTAGACATGTTAGTGAGCTTAATGGCTTTCAACACTTGCTGGACAATGAAGTTTATGTTTGGTAGACCACATTACCTCTAAACTACCTATGTGTGTTTCATTAGTGACTGTATATTGCTAACCAATAATGTGAGTTTCTCTTTCTTATGCGCCTCGCTCCTTATGTCTCAAATGCACTGTCGATCTGTCTGTAGGTCAACTTTGTTACTATTTGACTCAGGGCCATGCACAAGAATTCCAGTGGACCCCTTTTAACCTGATTTTAACGTGTACAAATGGCGATAAAGAATTTTTTTTTAAAAATCACATAAAAAGGACACAAGGGTCATATTACACTGTATAAAAATAGGGACACAGGAGACTTAAAATTACAGTAAAAACAGCAAACAATAACACTAAAATAGGAGACAGTCAACAGTTACATACACGACAACAAAAACCATCATGTATGCATTAAACTCTGTTCTGTTTTATTCCATCTTAAATGTCAGCACATTGGTAGCATTCACAGCAATGCAAAGCAATGTAGTCAACAGGGGGCGCCGCTCTGTCCCCCGTGCCATACCTCTGAGCTTGGACAGGGCCGAGTCGAGTCAGGCCCAGTCGAGTCAGGCCGAGGCAGCATCTGACAAGCAGCATTTCACCGGTGTCCTGGAGGGCAGATGCACAGAAAGAGAGATGCAGGTTAAAGTGGACCGACTGGCCCATTGTTAAGCTCAGACAGGCCTGATTCACAAGTGTGAATTGCTGATTTACTACTTGCAGTTGTGTGACCGTGCAGCCGTCTTACCACCAGGCATCATAAAACAAACAACAAAACAAACTGAGAGCCAATAAACACCTGATGCTGCAATGTGACCTACACTGAAACATATTCATCTCATCTTTTAGTTGCATCGCTCATCACGCTGCATATTGAGTAATCAATTAAAAAAACACTTGCACATCATTAACGTTTTCAAATCTGATCACAAACACAGACCGTGCACGTACATTTGCACGGTTTTGAGTGATGGCAGTCTCGCAAGTGGAATCACACACTTGTAAATGGGATGACACACCTATCAAAGTGTGAAGGTCCTTTCAGACTGGGATGTAAAAGTTAAATGAGATATGATAGGAAACAAGGATGCATATCTGAAAAAAACACCACAAACAATCCTCTCTTGTGTGTTCAATATACTCAGTATACTCAGATTGTGCAATGAAGGTTAGCTGTGCCTGCTGGAGTCACAAGCAAAAAGAAGAGTTGGGAATATCCAACTTTTGTGTGAAATTAAAGCACAATGTGGAAAATGTTCACGCAACAGTGATATAATATAATGAAAGCAGGGCATCCAAGTATAAAACAATTTCTTCACATCAAACAATTTATTGAAACAAAAGCTCACAACAGCAGTGGAGATAAAACAGCAGTGTAAGAAGAGGCACGACCGCAGGTCATTTCTGCCTACAGCCATAAGGCTGTACAACTGCACTCTGTGAATACTTAACCACCAGTTCACTACTGGGCAATACCTCTTGTGCAATAGTTTTTCTACTCTTCTGTAAATATATTCTAGTCGACTTGCAAATTTATAGAAATGTTAGATATAAATGTTACATTTGTTTTTTTTTGTTTTGTGCGATGCCCTTTTATTGCCATTATCCTTGTTTCCTCTCCTGCACTGTAAATGCTGCTGTAATTAGGCAAATTTCCCCAGTGTAGGATTAATAAAGTATTCTTCATCCTCTTTTTCTGATTAGTAAATCAAAATGAGCCTTAACAAAACAGAACAAACCCCGTGTTACACTTCAGGACAAATCTGACTGAGGACGCACGACACCATGAAAGCTGAAGTTCAGCCCTCGCTTATATTAAATAAACAGCGTCTAACAGGCAGTGTAAACGCTGCTTTTCTAAAAAAAAAAAAAAGGATCTCCGAGCTGTCAATGAGTCCCAGTCACTAACCATGATTGTACCTCTTCAAAAGATGACCAGGCAAAACTCTCCGACTCCACTGCACTGACCAACCAGGAGCCACAGAAGGCTGCAGACGCAGCCAACCAGCTCAGGGGGAGTGTACAGAGGGGAAAACAAGGAAGGGAAGTCACGAATGGGGGTCTGACATTTTAAAAATGAGGACTGATTCTCCAGGAGGAAGACATTAAATCCACTTTGACAACCATTTAGGCGAGGCTGTGGGACTGAGCCTTTTACTGCCACAGGAGGAGGACGAGGTGGAGGAGTAAAGGTCACACACATCTCAACCTCAAGAGCAAAATTTTATGTGAAATAAAATAATTTTACAGCTGGGCTCGTTCAAAGTACACCTCAACATTGTCCTTTCCAGGGAGCTGGCGTGTAACGTCTGGCAGCGGGTTCCGGAGGAGCTCATCTCACCCAGCGACAGGCACTTGGAGACGTCTTATCACTGAAAGCCGGCGTCATTAAGATTAGCCTGGGGGTTATCGGCGGCCGGATATCACAGTGGTGGCCAGTAGCCAAGTGAGTGGCAGCAAAACCTCAGGGGTCACAGGGTGAAATTATTATCTATTGTCCGCATGACTGTCAGCCTCGCTCCAAAAGTCTGCAAAGCCGCTGGCACCGAGCTGCCGCATCAGAGACCCGGTGTCAACATATCAATACTGACCTTTACTCACAGCAGCCCTGCTATCAAGAGTTTACCTCTAGAAATAAGTGAAACTCACCATGTATCAGGACAGCTGTTTTTTTTTTTTTTTTTTTTTTTTATGAAGCCAATAAAGCAGAAGACACAGTTGTTTTTTGTTTTTTTGTTTTGGTTTGTTTGTTTGTTTTGCCTTGAATAAAAGCTCAACTAAAATAGTTTCATTTGTGGAGAGAAAAAAAGTCAGAGAAAAATATTTATACATACAACAAACGACAGACTATCGACCTCACGACTTGTTTGCGATGACGTCGATTATGTGACAATTACAGGCATGCGACGAAAAAAGGTGAAAATACACTGAGGTGACCAATACTTCGATCACCAAAAACCTGGACACTTGAAATACACAAACGGAACTCGAAGTTCACGCAAAAAAATGTATTATTTAAAGTATTTAAAGCATATCTCCTCTGTACGGAGGGGAAAAATCTCATTATTTTATCACTTTATCAAAAACCCGAGGACGAAGAAACAGGACACGTCCTGGGAATACGGGACGCTTAAGTACACTGATGACATATACACAAACACATACATGCATACGTAAATGATTTTCAAAATTGATCTCGCGGAATCAACGCGAATCAGCGCGAGGGCAAATGATGGTAAACTTAAAACTGTAATCGATGGTTTCAACGCGTGGCGAGACCAGACAGTTAAATTAGCCAACGTCGCATCGAAGTAGTCAACATCATCATCATCATCATCACCTCCAGAGCTAGCAAGTTAGCAAGCGAGCGAGCCGCCGGTTCACTGACTACAGCCCCTCATTGAGGGGTTTGCGCTCATGATTAGGCTGGGTTTAAAAAAAAAATATATATCTATATAACAAACAAAAAAACACTCATGCTACTTGTTTGTCTGTATGCAATCACCAAACTACTTACTGCAAATCTCAGTCCCGGTTGACGGCGTGGGGTTTCCGACAGTGGCAAACTCGAGCTCCTGAAACACAGACACGCCGAAGCGGGTTGCGTTCACGGTCACCTCGGCGGGGCCGGTACCGTGATGTGGCAGAGACCGCAGCCGGCTGAGATAAACGCAGGTTGGTCATGCTGCACCGAAAGGAAGCGTAATGACCAGGTAGAGGGGCAGTGTAATCTGGGAATCACTTTCTATGTGTTTATTCATTTATTTATTTATTTTTAAAGGAGCTGTTGGCATGTCGATTAGCATTTTGATGACTACAATGTTCCCGTATATGGTCAATATGGGTCTGAACAGGACTAAATGTGAAAGGTCCGACTCACAAAAGCCAACACTTTTGCAGACGGCTGGAAACAGAGGGCTAAATGTGTTCCCTCCTGGTAATCTTTCGAGGTTGTGCATAGATCAAATCATGAGAGGCTTTGTTCTCCCTGAGTTCAGATCAAAAGTGAAGCAAAAATGAGTTTTCATGTGGGACTGTTCTGCATGTTTGATTTGTCAGAGCTGGAAAGGTAAAACAGTGCCCCTGAAGTTGTCGTCAGAAATGTTGAATAATTATGTTACAATGGCTGAACAAACCAAAAGAGAAACCACATATTTTTCATGGTCTGCTGGGTAAGAAAGCAGAACAGATAAATCCAGTTGATCCCGTAGTCAGTAAAGACAATAATAAGAAAGCTTGCAGTTCCTACTTTGTTAATCTATTGCACCTTCTACAGACAAAATGTACTGTTGTCTTACTAGATGTTTGTCAGATTTATATATTGATCTAATGACTTCATTCATACTGTTCTTATTGATTATTTTTGTTACAATAAAAATAAATTCTATTTATTTCCCCCCCGAAACATGGTTTCTTCAAAATGAGTGAATTCAGAGATGGAATATCAGAGATCACCAGTATAAACTAAATTGATAAAAGGAACAAATAAAAAGGTGGTTTGTCCTCTCCGGGTCGGTGGGGAGATCCTGCCTCAGGTGGAGGAGCTCAAGTATCTCGGGGTCTTGTTCACGAGTGAGGGGAGGATGGAGCGTGAGATCGACAGGCGGATCGGCGCGGCGTCTGCAGTGATGCGGTCGCTGTACCGGTCCGTCGTGGTGAAGAAGGAGCTAAGCCGAAAGGCGAAGCTCTCGTTTTACCGGTCGATCTACGTTCCCACCCTCACCTATGGTCACGAGCTTTGGGTTGTGACCGAAAGAACAAGATCGTGAATACAAGCGGCCGAAATGAGTTTCCTCCGCAGGGTGGCTGGGCGCAGGGATAGGGTGAGAAGCTCAGTCACCCAGGAGGAGCTCGGAGTAGAGCCGCTGCTCCTCCGCATGGAGAGGAGCCAGTTGATGTGGCTCAGGCATCTGTTCCGGAGGCCTCCTGGACGCCTCCCTGGGCAGGTGTTCCGGGCATGTCCCACCGGGAGGAGGCCTCGGGGAAGACCCAGGACACGCTGGAGGGACTATGTCTCTCTGCTGGCCTGGGAACGCCTTGGGGTCCCACAGGATGAGCTGGAGGAGGTGACTGGGACCAGGGAGGTCTGGGCATCTCTGCTGAGGCTGCTGCCCCCGCGACCCGACCCCGGATAATGCGTCAGAAGAAGAACAACAACAACAAATAAAAACAAACTTTTGTGCACCAAAATCTGTGCAATCAATATTTTTAAGGGAACTTTGAATTTGATTGCTGCAGTTGCACTTAATGTAAATGTGCGGCCTGAAACACACACACACACACACACACACACACACACACACACACACACCAGAAGTCAAACATGAAGGTGTGTTGTTTGGTGTCGGCCAGGCTGAAAGCAACGCTACGTTGATGATTCAAGTCAAATGGAAGCCAAGGATTCTGTCTCACTTGGTTACTGTGGCAACATTTAGCACTGAGCAGTGTTTGGGTTCTCACACGCAGGCTCCACCAGTGTGTTTTACACATTCCTTAGTGAACGTGAAGTGCCTGGTCATGTCAGTTCATTGTGGTTTTTCTTGCAACAAGGTTGTGTAATGTCCTCGCTGCGCTAACGTAGTCAGCAAGTCAGCAGACCAAGACCTGCTGTTTGCTGTATAAACAATAGACAAGGAATACTTTAGCATCTAACCCAGGCATGGACAAACTATGGCCCGGGGGCCATATGCGGACCGTTCAGCTTTATAATCCGTCCTGCCGAAGTCAGTAAGTCATAAAATAGTTGTATTCCATCCAATTTTTCATTGTTTTAAAAGTAATTTATCCCATAATGTATTTTTTCCTCCTATGAGGTGAGTCACCAAAACACTCCATCCATCTGCTCCTGCTCCTGCTCCAGGCCCTCTGTCAAATTTCAGAACCCATTGTGGCTCCACCAGTCAAAAAGTTTGCCCACCCCTGACGGAACCCCGCTGTAGGTAAATCACACTTCATGTGTGTCTATGAAACCATTTGCTAAGTGCAGTCAGGAGTGACATTAAACTTTGACTGCACTTTTGTGCTGTCACTGCCACTCTTGCACCACCTGCTGGGCAGTTAAGGTAGCGTCAACTAGCAACAAGCACTTTTCTTTTAAACTCTTCTTTCATTTCTGTTTGAGACCCACTTAGCAACAGTATTTCAGTCATCAACATTAATTACATTTGCCATTTACTGTCAAGGAGCTTCATCTGTTTCCATGGCGTACAGGATCCACCCATGCCCATTTCTGGATAGCATAACGTGAATATATGACGGTCATCGACAAGAACTACCGGATATATCCTCACTTCACTGTCGTCTGAGTCTTGTTCCAATTCACTTCCAGAACCAAAAAGCTTGATTGGGCAGTTTACTAAAAAAGCTCTAAGAGATTAAAGAGAAGAGACGACCACGGAGCAACTCGGAATCTTCCTTATAGTGATAAGAGATTCCAGAATCTCTGCGAGTCTCTCATTGCAGCTCTGAGTAACAAGTTGAACGATTGGACTCATACCTACAGATCACAATGCACGTTTAATGTTTTTCTTAAAAAACAAAATTAGTACAGAGTATATAAATATGAAAAAAAATTATGTCTACCATCAGAGTGTCTACAGTACGACAAATATCCAAGAACTCAGTCCTGTCTCTATCTTGTTTCAGCGTGTAGCTGCAACCGGTTGTAGATTCACATTTCTGATAAGAATATGGCAGTCTGATCAGTGGCAGGGCTTGTGTCTGTCCTGGCTCCAGTAAAGTCCTGTGAGTTCAAGCTTGTCTGGGCAGTTTGTATTCACTGCTGCGTCATCTTCGCTGCTTCAGCTTTTATTAGTGAGATGAGTTCCAGGTTAATTAAAAAGACGAAGCGGAGGCCAGCAATCTGCAAAGAGATACCGTCTGTCAGTACAAGAGTGCAATCAAACGGCTCAGTTTGAATGAAAGGAAATTGGGTCTCGTGAGATGACCTCCACTACTGAATTGTTGTTAAGTTTCCACTTGTTTCCCGACAGGACTGGTCTTCCATCGATGTAGATGGGTCGTCTCCCCTCATTGGCAATGAAAAAGTCTCCGTTATTCTTCAATTTAATGATTCCTGTTGACAGAAATACAAAATTTGACAAGGTTCTTGAAAATGTGGCCGTCAACATTTTTCTGAGCGGGCCCATGGGGCAATGTCACTAACACTGTTTCAGACAAAGGCTTTGTGTACAGCAGGGGTGTCAAACTCATTTTGGTTCATGGGCCACATAGAGGAAAATCTATTCCCAAGCGGACCGGTAAAATCATGGTGTGGTAATAATAACGTAAAAATAACAACAACTTCCAGTTATTTTCTTTGTTTTACTTCGTTCCGTGTTATTTCAGCACTCTGCACTCTGCATCAGTGTTGCCAACTCCTCAGTAAGGAAAGTCGCTGTTGGCTGTCCTGAAAGTCGCTAGAAGTCGCCAAATGACGTCATCGTCTAATTTGCATAATTGACCATTTGCACTTGATCGCAACGCAATAACAGCAGGAAAAGTCGCTAGAGATGTCGCTAGTCGCTTTTTACAAAAAAAAGTCGCTGTGGGGAGAAAAGCGACTTTTTGGGGGGAGAAAGTCGCCAAGTTGTCAACACTGCTCTGCATCAGCTTTGTCTGTTTCGACAGAGACATTTTGGGGCAAAGAGGGGAGCCAATAGGAGACGTGAGTGGCTGTACTTGTGTTGGTTTGCTCAGCCTCAGTATTGAGTTTGTTCGCGAAGCAGAAACGATACTGCAACACCAAGTGGACACATTTAGAACAGCACTTTCTTTCATTGATAAATTGCAGTTTTTATATTTTGCTAACTCATCTCGCGGGCCGGAAAAAAACAGTTTGCGGGCCTGATCCGGCCCGCGGGCTGTATGTTTGACACCCCTGATGTACAGTCTCTGCTCAAACTACCAGATTGGTTATTCATAACTGAAGGTGTATATAAGATGGGTTTCCATCATCCTTTTTTGAATGCAGTTTTTTGTGCATCCAATCAGTTTGAAAGAATCACGGAAAACTCCATACCCTACTTGGAAGATTGAAAAGAAGCTTTTCATTTTATGCAGCAGCTTGCGCAACAGTTAAGCACCAACGATGACGTCTTAATCATCCTCCGACAAAACACCATTAACTCACCTTGTTTTCTAGATATTTTCCAGGCAGGGCCCTCCAGGGAGAGATCTACGTCTATGGGTTTGTCTTTCGTCGCCCTTCCCAATGTAATCTGCAGGGCGCGAAGAACTCACGGTGGGAATGCATTCGCAATGACAAGTAACTCAAGCATCCAATGCTGAAAAACCAGGTTTACCTCTCGCGATCTCATGAGGTATCGAACCATCCGTCCCCTTAAGGCTGCGAGGGTCTGGTTGTCAAAGTCGGGCATGCTCATTCCTGGTGAAGCCCACGCACAGAAGAGAGTTCCATCAAAACAGATCATCTCCCGGCGGGATGGCCAGACACAAGGTATACCTGCGTGTTTACATGCCTGTGATGTTGTCAACAAGGACCTGCCAGCGGGGGAGCTCCTGCTCCAGCTGTCTGATCTCCCTCTTCTGGTGACGATCGGAGATCATCAGTTCTGAGAGGGCGACACGGTGGTGCACCGGAGGTGAGGGAGTTTACTCAAGATGTGAAGATAATAACCTGGTTTTTACAACACGGTGACGAACGCAGTCTCTTACCGTGTTCCAACACCTCATCTTTACCATCCCTGCGTGGAAAAAATGGACAAGAAAATGTTGGAATTTTTAAAATTAGTCAACTTTTTTTTTTTTTTTTTTAAACTAACAAGAACATTGGAATATTGGATAGAATTCGGGCTGGTAATGGACGACACCTATTGTATGTGTGTGTATAAAATTACAGGGACAAACATATGATGGGGCTACTCTGCACTGAATGCTTAATCTTATTTAGATTCAGCTATGTATAGTCGCTCTATTTACTGTAGCCTACAATGAAGGGACACAGTGACTTGCTTTTTTACGTACGAGGTGACTCAAACTGAAATGACCTATAAAATATTTAATCAAATAAATACATTCCATAATAATTACAAAGATTTCTTGATTCACACATTTAACATTGGAGGCAAATTAGACTGATTGTCAATAATAATGGATACATTTTAGTAAAAAAATAAAATAAAACAAAATCCTCTTATCTAGTATATATTTTTCAAATTTGACGATGGCTGTTTTATTGCAATTGCTCTGTAAAATTTTGATGACACCCAATCAATGTAATGCAATTTGACTTTATCAATTCTTTCTAATTATTGTGTTGCTTATTTCATAAGCCTATTTTTTTTTAAAAATTAATCACTCCAACAGCAAGAGTTGTTGGCACATTTTCTTTCTTTCCTGCCTGCAGTATCAAAAGACTCCACCAGAGAAGTCTGTACTGCTCAAGCAGCAGCATCTGAAGCTGTGCTCAGCATGCCGCAGCACTTACGCATAAGACATTTACCCAGGCGGAAGAAAAAGTAGTTACCATCCGTGTATCATTTCGAAAAGATCTCGACAGTTCAGATAATTTTAATGTTGTTCCTATTATTGTTATACACTACCACAAATTATTAAAGTATCAAAAGAAGAGCATAAAGATCTGGTATAGGAAGCGTCAATGTTGTAGCATCGCTCTGCACATCACTAGAAGGTTGCAACAGAAGGCAGTCTTACTTTAACTTCACGTCGTCAACCATCTGTTCAGCGTCAGAGAAGTTTAGGACCTGGTCACCTTTGGGAAGAGGCTGGACTGCAAAACAAGTGATACAAAAAATAGAGACAAATTAACCATCTGGAAAAACCTTCAACATACTGTGATCGAGACAGCTCAACATCCCGACAACATCCAAGCATTTCCTCCTTCAGCTTCTCAAGGCTTTTAAACACACTTGTCCAGTTGTTCAATGTTTCAGTGCGTACTAGAAAACGGACTGCTCGCTCACAAGGTGATTAACTTTAAAATGAATAAATAAGAAGACTGTGTATTAATATATGTCAATATACCCTTACACAAAATGTAAAAAAATGTGTTTGTATATAAAGTCCTCTTCATTCTGCGGGTGAGATGAGGAAATGACCACTGCGTGCTTCTACTTACATGCTCTTCTTTCATGATATAATATAAATTTAGTGTGAACCATTTTACCTAATGTGCTGCAACGGTACTTTGAAGATGTTAGAATGAAGCAAAAGTCAACAGAACCCACCACTCTGGTCATCCAGCAGGTAGTACTGCTTCAGTAGCTGCCAGTGCACCAGCAGGCTCTTGGGTGTGCGAGCTGGGTGAAAGACTCCAGGGTATTTCCCCAGAAGCTCCTGGAACACGTCCAGCTTGGGCTGACTCGTCTGCTCGAGCACAAGAAAGACACGCAAAGCATTTTTCCTTTGACTGCAGTCACTCGGAATCAAGAAAAGCGCGTTAGACAAAAAGGACAGTTTGACTGACTGAGCTGATCTTTGCGAGCAGCGCTTCCTCAGCCTGACTGAAGAGGGCCTTGCTTTGGATTGCCGCGATGGCTTCTGGATGAAGCTGGCGCATGGCCTGCCAAGCAAGCCTGGACGAGGAAAAAAACAGGTTGAATTGAATGATTATTGTCGAATTGGTGGACTATCAAACTAAATAACAATAACGCTGCAGGTCGTGTCTCTTACTTGGAAATGACAGGGTCGTACAGAAGAGCGTACCACCGCTCCTTGATTTCTCGCAAGGTGAAGCGACAGCTGAACTTGACCCCCAAATGAACGGAGGTCAGGTCTGTGGTCTGCAGACAAACACAGCTGTTAGGTTTGCCACTGGCAAAGACATACACAAAGTAACTAAGGACGCTTTGCTCACTTGCAGCACAGCATTTATAAGCAGCAGGTCATCGGTGGGTTTCCATCGTCCCAGGTCTTTTGTCATATGCAGAGGCTGTTTGTTTTTCTTTACTCTCTTTGCGATGGGTGCAGGGTTCATCACCATGGTGAGAGGCGGCGTGAGAGCTGCCCCCGATTTCGTCATCTAACAATAAATCACGCAAAGTCGTTAAAAGGTAAACAGTCTGTTAGTTCTGGTTATTTGCCATCCAACGATGTGTGATTTTATCCGTCTTCAGTACCTTCTTTTTCTCACTCGATGAGGGTTCACTCCCTGAACAGCGGACAGGCTCTACGACAGGTGGGCCTTTCATTCTACTGGACGACTTGACGAGACTGCTCTCCACCAGTTCATCATCAAATTTCTTCCTCTTAATTGACCTAAGGTAGTGAATACAGCAATGCAGTACTTGCAGTTAAAATAGAAAACGTAGCACTTATTGCATGTTAGCACTAGGTACTTAGTTAAAATATCAGCTGTACACAACAGACCACCCACACGCACACAGTGGACATTATCAACTAAAAACAAGGTATTAACATTTCTAGACTGTCTGGTCTTGCCAGTCTCGAGGACACTTGAATGGTAACACACAAGCAGTATTGAGATAACTAGTGTTTTGCTTCTTTTTTTTTCAGTGCAGTTCTTGGCCACAGCAGACTGAGACTGTGTGGAATCTTTCCCTTTGTTACACCCAAGAACATTTGGATTAGAAATATCACAAGAGGCTCCATCAACATCAGGTTGAGTAGAAATGTGGTGCATTTTCAATTTGGAGTGAGGGTTCCTTTTAAAAATAAATCTATGTTTAGATTTATTCCAGTCAACATATCACTTTGGTGTGAACAAGAAAGAACAGCATAAAACAAAAGTTGAGCTCAGACCTGTTGGAACTCCTGCGCTTGGGAACACCACTGCCAAAAGCCTGCGTCACCGTTCTTTTCACATCTTTGATGACAAGAGTGTCCTCGTCCTCTGATCGACTCTGGGTACCAGCTACTCCCATCGGTGCACCAACCACAGAGTCGCCAGCCTGCATCTATGCAGCAACAACATGATAAAAAAAAAAACAGAAGAGGAAATAATTAAGAATACTACAGATAAAAGGACCAGAAGTCGAGATATGGTACAATTAGACATTTTACGTGGATCAGTGTCTCTAGATATTCATTTAGGAGCGTCTAAATGGAAAATTACTTTTCTGATTTAGTTTTCTAAACAAAGCACTCAACTGTATTGACATTATGCAGAAACATACTTGGTAGCAGGACCTGTTATATTCTCTTAAGGATAAAGAAAGGCATAGAAAATGTCAAATGTCGTATGCTAAACAGTCATCAGTTGTGATATTGCCCCAGTGCATGAAGAATAAATAGAAAGGTATTTAGTTTATGATTACTGAAGCTTTCAGAGATACTGCATTCATTGTTGACATACATTTTAAGCATTTCGATTGTTGTTTTGATAGAGGATCCCATTAAACCAGGGACGGAATACAACTTTGAGATGACTAACACTAGTTAGCAACGTCGGTTTTCAGCATTTTGTGCTGCAAAACCGACAGTTATAATCTACTCAATGGGAGAATATGGCAAGTGTTAACACCCACCGTCAAGCCTATGTTTATTTATGTTTTTATCTACCCTGGATTTAGTTGTGTTTGTGTTAATAAGCAGGCTAGTTAACTTAGCTCGGCCTTTGTTTACATGAACCCTTGCGCGTGTAGGGTTGTGTGACAGTTTACGTTTAAATATAGTTAACATTTGGCGTGAAAGGTGATTGTCGTGACGGGTAATGAAGTCATTCAACCTAGCATAAACACTGATGTTTGGTTATTATACGTAATTCTAAATAAATAGCATCGGTTTGTAGTGCGTCGGCTAACTAGCATTAGCTTAGTCGGTAGTAACATTAGCTAACACTTACCTAAAGTTATGCAATCGTTCTACTCACCTTAGCTCACTTTGCGCTTCTTTCTGGGGTACGATTCAATAATTCGAATATTTAGAACCTTTATTAACTTTATGTTGAGTCGGTGCTAGTCAGCAGCATAGCTAACTAGCTACAAGTTTACGATATTGTTTACGCATGTTAGCATTAGCCGCTCTCGCGTCAGTGCGTGATGCCAACGCCTGAGTAAGAAAAGAACCTATTGGCTGTCGTAAAATTCGCGAATGACGCCAGAGACAGAAGCGAAAAAAGCCGAAGCGGTAAAACAACCAATATATATTTATAACAACAAATTAATGAACGTTATCGTATCAGTTGTTTCCTTTACTTTGCTTTTTTAAATGTCGCAATTAATTTACAACCCTGCTAGTTGGCCCTCTCTGGGTTTGGCCGGAGAAAAGTGACCCCAAAGAGATTTTATTACGGTGTCAGTTTCAACTGTACCCTGTTTGGGTGGTAAAGGATTACATTTATATTTTTTTTTTTTTTTTGTAAATAAATAAAAAAATAAAGAAATAAAGATTCATTATGGAAATAAACCGAAATTTACAAAAAATATCTGGTCTTGTACATTAACAATATATTCAGGTAAAACAGTGGGCAAGCAAAACATGAATTTCACGTGAATTTCACTATGAGAAAAGAAAATTAAAATAAAATAAAATAAATAACAAAAGAAAACAAAAAGATATAATAGGCTACAATGTGATGAGGCTATGTATCACACACACACACACACACACACACACACACACACACACACACACACACACACACACACACACACACACACACACAAAGCAAGAAAGGCGGTAAATTCGCAACAATGCGTGTTGCTCTCCTTAAAGCCCCAAGACTCTCTTGTGGGCTGCGCATGCGCCTGCGGTTGTAACAGCGCTATAACATTACACTGCCCCCCTCTGGCTAGAACGTGTCCTCCCGACCTTCTATGTAGGCCTTCCTTAGTTTTTTACACGTTTTGCTGTCATATCCGACTCATCCCCTGCACACAAGAGTCTATTGGAGGAAAAAAAACAAAAAACAACAAAAACTGTGGTAGAGGCAGAGATACAAGTACTGCTGTTTCTCCAAATTACACTCAATTCAATTTTACGTGACAAATGTCTCGTCATTAAAAAAAAAAAATTTTTTTAAATGCAGCAATTACTAAATGAGGTAATCTGCAGGCTTCTCCCTACTCTAAAGAACTGTGGACATTTTGTCAAAAGTATCACCTTATGAATAGCTGGTTGATACCATTAGCCCTCAGAGTTTTGCCAAATAAAGCCCACACAGAGGTCAGACTTGAAACATTTTAATACAATTTACAGTCACAAATGTTAAAAATGTATTAAATTAGAATAAATACAAAGTCATACACTGAAACTTTTTAAATGTACAAAACTGGTGGTGGCGGGTGGGGGTTGATCCATTGTGCTGCACTGTATACACTGATAAAATCAGAAAAAACACTTCTCTCATCCGACGTATCAGTTTCAAAGAGATCTTGGAACTAACTACCTTGAGAATGTTCAAAAATGAGACGTTAAAAACAAAGAAATTCTCATTAAGAGCTGAGCATATTGGTCAGGCTGATACTCTGAAATTTAAGGCCTGTGTGTCTTGGCAAGGGCTGTAATTTTCCACTCATTTTATTGGTGCACCATGCAGCGACCTTCTAGCCAATAATTCCCTCCAAAGACACGTGCTCTGAACTGCTGACGTCTTGAAATGCAGGGGATTGCTGAAAAATGGAGCACAAAAAAATGCTAAGAATCGCAGTCTGACGTATTTTACAAACAGTCGGAAGATTCTTTGTCAGAAGAAGTGAAGGTCGCTGACTTTTTACTACCGTCTGTGAGAATGAGTTCTTTGTTTTTACTTTTTTTTTTCTTTCTTTCTTTCTTTTTTTTTAAAAAAAAGGAAAACAGTCTCGATTGCATTGATAAACTGTCTGGTCTTCATCACGGGTTCCTCTCCGCAAGCCACCTTCCACACAGTGACTGCTGGTCGGATGTTAAAGGTTGAAGGCCGGCGCTAGCGCCATGCGCTGCGTGCTCGTGTACAGGCTTCTGTGATGGCTCCGCCCACCAGCACACTCAGCTTTCAAAGAGACTCATGTTCTAGTCAATGAAACAGAAGATGCGAGTGGGTCATCGTTCAACAAACTGCAGGTTAATGACACTCTCGGGGACCAGGAGCGTCCGCGTCAAGGGCTTCACAGAAATCCCTTCAGGGTCCGGTTTAATGTCAAACTCCATGAGGATCTGGTGACACCGAACAATGTAGAGTTAGACGAACGGCAGGAAAGGCAGGAAGTCACAAATCATCATTAGTATCATGTGAGTTAAAGTGTCCAGTCAACTAAAGGAAATGAAATTCATTTGGGGACCCAATTAAAAGCCAATGTGAAGTCCTACACACGAGTATTTCTGTGAACTGATGCTAGTTCTAACAATATATGTTCACATCAATTTGACATGCTGCGGTACATTTCTTTATTTATTTTTTGCTGCCAATGCAGTGAAGTCCCTTTTAACTGCAATCTACGTCAGACGTTGATTGAGGCCAGATTTATGTTGCAATGTTTAACTAGCAGCATAGATCATCCCAGCGACATAATAAAACAACAATGACATCAAGCACAAAAAATTACCCTGGAAAGAGCAAGGTAGAGCTCCAGCTCAGCGATTCGCCGTCCGATGCAGCTGCGTTTCCCCACCCCGAAGGGCACCGAGGCGTATGGATGGTGGGTCTGGTCTTTGTTAAACCACCGACTGGGCTGAAACTCATCTGGGTTTGGAAACACTGCCGGATCCCGTGACGTAGCGTAGTGGCACAGGGTAATCAGTGTCTGCATGGAAATAGTTTTGCCATCACATGTGAGACTCATGTTCAGGCAATTTGCGATGAAGCTTTGCAGCCCATGCATGTGCAGCGTAACTCGGCAAACAAACTCACCTTCTTGGGGATGAGGTATCCTCCCACCTGGATGTCTTGCTCTGTAATGACCCGAGCGTTGGCAGGAATGACGGGGTACAACCTGGAGAGTGGAAAAATGTTTTCATTCATTTTCATTTATTTTATTTATTCAAACAGGTTAACAGAAATACAATTTACAAATGGAATACGTAAACCATGCTTAGGTGAAAAAGTAAAACAAATTAGAAAGGACAACTCTATAACATAGTGAGTAGCCGCTCCATGTTCCATTGGATGTAGGATGAAGTTCATGAAAACTTATCTATGTCCGACCCCTTTTTTCCATTTTTTTAGAAAAAAAACAACAAAAAAAAACTACTAATATATCAAAGCATGGAAAAGAAAAACAGAAGAAAAGACAGCATAACCACTGAAAAGGCACATCTGACAAATTCCCGTCCATCTTGTATCCATCCAAAATCTTCTCTTCTTAAGCGTACATTTGTTAGAACCTTCCTAGTGAAGTTCATGATCTTATGTTTTCCCTACAGCTGTTCCTCAGATTGACTCCTTTCACTGATGTGCAATGTGATTCTGTGTTTGTACGAACATGCTGATTTTGTTGAACATACATATCCCCCTGAGATTGTGTGTATTTTTGCTTATCTGGATGCCATGCAGTAACTGATGGTATTTTACTTCATGGATGGATTTGAGGTTGTCAACCAAATCCTTGAATATTAGAGCATTCAGTTGGGGGTTTGCTGGTACTCTGTAGGTGTTTTGAGTTTATACCTCAGCACTTCCTTGACCGTGGCCTTCAGCAGAGGCATGCGGGACACATCCGCCGCCGTCGGTACCCTCCTGTCGCCACCCAGCACGCCCAGCACCTCTGCTCGGAGCGAGGCTTGCACCTCTGGGTGACGGGACAGCTCGTACAGCGACCAGGACATGGTGCTGGAGATCTGGGAAAACACGCAGGCGCTCGGGGTCAAATAAATCTGACTGACTTGGCGGTGCCCAGTGAAGAGCGGCGGGGGACGAAGGGGCCGTTCCTACCGTATCGACTCCAGCAAGCAGCAGCTCGGTGACGTTGCTGTAGACGGTCTTCATGGGGAGGCCAGTTTGGGACAGGAAGTAGGTCAGGTAGCGACCCTGCACCTTCTCTCCGCGAGAGATCTTCTCCGCCTCGGCTGTCATTCGCTGGTCAATGTGACCCTTGGCTGAAGGCACAGAGGTTGCAGGGCTGCTATCAGCTTCATGTCATAATGATGATGTCATATTATAACAATGTTTTTGTTAAAATAGCAGCAGGCTTCCTTGAAACAGACCTAAAGCAAGCAGTGATTGACACACTAGGTGTGTGTGTATGTGTGTGAGAGAGAGAGAAAAGACGTATTATTTGTTTGTCTTTCTATGTGGCAGTGTGATGAACTGCCGACGAGGACGCTAACCCACCGCTGAGGTGTCAATGTGTGTAAAAGGAGTAGAAAAAATAACAGTAACGAAAAAGTCACAAGCTTTGAAGCTTGCGGTGGTTATATTTTGGACCTGTTTCTGTGTATTTATGTTAAATAGGTCGTGTTCAGTGTAGTGCACTGTGTTTTGGCAAATGTCTTGTTTTTGCATTTACCAAAGTCAAACATGTAGTCCCAGCACTGACAGAAGATGTTCCAGGGTTTGGGAAACAGCTGGTGAAGCCACTTGGGCATCGCCATGGTGAGCAACGTCATCACAAACATGGTGTTGATGCAGCGAATGAAACACTCGGTTTCTTCGGGAACGACCTCATCCAGGCAACCGATTCTGGACTCGAACAGCACGGAGGAAATACCTACCAGGAAATGAAAGAATGGAGAAAGGAAGCAAACAATGAAATATCTTGGTAAAAGCGGCTTTGTTTTTTTTGTTTTTTGACTGTGTAAACACGCAGAGTTTCTGGCCAAGTACATCTGGCTCCGCCTCCGTGTTCTTTTTGAACTGGAGTGCAGAGATGAAGGAAAATGCTAAGCTCCTTTGGCTGTTGGAGCATAAGTGTTGTTTCACACTTCAGCCTGTTCGAGCTGCTGCCGTCAGGCAGACGGTTCAGGTGCATCGAGGCTCGAACAGGAAGGCTGAGGAACAGCGTTTACGTGCATACGGCTGCACGTAGAAGCACTGAGAGGAGAGAACAGTGTCCACACTGTTTTAACACTGCTGCTCTCGACGCACTTGACTGACTGAAAGTTTTTTTTGTAATTGAATTTTTTCCTTTGTCCTGTGTGGCCCATCATGACTACCAGAAATGGTTCTGAATGTTGTGATTATTCTCACAGGTAGAGCTTGTGGCCGGGGCTGTGAATCATACAGGATCACACATGCTTTTATTATATTGCATGTTAGTATTGAGAGTGAGGAATCACTGAGGAAGACTTGGTTGAAACATGTTTATGTTTTGGTCCTAGATGCCTGTCAGTGGTCCTATTAAAGATTTTTGAGATGGACAATTGAGTGTTGTAGGCTGTATTTTCATTTCACCTCTTCAATATTCATATTTTTTATTTGAGATCTAATTTCTTGAATTACATCACTAGAGAAAGAGAAGGGGAACCTAAGCACTGACTGATTGACCTTCAGTTAACCGACCCACACAGCAAAGCATAGAACCACATCAGGCTTTGTTTGGCCAGCGAGAATTCCCATGGTGACCAGAGTTAGATCGAGTGACTTGGGTCGGGCATCGGGCCCTCCCTACTGTACCTTCGAGGCCGAAGCGGTAGAACTCCCTGGCGATGTCAGTGACGAGGCCTCGGGGGCCTCTGCTGATGCGGAGCTTGGCGATGAGGTCGCTGACGACGCCGTTGAGGGTCTCGTCGTAAGCCTCCACGGCCTTGGGTCGCAGCATGTGCTTCCCCAGGAGGCTCCTCACCGACTGCCACTCCTCGCCTTCCCTGGGGGACACGCAGCAACGTGCCAGTGAAACAACATGCAAGCTGGAGGTGGATGTGGAGCGGCAGCAATTTAACACTGTTGTCTTATAGAAAATGCGGGATTATTTGAAAACAATGAACTGATTTCATGGATGCGTTCTTTCAGTTTATCAAGCATCGTCATGGAATGAGTCAGTTTGAAAGAGGAGTTTTCTCGGTTATGTTCCACTGCTACCAGCTGACCTCCATGACCTTAAAGGTCCAGTGTGTAAAATTTGGCTTGATTTATGATTTTTATATTGGTAGAAGCTTCACATACTGCCCATGAATACATGTATAAAAGTTTATAATCGCAGTACAATAAAAGTCATTTGGTTTTCTTACCCTTATAACGGTTCTCAAATATATATAAGAATGTGCATAGAGCAATGAGGGTCTCGCTCCCAGTTCTCAGGGAGCCCACCTGACAGTGTTGTCAGGCGGGCTTAAACACCAGGCTTCCTTAAAAATTTCACACACTGGACGTTTACACTTGGAATAACAGCGATCAACATGGTGATTTGCTGATGTTGTCTGTGCTGCAGGTGCTGGTGGACACATGAAAGTAATCGATGATTGTAAGCAAAATACTTGAGACTCAGCTGGAGGTTTCTATTGCATTTCCTTATTAAAAAAGTGCATCATGGAATCGGTTAATTCGTTTTTTTTTTAATAACCCTGCATAATAATAACTGCACCACAAACGTTGGCATTGGGGATTATTCAAGATCATGTGCAGTCTGTAGTTAGTCGTCTGCTCCATGTTGCAAATCAGAAGACAAGCAGTCGGTTTCAACACTCACGAGGTCAGCAGACCATAGTGGTGCCCTCGCAGCTTCCTGTAGTCCTTCCAGGACGACAGGTCTGAGCGCATGGGGTGCTGCCCTCCTGTCTCAACACCTGCTCGATGAGCGCCGGGTCGGCCACGTGAACCGTCAGGATGGGACCGAAGCTGGCCTTCCACATGGGCCCGTACCGCTGCACGCCTTCCACCTGCGACCGGGAGGAAAGACACAGAGACTGACCCTTCAGAACAATCTCCAACCTGCAGTGGACAGAGTAGCTGCCTGCTGGCGTTGCCGCTCGCTCCATAAAACTGATTTTTGCAGTTAATGCTGCTGACAATGTTGACAGTGGCAACAAAACAGGTGTGTCAAACTCAGAGACGGGGGCCAAAATATAAAACTTGGACAAAGTTTTACACTATAAACAATATCACTGTTTATTTTTCCAATAAACGTTAATTGGAAAAATCTTCCTCCAGATAGAAAAGTGAACCTTTTTATATGGACCCAAACACGTTTTGCTTCAACCTGAATGTGGAGCAAGAAAAGCTTAATACTATACAATAGACAATTTAATATTGTACACATGCAAAATCCAATTTCAAATTAAACAAGTCATCAAAATAAAGTAAAGAAAAATAAAAATCGTATGCCTCTTTTTTATTTGCAGCCTTCTGATTTAAATTTCAACAGTAACCTTTTTTCTATGGGCCAAAATCTAAAATCTAAAATACACCAATGAAGAAATAATAATATCCTTCAATGAACATCCTGTCCTGATCGTAGTGCCAAAACACCAGCAGAGCATTCTGGGATTTGTAGTATTAGCAGTACATGTGCTGTATAATACCTCGTGGGGCAAATATAATTACAGTGCAGGCCAAATTTGGCATTTTTCAAATTTTCAAGAAATTTTCAAGAATTCAATTCATAAATAATGACATTGTTTTCATTGCAGACACAGCAAACACTGTATCAGACACACATGCTCTGCATGTGCAGATAAAAATGCATATTGTCCATATGAAGGGGAAAAAAATTCCTCTTTTTATTTTTCAAATCTTGAGTTATTTTTGAAAAGCAATCACAGTCCAGAATTCAAAGCGTTTCAGTCTGCACTACGTGTCCAATGAGAATAGACTAAATGAGGTGCTGGATTGTGTTTTCCTCAGAAATTACTTCGTATTTTGAAGAGTTGGCTTGAATTGAAACATATAAGCAAGACCACCCTTCATCATTCCTTACCTACCTCCATACTCATTCCATACCCACTTCATTACACACACACACACACACACACACACACACACACACACACACACACATAAGATGCAATTCATTACTGCACGATGCATTATTACTAAGAAATGTCCAGAAACCCGTTTCAAACCCTCCCACTAACAAAGTGTTGGAGAGTCCTGTTTTAAGGCTGCAGGCTGTCTAGACCAGGGGTGGGCAAACTTTTTTTTTTTCAGAACAGAGAACATGACAGACTCTCTAAAAATGGATGAAATACAGCTATTTCATGACTTACTTACAACTGATATAATTTCTTCAAGTTCTGCGGGCCGGATTGCAAAGTTTAACTGGCCGCATATGGCGCCCCCCTCGTCGTAGTTTGCCTATGCCTGGTCTGGTAGTTTCTCAGTGCTGTTTAAACTGTCCCTCTTGCATCCGCTCTGCAGGCATGCTCACCTGTAACTCGTGCAGTCGTGACAGCCCGCGCTTGGCGAACAGGTCCCAGGCGAAGCTGGCGACGGACGGCCCGGGCATGTCATCCAGGCCGCGGACACCCTGGGGCGCCTCGGCGCGCGCCGCCGCGCCCTCGGTCCACCTCTCCATCCACTTGAGCGCTTGCGGGAAGGCGCTCCGGCCGGACACTCTGAGAGCCTGCTGCAGCATCCTCCTCACCGTGAGCATGAAGCGGTGGCCGGACGCGGCTCTCTGGCAGCTGCCTGCTGCTCATTTCCATTTCCCCGCCTCGCGGCTCTATTTATAACGCCGGTCCCGCTCTTTGGAAAGCCGCTGCGTTAAAGCTGTAAAAATGTCTCATCCCGGGCCAATCACCGGTGAAAAAAATCCCGATCAGGCCCCCGCCCCCCACCGAACCACTCTCCAACAACCCCCCCCTCACCTCCTATCCCTCCCCTACCCCGGCCCGGCATCCCATCCCCGGGGAGCGCGAGGCGAGAAGAGGTGTGTCCAATCGGAGGACAGAGCTCAGAACCATCCCAGACGCCGCACACGTGCGGGTCTGACGCAAACCCCCAATCAATTCTCCCCACAGAGCAGCCTTACACGGAATCACAATTAAAAAAAACAAACAATTAACAAAAAAAACAAACAAACAAACAAACAAAAACGCTCGCACACACAGAAACTTTAGGTAAAAAAAAAAAGAAGAAGCTTTTTGTGTTTTAATAATCAAACGCTTCTTTAATGTATGTCTATTATCTTTGCGGGAGCTCAGACAGATAAATAGAAGTCAGTGTTGGGGGAGGGGATATCAGCAGTATCTATTTCAGCAGTGCTTTATTTACTCAGATATGATCAACACTTTTGCTGACTCGGTAGCTTTTTTTCCTGGTGAGAGAGAATGACCTGAATTTGAACTGGAATTTGTCCAAATCCCTGCTGTGCGTGCACACACACACACACACACACACACACACACACACACACACACACACACACACACACACACACACACACACCTCCCTCTCCCTGAGGCTATACCCAGAACCGGCTCTGACATTTCCTTTATACCTAGAAATGATCCGCCAGACTTGGAGAGAGACACACCACTGCCATGCAGCCTCTCCGCAGTCGTTCACTTGAACAATCGGAGCTTCACTCACATGGATTACAGAACAAGTGTTTGTTGTTTTCCCCTTAAGCGCGTGGCGAATGTAGTCCACAGGTCCAGAATGAACAGCCACACGGACACAAGCGGTTGTGTCTATAAGTACTGTGAAAATGATTTGAATTTATGTCAAGACATAAGTGAAAAATATCCAGTACATACGTTAAAATGTATAGTGTTAAACTAAGTGTAATTAAAGGAGATTCTTATTGCATGTTGTTTTATGTGATTCATAGATCAACAGGCCGGAACACCTTCAGTCAATAAACTTGATGGTTACCAGTAACAGTACTTTCCCCCCTCAATATGAACTAATGAGCAAGTTTTAATGACCATCAACTTGATTAATGTCATAAATGGCTATGGCTAGGGGTCATTTCCCAGCATCATTACACTGCATCCTAAGGTTTAAGTTTAATTGCAGTTTGGGTTGAAGGACACTTCTCACAGTTCGATCCTCATTTTGGTGTTTCTCCTGGTGTTGGGAAAACTTCGCAAGCGTCTACACGCGGCCACGCCTCTTCAGCAGCGCTTCAGCCGCTGGCCCACAAACATCTCAGAGGGCCTCCACACTGGAACTGGCATCTTAAAGCTGCAAGCAGCGTTTGCGGGGCTGAGCCCACCTGGCCACCGTCTGCCGTGACCTAGAGCCGCACCCTTCCCCTTCCTCAGACCTGCTCCCTCCATTGTGCACCGTAGCGGGACTATTTCCGCGGGTTGTGAGAGAACTTGATCCGCTTTATGGACGCCGTGGTTGCACGTTTTCCGTGCTCCAGATGATTTCATTTGTTTCCTGGACACACCCAATAACAGATACCTCAGAACCAAAAAAGCTGAAGCAGCAGGACGAGCCGCTGAAGCAAGGTCACATTTGTAAGCACAAGACAAAGGTTTGCATGGTGTCAATGTGAAGGCAAAGACAAAGAGACAGACACAAACAAAGGTACTTTGATTAATGTGACCTGCTGATAAGTATGAAGAAGTTTTGCACTTCATACCTAAGACAGCGGTAGTAACACTGAAAGTAACAACAGAGGACAGGTAAAAATAAAGAGGCGTAAAAGGAACACAAGGAGAGAAAATATAAAGATGTCTTGCTTCAAATAAATATATATAGTAGTTGAAAAATGTTTTTCGACACCCTCAAAATTTTAATCAATCACAATTATTCTCATTAAATATTTGTCAGATGATTGTGTGTGTGTTTCAAAAGGTTTGACTGTATTAGAGGCACACAAACTTTTTTTTTTTTTTATCGTTCATCATTGATAAGACAAAATAAGATTTATTTTTTTTCTCGTACTCTTGCACTCTGGATGTGTTGCAAAGGGACGTCGTCATCTTGCTGAAGCATCCAGTGGTGAGCTGGACGGAACAGTGCTGCACGTGCAGCATGTGGGTAAATGTTATTGACTGCACTGAAATAAACTGTACTTGGAGACTGAAGACTGATACTTAACGGAGTATAATATATCTCAAACGCACAAAACTTGTCCAAAAACTTTTTTCCCACCACAGTATGTTTATATGTTTGCACATGCACGGTATATTGAACGACTATTGACAGTCAAGTTGATGAAAAAAAATACTGATGTGGCCACTTGACAACAGTGCGCTGCTCTGTCAGACGTTGTTGAAAGGGCAATATTGAAAGATGTTTTTTTGTTGTTGTTGTCGTTTTTGGGGTTTTTGTTACACATTCTGGCCTCAATATTGACAGAGCTTGACCCACATCTGCTTAGGAAGAACAAGAATGCAAGAGTGAGCAAAAATTGATCCCGGTCCGTCGGAAAACATCTATACACAAGGCCCATACACAAGACAACGTCAGTGGAAAGTTTCTTCAGAGGTTAAAGAGAAACGTGGTGACACATCAGACACACGTCACACAAACCATTTTTAAACAAAGTCTTGTGTCTCTTTTCTTACTCGGACCCTTTTTTTCCCCTCAAGTTGCTGCATTTAAAAATAATAATAAAAAAAAAAAAAAAAAAGTTGTTTTTTTCATTCCAGCTCAGTGAGTGAGTTACTCAGAATGCTGATCCACTCTCTTTCCTCCGCATTGAGCGAACGAGTAACTCAAGGCCACACAAGAAGGCAGTAAATTGAACCGGCCGAAAAAATTAGCCATTTGTAATTAATCTCTCCTCTCCTTGCCCGAGCAACAGGGGATTAATATTGATGATGAAAAATGTAAGAAATCCCAGTGAAAGAATGGTTTCTTTGTGCCATCATGTGAGCGTGAACTTGATGTGGCACAGATCATTCCGTGAAGCGCAGCGGGAATAATATGAGAGCTCGCAGTTATTTCCCTTTTACACGCCCAGTCAGGCACCCCAGTGCAGTGCAGTGCAGTGTGATGGAAGTTCACTGCTGTCTGCTGCCGGTCTGGGTGGTGCTCTAGACCATGGGTGGGCAAACATGGATTGTTTTAGTAACCCACCTCATAGGAGAAAAAATACATCATGGGATATGTAGAAAACGTGCTTTAATGTCAATTGAAAATGAACAAAAGCAAAGTTTCAACAAAATATGTGTTTTGAAGCCCCATGGTATTTGGCTCTTTATTGAAATGACTCTTAAAACACTGAAAAATGGCTGAAATACAGCTAATTCATAGGTTATTTACTATTAATATGATTTCTTCCAGTTCAGCAGGCCGGATTAGAAAGTTTAACGGGCCGCATATGACCCATGGGCCGTAGTTTGCCCATGGCTGCTATAGAATGTGTTGAGTATCCCTTTGTTTTTCTCCACAAGCTCCAGACGACTGTGTATTTATGTCCATCTTTCATGTTCTTCAGAAACACAATGTTTTCTTGCGACAAACCATATAAGCAGTCATTCAAACATCCCCTGCCTTGTCCAAGACGTCAGTTTCAAAATGAGGACATGTTGCTGTAATAGCAAAAGTAAAAAATAAATAAATAAAATAAAGCAGAACAGATTTAAACTGTCATGAAGAAAGAGCGACTTAAACCGACTCCGTACGTGAATACAACCAAGCTGTTTAAATTGTGGTAAAGTGCATCTCTTAATGAGTTAAAGGCACATATGGACACCAGATGTTTTCTGTTGCATGAGAAAGACTCTTTAATTCATACACATGTAGTGTGTGTAAGGTTCTGAACAGGCACGTGTGTGTTGGGGAACATACCACTGCCCTAGTTGGATATCAGTGAGGTTTTGTAAGAACACAGTGCCATTTATGATATTTATACAATACAATGCCTGTGTACATTTTACTGATGCACTGATTATACATAGACATTCATTTATTCAATCGTATATGTTACTATGTTAAAAATGATATAGAAACTATCTCACCTTTTAGAAATAAAGTAAATAAAGGTAAATAAAAGAACTACTGAAGAGCGAGGAAGGTTTTGTCTAAAAGTATATGTATATATATATATATATATATATTCATTCATTCATTCATCTTCTATACCCACTTATTCCTATTCAGGGTCACGGGGGTCTGCTGGAGCCTATCCCAGCTGTCTTAGGGCGAAGGCAGGGTGACACCCTGGACAAGTCGCCAGTTCATCGCAGTGTATATATATATATATATGTATATATACATATATATCTGCAGTGTATATATATATATATATACAGTGCAGATAGATACTGAAGATGTCAAATATATGAGCAAGATACATGTAATTTTGCAGCAAAGAAAAACACATTAAATAACTCTAAATATGCTTTTTATGAAAGGTGGCTATTTTGAAGAATTTAAATTTCAAACATGTTTGAGTTATTTTACACTTTTATTGTTTCCTACATAATTCCATGTGTGTTCATACGTAGTTTTGATGCCTTCAGTGAGAAACTGCAATGTAAATAGTCATGAGAATGAAAGAAAAGACATTACATTTATAGCTTAAGTCCAAACTTCTGACTGGCAGTGTATGTATATATTTATACATGTGTAATAGTCCACAGGAGTACCTCCCTCTGACTGTTATGACCTTTAATAACCCAAATATGTGTGTGTGTGTGTGTGTGTGTGTGTGTGTGTATATATATATATATATATATATATATATATATATATATATATATATATATATATATATATATATATATATATATATATATATATATATATATATATATATATATATATATATATATATATATATATATATATATATATATATATATATATATATATATATATATATATATATATATATATATATATATATATATATACATATATATATATATATATATATATATATATATATATATATATATATATATATATATATATATATATATATATATATATATATATATATATATATATATATATATATATATATATATATATATATCTCGCTGTGTGTGTGTGTGTGTGTGTGTTTGTGTAATAGTCCAGAGGAGGAAGAATATGGAATATAAATATATGACATAATACGTGAGTGCAACAGCGGAGCGAAGAGGGGGAGAATATGGTATTGATTATTCTGACGTATTCTAATGGAAATATCACAAAACCCTCAACGGAGAACCTGCAAAAATTCTGCAACTCAGAGCTAAATGTGAAAACAAACGTGTAGTGTTTAGCGCTGAAAGGAACAAAAAAAGAAAACAACAGATGGGCTGACTTGTTTCAGGTTCATTTCTGCCCATTATCACAAGAACAAAAGGGGTAAATCTAACCTATGGCCCATCTGTAGCAGTCTAGACATGGCTGGCCACCACTTGACGCCACATTTGGTCATCTTGTGCAGGCCGACGCAGTAAATAATGAAGCAGTCATGATGTTATGAGCAGCAGGTGGGAACAATCCGAGTCTGACACAGCCGCAGCTGCTCTTCCTCTTTAGAATAATTACTGGGCGGCCATCAGTGGTGCAAAGCTTAGCAAATTTTGAATATTTATGCGGTGGCCGGGACAAAGACGCAATAAAAATAGCTGCAGTGTTTCTGTGTCTGGCATCAGGGGCCGTACAATACAGACAAGAGCAGTAGTGCAGCTGCCCAGGGGCCCCGAGGGCAGGGCCAGCTTATCTACTGCCTCCTTCCATCTATACCACTTGTTGGAGAAGAGAGATAGAAGTAAATATAGAACATTTCTCTTTGTTTCTTTCCTAATAAAATCGTATAAAGGACATTGTAGTTGACTTTTAAAAACTTACAATTCCTTACAATTCAATATCAATTAATTAATCAATCACCCATTTCAGTTCAAATGAAATCTTTCCTTTTGACATTCCGTGATCCACTCTAACCGTTTAAAGTCAGAATAAGTTCCTCTGCACTATGACATTCAATGAGCTCATGTTTTAATATGGCTGGAGCTGATGGAGGTATATAAAAAAAAAATTGCAACCATTGCTACAGTGTGCATGGGTGCAAATAACAGAGGGAATATTCCAACGGAGCAGGTCAAGGCTGACTTGCAATTTACAGGCAGCTGCCTCAGTAAACGGCTTTAGTGGCTCTGGTAACATTTGACCCGGCTGGCTGACATCCAAAGGTACCAGACAAACCAGACCAAACACTGCTTCGCTCCAAACATTTATTTTCCCACTTTGTCCGTTCTGTGAAAAAGTGCGACTTTCAAAGTGGCTTTGCTCAACGCTGGGCGGTCGCCTCAGCCCGGTCACATGGCCTCCCGCAGCAAATGTGGCTGATCGGCTCGTAGACCTTGCGATGACCTTGAGACAGGGACTGGGAGAGTGGTGATCTTTAGTTTTCAGTAAGTAAGTGGTGAATACACTCTTTACTGCCACAGGATGCACCCCCCATCCCCCCATCCCCTCATCCCCTCATCCCCTCTTGATACACAAACTGTTCCGTTGCATGCAATCTGGAATGAGTCGCGCTCGGACAGAAAATGTAAGAGGCCTCTGCAAATACTGCCGCAACAGACCAGGCATGTATTTTACCTGCTCACATTTGCTCACAGATGGACTTTAGCTTGTAGGCACATAGTAAATATGGACATTGAGTGCGACATGCTAAATAGAAAGTGGGAGTGTTGGATGTGTGGGAAGCTTTTTTTTTTCTCCTAATAACGAATGCAATACACACAAGTTGAAAGTAGTGAATGCAGAATTATATTGATAGAACAAAAGAGGCCTGAATGTTGTGTATATGTGTGTATATATTATATATAAATTGTACATATGTATATATATATATATATACATATATGGTGTACCTTGGGATATGCCTTAAATTCTGACTCTGAACATTATGTAATAGCATAAAATATTAGTATACTGATCACTCATGGAGTTCTCTTTCTTAACTCTATTGTGAGATTGTGCCTCCAAGAACCTCTTTCTTCATGTGGTGATAATTTAGTGAGAAGCTGTTAAGTATGAGGTGCGAGTTTGGTATTTTTTGCATCCATCTGGAAATAGCCCATGAAAAAGGGGAGGCATTTTGGAATAAAAAAAAAAAAAATCTTAGGAAGTGAAAGACAATCCATCTATCAGTCAATGGGAATCAATCAGATGTTTCACTCTGAGTGAGTTGGAATCAGTCCCATGTCTGCTTCTGATAACACTGACCAGTGGTCAGTGCTTGCGTAAAACAGAATTTATACTAAACTCCAGGCAAAGTCTCACACAAAGAAAACATCTTTTCCGCTGTGGGAATTTTCACTTTCAGTGCCATTTTTGATTTTTTCTTTTACCATGAAAATCCAGTGCGGCTCTGATGGAAAGGACACCCTTTGACCACTGCTCTTCACCTTTGCCGCAACTTTGAAGACACTGATTGGCTGCTCAAGGGTTAAGTGTGACTTTCAAGACTTCGGTGGCGAGCAAGACTCATGTGCACAAGCTAAGACTTGAATTGGAGGGATTTTCACTGATCCTACTTCATTAGGTCACACACACACACACACACACACACACACACACACACAGACACACCTGTTCAAATGTTTGGGCTTGCTGACTCATTTCTGCACTGAACTCCATTATAACCAGTTTTATGAAATAAGGATCTCGAATGCTCTGTAATCATTACAAGAGTACGGAAATCAGTCAAGATGTGCCCAACAAGTTTGGGAACATTTTAGTGTTGAATGAAAACCCATTTCTAACGTCTCATTAAAAGTGACTGAGAGAATTCCAACTGTGCAAAATTCTGTGTGAACACACCAACAGTCAGCTGTTTTAAAGAGCCTGAAATATAAACCATGTTGCTTTGTTTATTCACAACACAACTAAGTGTGACTAAACACAATATATACACTACAAATACATAATATTTAATACTAGGGCTGTCAGTCGATTAAAATTTTTAATCGCGATTAATCGCATAGTGTTGTGAGTTAACTTGCGATTAATCGCAAATTAATTGCAGTTTTTTTTGTTGTTTTTTTACCCTGCTATATATGTAACTTAACGTACAAGATATTTATTGTGTTTCTTATACTTTAGGAAAAATTGGAGAGAATAATAATAATAATTCCTTAGTGGAAATATCCCAGTTTTATTTTCATTGGAACATTCCAAAACGATTACATACTTATACTGTCCTGTATACTGTATACTCTCCAAAAAAAACAACAACCAAACAAACAAAAAAAACCTCAAACCCTGAGGTATTCTCAAGCCATGATCGTTTGTCAATCGTGGTATTTTATTTTGAAAATGAACCGTATTCCCTCGTGTTTCTTTGAGTGACTTCCTGTCCAGCTTGACGCAGATCGCTCTGTACAAAATAGATCAGACGCCGAAACGATCGCTGCACGGCGCGAGCCGGCCGCAGAAGAACGTGCAGTTTCGAGTTTGCCGTGAACGACGGCATTGGTTAACAAGGGCCCCGACAGTAAGCGGGCTCCGTTACGATGCTACTCGCGGCGCTTCCGCTTCCGGTGTGAACCGGGCGTTAATCGCGCGTTAAATTTTTTTTGGTGCTGTTAAAAGGAGTTTGAGTTAATGCGTTAATACAAATCTTTGTTTTTGAAATGTTTGCTTTTCTTTATTATTATTATTATTATTATTATTATTATTATTATTATTTTTTAACAATGTTAAAGCGTTCAACTACTGCAATGATGGCCAAGGCATCCCATAATGTGTTCAGCACATCCTTACCAGAGTACAATCATTCCTACGTAGCCAGAAAAGTTATATCATCTGAGGGAAATCCACAGCCAGACCAAATTAAACTAAGAAACTATCAATGGAGAAAGTCAAAACAGTGAATTATTCGAAATAATAACAACACCCCCCCAAAACAGCAGGACATCAATAATGAAACAGACTGGAGACCAACATCTTTTGATTTAACGTCTTTAAAAGAAACCAACTGTTGGCAAATAGTAAAAACTATCAAATAAAAAATAAAAATACAACGAAAAATACAACAAACACCTTGCAGGTTAAGTCTGAGCAGAGGTGGAGGAATGAAAGAAGCAAAAAATATTCTATCCATCTACCAGTTCAGGATGTAAATTCCTGTTTGTCTGCTCTTATTCTGGGAGAAAACCTGCAAGGAAGCAACACGGTGGCATCGCGCGTCCAAAAAGCTCAGTCCTTGTTTGGATCCTCGATTCGTCGGAAAACTGCGAGGAAATTCTTGCCGCCATTTCTCTGCACCTTCTTCCCTTCCTCTGTGCAAGTGCCCAGACGACTTACGATGACATCATCCACCTGTCAAAAGAAGATCATAGACACATTAACCCCCTTACATAAGCTTTTCCTTGTGACACATTTTCCTTCCAGGCCACCCAATCACATCCGCTTGGCATCAGCATGGCATTCTGTTTTCTGTTTTGTTTGCGGACAAACAGTGAAAGGTAAAGCAAGCTGAACGATTATCTAAACGCTGCGTGGTTACATGCAGCAGTGGACTGAAGTGGAGCATATCTGCTCAAATAACGCACAAAATAAAACACTTCAGTCTTCTTATCGCTGAGTCATTACACTCAACACTCTGCTCTAAAGGCAGATATGTACCAATCACAAGGCAATGACTCAGTGCATGTACAAATAAATCCTATAACAATCACAAACAATGATTCATTACACTACATACAGAGAAGGGAAATGCAATATATACATGTCGATAAGGCTTTAAAAAAAACAGAGAAAATATAACATGCATGCAGACAAAATCTTTAACTAGAAAAATACTTTCCCTTTATTACTTTGAGTGAATTTATTAATTAAACAGGCAGGAATTTCTTCCCTCTCATACTTTTAAAGTGTATATTTTACATTGCTGTCTGTCAACCACTGCTGGTTTGGATTCACCCTTTAATATGTTCATGGGAAATAGACTTGCGAAGTAGATGCTATGTATTTGTATTTATTTTAATACATATTCTCAGAGGAGAATATGTTAAATGTGTTACAATTTGTTAAAATTCCCATGCATGTCAGGGTACTTGGATTAATTCCCTATTATTCCCTCGTTAGGGATTTAGGGTAAATGTAACGAGCTGCTGCGGCAAATTCACATTTTCCCACACGTAGGCGAGAGCGAGATTAACCCGAAAGAAGAGGAAGAAAAAATAGACACTTTCACGATGTGTTCCAAATTTCCAAAACTAATCCTTGAAAGAATTTTGTCGATCATGAGTTTGACCTCTGTTCCCCTCCGACGTGCCCATGAGCAAAAATGTTGCCGTCATGACCTGCAAACGCGCAGGGGCAAGATGCTGCAAGTCAACGTACCAGTTCCTCCTCAGTGACACGTGCAAACAGTGGATGTTCAGTGAAGTGTTTGACCATCCAGGTGTGCACTTCCTCCACGTCTGTCATGGTATACACTAACCCCTGAGGTGAGCAGATAAACACAGGGTGGAGTGGGGGGGGGTCAAAAAAACAGTTCTGGGAGAGGCGAGAAATTATCACGAAACGACGGCATTTCTGTATCTTTTGGAGCCGACGGTTCAGAGCCAGTGTTAAGCGGCGCCACCTCTGGGGAGCAACGCTCGTTCCTAAAATGACCAAAAATAACTGACAGACAGCATAGAGGTTAACCACCTGCTGTTTGCTTTGGGAGGATGGACTGATAACATTTCTAGAACAAAGATTTCTTAGAAAAAGGGCAATTGGCAAATTTGGCAGACAAACACGGATTCTTTTTTTTTCTTCTCTTTATTTAAATTGATCAGCCAGAACGTCCACATGTAATCGTTTCAAATGCGTAACGGAATATAAAAGTGACCCCACTGGCTTAATGGATCAGAAATGTTGGTATATTCCTCGCAACCGTAAATGCAAATAGAAAACTATCTTTTTTTACTTCTCGTGTTGCAACTGAGACGGTTATCGCTTAAGTTTTTTTTCTTCTTTTTTTTTTTTAAGTGGAAAATGCATTGAAAGGACCGAAAGGTGCGAACGCTGAGGCTGCCTTTCGTGCTACGTCTGGGTTTCGTCTCTCTCTCTCTCTCTGGCAGCTGCAGCAGGCCCGACACGACACGCCGCAGTGTGTGTGCGTGCACACGTCAAACAGCTGCAGGCCACAGCGGTTGCTCAATTGGATTTCAGTGAATTCATTGATTTTTTTTTTTTTTTTTGCACGCTGCAATCAGTTGATATAATGGCAAAGGCGGTGCCAGTTTGTGGTGCAACCATGTGTTTAATTTTATTTTTATTTTTTATTCTTTAATCACGTCCTTGCTCAGAGTCTATCGATGCAATCAAATGCAAAAGAGAAGCTCGATGTGCAAAAGAACACCTGGAGGATTTGAAGCAAGTTTGTCATTTCTGCAGCAGATAAGCCCTGAAACTAGTGTGTCGTTAATCTGCTGATACGAGAAGAAAAGTCGCAAACAAACAGGCAAATAATAAATATGTCGACTGTATTAGATCAACTCGCTGAAACGTTCATTTGATTAGAAGCTGGCCATGACATCTTGTAATAAGTGCGTTGTTTTTTTGAGGAAATTCATTTATTTACACATACCTCCAGCCTCAACGTATAGGCATACTCCGCCAGCAGCGTGGGACTGATAATCCTCCATTTGTGCTTGGTTTTCTTGAAATGAGGGTCAGGGAATAGGAAGAACATCTTACTGAGCTGAAAGGGGGAAAAAAATTATACAGTTAAAACTGCCGTCATAACCTTCAAGCTAAAGAGCTTTACGTGCTTCAGAGCCGTGGTTTGTGGGCCGGCTAAAATGTGATCCCCATGACATGTCGTGTTTTTTGTTTTTTTTTAAGAGCCGCTGAATGCAAAAGTGGAATTTCCCTTAGTTTCTTTTTCTTTCCACGCCTGTCAGACGGCTGTAGGCTTCGTTTCTTGCTGAGAAAACAAAAAAAGAAAACACGAATGGGTGAAGGGATGTGACATCTATCGCTGATGGAAAACTGTTGCACGGTCAATTATTTTTTTGGTCATAAAACATATTTTAATGAGGTGAATCATGAGATGCGGCTAATAAATGGCCTCACAAAAAGTGCCACAGGCTGCAAAATGCCTGCAGGTATAACCAAGGCCATTAAAATAATAGTCCTACTATTCCAAGAAGCTTAAAATATAAAATTAACAATCAGAAAGCGATATATGTATATATATATATATACATACATACATACACACACACACACACACACACACACACACATCAATCAACGTTGGGTGGGGTGGTTTTTTCGCAAAGAAAAGAATTCACTTGGCTAAATGTCTCAGTGTTACAGCAACAGCTCTCCTTAGTTCATTCAGCAGTTTATACTCGCTCTGGGCATTTGAGGTGAAGTTTTTAATCCCGGCTACCTAAATTAACCCTGGTACGCTAAACCTACTGTAAAAATTAATGCCAGTTTCAACAAGTCACAGATTAGTGCACTTAATTGGAACGGATAAATGGTGTGTTGCGCTGGTCCCTGATCAGCTGATGTGAAATGCCTTGCGTGTCAGTCAATGACCCCATTGTGGGCAAATCCTGGATTTATTGAGCAATCCATATAAATTAATACAGTCCATATGTTGAACGTTGGGAATGTAATTACTCCCGAGTCAGCACAGTTTTGGCCTGGGGCCAGCAGTCAGTCCTGGTTTAATGTCACGGCAGGTCCACGCAGATGAGATATTGTAGCTGCATGTCTCTATGAGCCCCAATTACGCTGCTATAAATGCCACAAATAAACGAGTTATAAATTACAGCTTGGTTGGTCTACATACTTAGGGAAAAAAAGCTTCCATTTGTGCCAGCCATGGAAGGTCTACAAGAATGTTCTTGGTTAACTGGGATAAACTGGATATTTTTATCTATTTAGTAGAATTTTTTACACATACGTCACAATACTAGAATCTCAAAATATGCACTTGTTAACTGTAGTTTTGAAGGAGGAATCTCGTTGACAAACACTTTCTATGGGACCTTTAACAGAATAGATATAAAATGAATCCAAGCTGATACCAACTTCAGTATCGACTGGTATCAGATTGTCTATTTTCATGACAACAATAATTACTTGTTTTTGTCAAGACATTTAACACAGTTCCTCCCTCTTACTTTCTTATACTCCTACACACACTGAAGACACAGCAGAAGCAAAAAAACCAGGCTACGAACAAGCTGCTTGTTTCCCTCGCTCTAAATATCTTCTGCTGCAAATGCCAACATAAGCGAACCAATTTCTGGCTCTAGTTAAAGACCACAAGAAAAGATAGGCCATGCTTTTTAAATTTTTAACCATGAATTATACAGATGAGCTCTACTGATAAACATTTATTTTAGCATTTATATTCAATATTTGCTATAAACTTTATCTTATCTCAATTTTTTAACCTTTGAGAGGTTTAACCGCTCTTAGCTAACAATGCTATACAAGCGCCTCACGTCATTTTCAACAAACGTGCGGTATACAGGTTGTTTAAAGCGTAATAGATGATAGACCTAGTACATAAACAAGAAGTCAACAAGGTTTGTGCGTTCATTAAATTGTCCTTCAACTGATACATTATTTTCCCTGCAGATATTAATGTATGACAGAAAAACACAGTTCAAAAACACCGTTCTGGAAATAATGTAATAATGTAATGTCCCGCCCTCCTGGGGAAATGAAAAGAAAGATCTGAAAATGCATATAACATGGCCCCTTTTTGCCAAGTGTCTTCACAAAGCAAACCTACCATACCATTGACTAAACGTACACGATAAGGAAACACAAACACAAACAAATAAATACAATTGTTCACCTGTCCTTTTGAAAAGAAGTTGGGGAGGTATTTCATGGCATTGCTGCGAAGGCAAGCGATGTTCTGATAGCTGCCCGGTTCCGAGGCCCGCAGCGACTGGATACGATCTCGGACGTAATCGGACACTTTGACTCGGATCTCCAGGCCCAGCATGAGTTTATCTGGGAAAAGTGGAGACAACTCCACTGGGAAAAGACAAAATAAACAGACAGGGCAGATGAATGAAGGTGGTGTGAGCTCAGGAGTAGGACTGTGCGGAGAAATCAGTCAAGTACCTAGAAGCCCCCCGTATCCACATCCAATGTCTGCAAACTCAACTCTGGAGCTGTTTTTCTCGGTGGCGTCACCGGCAAGGAAGTGCGGGTACAGTTCTGACCAGTCCATCTCCTCGGGACAAACTGGGCTAAAGGCAGAAGGAAACATTTTCAGAGTTGAGTCTGTATAGACCAGGCGCTGGCAAACTATGGCCCGGGGGCCATATGTGGCTGATTAAGCTTTTGAAACTAGCCCGCCGAACTTGAACAACTTCTATCAATAGCAAGTAAGTCATAAAATAGCTGCATTTCATCCAGTTGTTCAGTGTTTTAAGAGTCATTTCAATAAAGAGCTAAAGACTGTGAGGCTGATATTTGTTGTAACGCTTCTGTTCAACTGACACGAAAGAACGTTTCCTACATATCCCTTATATATGTATGTACATACATATTTTTTATTTTATTTTTTTTCTTATGAGGTGAGAACACTCCATCCATCTGGTCCTGCTCAGGGCCGTCTGACAAATTTTTTAGAACCTAATGTGGCCCACCACAAAAAGTTTGCCCACCCCTGGTATAGACACTGACAGAGCCGACGGACATGTGTGGTTGTGTATAAACTCTGCAACAAAAAAAAAAAAAGTAGTGTGGACAATCTAATGCAACTCAAATCAGAGCTCACAAAACCTATTTAAACAAAACATGTAAAACACGGAAGTTCAGTCGAACAAGTAAAGACGCACTTAACCTTTTTAACACAAAGAGGTTGTGACAAACACGGTAAAGCAAAAAAAAAAAAAAAAAAACAGGTCACATGGACTCACTAATCGAACGTGTGGTGAGCCATCGGGTTAGAATGGGCTCGCTGTCGGTAGTAACGTTTCTGCGGCATCGACACGCTCATGTTGGCTTCGGAATGATGACGCTCCTAAGGACAGGTAAGTCGCCGGTCACGCTTATTTGTAATTAAATCACCACGACCGACTTCCCCAGTGTGTCACGCTTGTTCGTAGTTTACAGACGCTTGAGCGTCGCGATGGTTCGACGTCATCATCATGCGACCGCGCGGCTGCCCTCTGGGAAAGTAGTTGGCTAGGACTGGGAATGCTGCTCTCTCTCATCCTCGTCTCCATGTGCGCGCATTGAATTATGTGCAGGATCACGTTGCTGTGTTACATCTAAGTTGTTGTTTTTTTTTGCTTTGCTTGTTTTATCTTCAGAAACAGGAAAACATATATTGATAGTGGCGTTCATTATTAAACCGTTTGAAAAACGTCTTCCTCTCTGCATGGCAAATCACTAACTCAAGGACAAAAGAAACACTAACTGTAAAATTAAAAATTATTTAGGATTAAAATTGCTGACGGAAAAAAAAATAATTATTTGAATCTACCAGACATACAAATATTGTGTTACTATATGGGTGTTATATCTGTTGGCATAACCAATATTCAATCAAAGTTTCAGCAATGACTAAGCAAAACACAAAGCTCTATGTTGAGATGATCCAAGTCTTTATTACAAATGTGAGTAGTATTTCAATTGTTATGTTTTCAAGAAGTCTGTCATGTCCAGTCTCTTGAGTAAAAACCTGCAAGATCCGAACACTTCGTTATAGAAAGTACAACTGTTATCACCACAAATCTTTGATTACAGAATCATCAAATTCAAATCAAACTTTATTACTTATCAATAATTGAACTTTTTTTTCAGAGATAAAAAAAAAACGCTCAGTGACTTTTTGCATAATTTGTCACAGCAATAAAAAAAATGTTAGAATCCAAACATTGTGCTTGCAAAATGTACATTTACAGAATCCTTTTTTTTTTTCAATTGTATAAGAATTAAAGATTGCAGACTGTTGTATTTGCTCTTCGCCTGGCATACACTTTTCAAATTTACTTGGAAAATCTGTAAAATTAACAAACCATACGTTAATGGCAGTGTAACTGTGGCAGAGTAAGATTTCCTTTATTCATTCTAATCACACACTGATTCCACAGAATAACGTTCCTGTCTGCGTTTCCCAGCCTCATACCGTCGTCACTCTCATGACCACTTCTTGGTTGGCTCGGTGCAGGTTGTTGGGCCTTAACTGGCTGAGGATGTGCAAAATAGTATAGCCACAGTGGTGGTTGAGGATAGTCCTGACATGCTGGCTCGCTCTCTGGCCACTGTCTGTGCCATTGTGCGTGGAGGTCCTCTCGACACGACATTTACTGCTGACAGGGTCGTCCAAGTCCTTCGATTTCTCATAATTCAGCACTTTCCACTGCTGATTTACAGCTTGCCAACGTTTAAAAATCCGGTAAACAGATGATCCTTCGTGGATTATGAGGCCTGGGCATAAGGGGCAAAGAGAAGCGTGATTACATATGGACAAACAACGAGGTGTTTTCAATCAGGAAGTATACAAAAGTGCAGAGCTAATAAGAACGTTAAGCTCTTAAGTGATTTAATTGAAGAGAGATTTTGGACAGTTTGCACTGTGTTTACATAAACATGCTGATTAAAATCTTGTGGGGTCAAAAACAAGTGACAAAACTAGTGCAAAACTAGTGACATTTTTATCAGCATCATCTTTGGCTGACATCATTTCGCATGTTTACTAAAACTGTCTTGCCAGAACATAGTCTTCAATAACAAAATGCTGCCTTTTACCAGCATTTTGCTATTGTGGTCTAGCCATGCTGAGGTTAGCATTTGGTTTTTATTATGCCTGTTATATCCAATTTCACAGAGTGTTGCAGAATTAAATCCAGTTAATAAACAGGACAATGTGGTAGCCAAATTAAGTTGGTCTAAATTGAAAATCCATTTATTTTCTAATAATTTGTTTTAGTTTTATAATGATGTGTTTGAATAAATGTAACAATTTGCATATTTGTGTCTATTTTGTATCCTTTTTAATTCTCTTTCCTTTCTTACATGTTCGAAATAAATCAAATCAAATCAAATCAAATATATTCATATATGATATAAGAATACAGTATTCTGAGACTTCTTGAGGAACAGAAATCTCAGGATACTACAAGTATATATTCATATACTATATCTAATGTCATACTTGATTAACTAATAGTTTTATTTCAGGAGATAACATTGGGGTGAAAAACAAAGTGTTCCTGAGTGAGTCTGACAAACAGTGTGATTCTTGAGGAACAGAACACAGCAAGGCTGTGAGATTTTACCTATACAAACTATGTCCATGAAGCCATACATGCCGTAGCATATCTGGAAGAGCAAGTCCTGCCGCTGCCATTTTGCCGAGGGACTGAGAGACGACCACACCAGCCAGGAGATACTGGCGACAAGAAACAAAGAGCCCAGGATGATGGCTGCAATCTGCACTCTCTCAATTACAGTGAGAGAGATGGCCTGCCACTACAGGGAAGACAGATGGAGACAGAAATGGACTGAGAGACCAAAACCAAATTGCACAGAGATCCTTGATTACTTGAGATGCTGCAAGGAAGAAGGGCTTGTCTCAGCTATAGCTTGTTTTTTTGTTGTTAATTAAGTAGCACTTTTCATTTCTGGTGTAGCAAACGGTCTTAACAGGGAATGAGTGATTTAAATCAGTTCCTTTTAAAGAGAATTACGAATATTAAGTTATCTCTTGCTCATCTAGAACAGACCCAGTCTTGTACACACGCTTGTTTCAGTCTTTAGATTTTCCTTAATGAGTGACACATTCTGCCAAGCATCACAATACTTTCTCCAAGCAAATTTAGCACGTCTGGAATTACGGACAAGCGCGTGTCATGTTTAACAGATTAATTCAGTCATTTGCTATAAATATTCCATTGATAATGTTTGAAATGGACAACTGGGGGAAACATTTCATCTGTTCAGCTCCGTCTGTTTGGCGATCCTTTCGTTTTTCCCATGACTGTTTCCATGCCACACTTTGAGTTATTCACATGCCAGCTCTTTGAAACGTGCACTGTCTCTTAAATGAGTTGTTGGCAACCTCCTGTGAGGCCTCCTTGCTTTCTTCCTCTTTAGTAGATGACAATATAAATAGCTCTGGTGGAAACTGAGACTGGCAACTTGATTTTAATTTGTTTACACAAACAGGAAAGTGTTGACTTTCCTGTCATGGGAACTTATTTCAGTTCTGACAGTTTGTCATTTTTGCATCATAACTGATCCATTCCTTCCCTTTGCTTGTCTTTTTTTCGTCTAATGCTAGTAGATTTAGCTAAAACAGCACTTTACCCCCTACGCTGATGTACCTGTAGTGGGTTTTTAGTGCTGATGGCCAGGACCTGGTACTTGAAGTAGCAGAGCTCACAGCTCCATGAGCCTCTTTCACTGATCCAGCGGATAAGGCAGGACTGGTGTGTACAGCGCACAGAGCCAGCACAGCGACAAGGGCTCAGCATCTCCCCCTGCAGAACATAGACAGACGTTACAGCAAAGTCCCAACAAAGGTTTCAGTCAGATACCATTGAAAGAACTCGGTAATAATTTAATTGGCATTTTATTGATGCAGCCATTTAAACACCTATCTAAGCTGTCTGCTGCATGTGTTGAACTGCTGAGCAAGACTGGGAGCTCAAATCGCTCCACTTTCTGGATCATTAGTGTGTGAGTGCATGTTTGAAGCTCACTTCCAGCAAGACAATAGCCGCCACCAGTGTGTGAATTTGTGTGTATGGCTATAAACAAACCTGCACACTAAAGCAGTCAAACGGTCCTGAGAAACGGGACGTAAATACAACAGTAATAATAAGGATTAATGTTGAGATGGTAATAAACTGTAAATAACAATGAAAGTTTTACCTATGATCTCAGAATGAAGAAGAAACATGTCTGCCTGAGGAGGGATTCACAGTCAGGGTGCAGGGGAAGGAGGTATCAGTACCATTTTGGTCTCATTTTAAGAGTTGCATGTTTTAGTACACAGTTCTTGAATACTTGAGCAAGCCAAGCAAATATAGGATGGAGGCTTTTTAGATTTTAGGAATGTTGATTGACAGGCTAGACAGACATTCTATTGTTTGAAAAAAAAAAGTGAAAAGAAAAATTCATTTAGCACAATATGATACCTATTTCTATATCTGCTGGAACATTTTCATATAACGCTGCTATATTAAACACTACTTTTACACTCATTCCATTTCAGTTGGTACAAACGATTTGTCCATCTGTGAATGTGAGAGGTAGATTTCTTGAAGAGTATGTTCAAAAGAGTCTGTCTCGCTTTAACGGTCCTCTCATTTCTTGTGCCCTGCTGTGTTCCACAAATTGAAAGACATATTTTGGCAGTAAAATGTTTTTGTTGCTAACGCTTCCAAGAAACAGCACCGTGTTGAAGTGCCCCCACACGGCATCTCCTCCCTCTTTCAGCTGTGCCCTAGGGGTGAGGGGTTGGGCCTAGGGTGCGTGGGGGCTGTTTTCACTCTCATTTCATGAAGTTTCATCTGATTGCACTTGGCCCCTTCAGTTCAAGGGAGCAGTGAGAATTGGATTTTTGAAGAGACAATCAAGAATGGAAGGCAAGAATACCACTTGGGAGCATCAGGCGTCATGTTATGTCTTTGTTATCTTGTTACAGATTGGCATCTAGATAATAAACGTCATTTTTTTTATCAGAAATATATTAAATTGATCTAGACAAGCGAATGCCAAAATAGCTTTAACAAAATAAGAGAAGACAAAATCTAATGACCACAGACGGTATCCTTGTTTTACTCCCTTTTTTATGCAATAGTGGCTCGCTCATCTCACTTTGCCATTGCCTAAAAATAAATCACAGGGGCTATTTGGATGAGCTACTAGGCGTTGGATTGACAATACCCCGGGACGTGTTTCTGGTCAAATTCCTGGTAATGTGCTGTGTGTTTATTTCGCTGGATATCTGGAGTTCTGTTGTGTTTTTGTGACCTTAGTCCAACACAAAAAACAGGTCAAAATCGACTGCAAGACTTTTTAAAAACGCTCTTTTGTTCGTGAGGTGCTACGTGCGATTACAAGGATTTGACTTAAATGAAATAAAATTATTGCGTTTTTCTTTGACTTCTTCATCTGTGCCCTTCAGTGGCTCGTAGCTATTTTAAGATTTTTAGTGACTGATTCCTTTTCATCGTCTGCGACTTTCTTGAGAATTTGGCATCAGAAGGGACGACACTTTAAAAATATGTTAAACTGGTTTGATGTTGATCTGCAGCTTCCTCAATAACTGAATATATCACCATGAATGAATTATCTACTCTAATTTTCTAGTTGGTTAAAGCAATCCACCTTTAGTGGATTATTATATTGATATTGTAATGTGTTTTTAGGGTTTGGGTTAAGTTTGAAACAGAAAACCAGCTGGAGTAACAGTAGGTATCATAATGGTGTTTCCTTGGTATTTTTGTTTTGGCTACCAGTTTCAGAAGAGATTTAAGAGAATATTGAATATTTCTGATGCTGTGTGTTTTACCCCAATAGCTGGATTTCATTTTAAAATAAAATGTATTTCCATTGTGGGGTAGCATTTAAAAGTGTCTCAATTAGGTTTCAATACAGCAACCATGGTTACATTTTTTAAATCCTAAAACCAGACTTCTCCAAGACCCTCCTCAAAAAACACTAATAATAAATCTCATTTTGTAGTGGTCATTCATTTTGTAATGATCATAAGAACAGCAAGCATGTGTTTTTTTTTGTGCTGTGACTATATTTGTGAAATGCATGTCTGGTGTAAGGGACCACCAGGGTCCAAATGACCAGTGCAGTAATAGGGTCATCGACATACGATGGACTGTACCTTCTCTGGCCCCTGGAAGCAGATTCGGCATTGCGGCGAACGCATCCCGCTTTCCGAGAGACTCGGGAGAGAAACCGCCTCCAGGCCTCCCGCCTTGTCTTTGGAACTGTCCTCGTTGCTCTCGAAAGCCAGGCTGCGAGGCCGGGGGTCAGCGCCGTAATACTCCTCCTCGTCATCCCTCTGGGAGCAGTTGAACGCTGGCCAACCGCAGCCGCCTATGGCCAGCCCCCGCATCCTGGTCTGGGTGTCAGGGTCTGTTCCTGAGTCAGACCTCCTGTTTGATCCGGAGCGCATCAGAAGCAACACTTTGAGTTCATTGAAAAACGTCCGGATCCGATACTTGAACATTCTTCAGCAGCTTTACCCCAGACTGCTTTCTTTGTGGAACCAACTAGAATGCCATTATTATTATTATTATTATTATTATTATTATTATTATTATTATTATTATTATTATTCGGTTCACATAATAATCAATAGAATAGGGACGTTGCTCAAAAGAAGCACACAGGGAACATGATAGGCTATTAGATCAGCCCATAGCTCTTTGTGTATCCTGTTGTTATAGCATGTGCACTGCGATCCAGCCAATGGGGAGGGATCATTCCCACGGAGGGAAGCGGCTTCTTTCGGGGTTGTATGGAGGCTGAGAGCCACGGATGGAGAATCTGCACCTCTAAGAGCGGCTGTTCTTCTCCGGCTGCAGCCCTCGATTCTATCAGCCTGTCTTTGTGCTGTTGGAGCTCGACGTCCTTAAAGGATGCTGCCGCCTTAAAACCAACAGGGACGTTGCAAAAATAAAATAAAATAATAGTAATGACAAGGACAATAAAAACGCTACCGTCTGTTCGCCTGCACGCAGGGTTGGGAGGGATATTTAATCCCTTTAATAATTTACTTAAGGCAGATTAGCATTTAATTTTCCAAACCGGGTTGGCAAAAACAACTGAAGGGATCGGGCGCCTCTTTTTTCCTTGTTTTGTGGCGGAGACATTAAAAATACAGCCAGTTTGTGCCGATCGAGCGCACTTTTCTCTCCCTTTAACGACCCATTTCCACGGTGCCGACCCGGCACGGACGCTACGTGAAGCAATGTGCATGCGACAAATAATAGCATACGATGGATAATAATGATAACAATAATAACGAAGGAAAAAAACGTCCACAATTTTACGAGAGTTCCGCGTTTCCTCTTCCACGCATCTCTGCGAAACATTTGGCAGCGTCGGGACGAGGAGACCAGGATTCCTGCAACAAAGTGCAGTTGCAATTCCTACAATCGGTCCTTCCGGGTTGTCAAAAAACAACCGCAGACCGTCACCATCACCATCGCACCTCGGGTGAATTCAATCAAGGCCGCCTGCGTGTAGCCGGGACAAAGAGACGCTCCTTCACATGGCAGATGCGGCGGATGGACGCAGACTAGCGATCTGCGCCGCCTGGAGACTCCGCTGGTGGAGACACGCACGCCGAAATCCCGAAACGTCCTTCCATCCGTTTATTTACCGGCGGCAAGTGAATAGAAAAATCCATCCATCCGAGTGGGACACAGCTGAACTCCATCCATCCAGCCATCCAGCCATCCATCCATCCGTCCGCTGAACGCAGATAGACGCTGCTGTCCAAGGTGCTGATATCCATGTGACGTAGGAACCACGTGCTGATCTTCATCGGCTCAAATAAGACAAAAGAAAAACAAACACTGCCGTCAATTCCTTACGCGCACACACGCGCACAATCCTTTCACAGGCACGCAGCCTGTTTGACTGAAAAGAGGCTAATGTTACAAGACAGGAGGTCCAGGCATTTCGATGCTCATCCATGCTGTAGATGAGGGTGAATACATGTGCATTAGTTGCTGAAAAATCAGTGTGTTTTAGAAAGAAGTGTGGGTTCTTAATGAAAAACACCTTGTCTGGAAAGCATATCTTTGCATCGGTTTGTTTAAGTAGCAAATAATATGTGCTTATTATGATGTCGTCTTTCTTAAGAAGTATACATAAATATAGTCCCCCTACATAACAGCAAGACAGACTGGAAGTAAACTATGTAAACTACACAACAGTTGTTATGTTTCGGTGTAAAATTATGCAAAGTAACCAATAATTTCTGAATCTACAAAGTAAGTTGACTGAGGATTCGGGGGAAAATACTCTATCTTAGCTCTTGTATCAAAATGTATAATAACGTGCACAAACCCAACTGTATTATCAAGAACATGAGGGTTTTTTTAAGCCTGCATCTTGAAATACTGCGGGGGGTTTGGGGCAAACAGCAATGAAGAAAGGCTGAGATCAGTGGATTGTCCTGAGAATGAAAACAAACTCCTCGAACTTTTACACAACAAAAAATGTGTCCAGAATGATTTCTATTCTGCACACATTGTCAAATTGGGCTTTTATCTGAGGCTTTCACCTTTTTCTTCCCCTTTACACTCAGTTTGTCCTCATTCTTCTTATGAAATGGTTAACAACACAACTATTTAGCTCATATTCAGAAAAACCTTATTGATTCCTGAGGGCATTTAGGAGGGCTAAGAGCAGGTACATAAGTGCTAAATACAAAGGGTCAGCAGATACAATAAAGTAGCAAGACGGGGAAAAAGGTAGTAAGGGTGCAGTTGTGTTTACATATGTGAAATACAAATGCCAACATCAAAGATGTGAGCTAAGTCGTTGAGGACACAACCAAGCAGGCTGAATAGCTGTTGGTAGGGCGCAGTGTTCAAGGGGCGACCTGGTGAGTCTGTTAACCTCGGAACAGACCTTCACAATACTGAAGGTGTACCATTCTATACCTGTATAGTCGAATGTCTGTCCTATGTTTCAACTGAAGGCAGAGAGTTCAGTTTCCTGAGTAGGTTTGTCCCCTGGTGGCACCTCCTCAGGAAGCTCAACTAGTTGTCGGGGATGGTAACCAAGAATTTCATCACCACGTCCTGTTGGTTTAGCTGGTCCTCTGCCAAACAGATGTACAACAGGTCTTCTCATTGTTCATTCTGCTCCTTTTCTCCTGTCTTGTTTTGATGCGACTTTGTTGGCTATTTCCTTCAGTGATAATTCCTGTTGGCCTTTGAGATATTTAGTCTGTCAAGGTAAATATCTCAAAGCAAAAGTTTCCATGTTTTGCAATTTTAGAAAGGGAATTCCTTGGCCTGTGCATGCCAGCGTCGCTGCACCACATCCTCATTTCTACCCACAAAGTCTGAGAATACTCGGGCCTCAAGCACACAGCGAAAAGTAGACTGCACGAACGCTGGTTCCCAAATGGGCTGGTTGTGTAAGACAGCAGCACACATAAAGTCAAACTGAAAAACCAGGGATTTATTTATAGAAGAGCAAACGTTTACCACAAGACAGGCATTTCTGGTTGTTTGGTGACTGGTTTTTCCATTTGTTACCCAATTGCCTTGACTGTGTTTTAAACTGAAAACAAATAAATCAATCAATAAATAGATAATAACACATCCACATTGCATCCAGTCTATTATTTTTCAAATGAGAATCAAGGAAAGGAAAAGCATCACACAGTTTCAAATGAGTGTTGGCAGCGGCACTGATCTCTCGGGTTTCATTGTTATAAATTAATTGACTGACATTCTATCCCCTAAAGTAAAAGTGCACTCGCTGAAGGAGATGGTAGAGACATTCATCTGTGAATCACTTTTGTTTGTTTGATCAAGTCAGATAACTCTTTTCCCATCGGAGGTTCATAAATTAATCCTGATGTGTAAATCACCAGTGTGCAGCACAATGGAGCCTTTAAGCACTGTTCTGTCTGCAGTCCATTTAGACAGCAAACTCTGCCTTTATAAAAACCGCTGTGCTGGGTGTGTGCTCAATCTGCTAAAATGGTCAAACAACAACAGCATATCTGGTTTTTCAGTAACAGCATTGCCACCCGCTTCATTCGGTTCCCTTACATCCAACTCCTGACAGAGACAATAGTGATACTACTGGACTACCACATAGCCAATACAAGTCCCAGCACCGTGAAGGGCAGCAGCACAGGGGCCCCTGGACTCCTGGACACATGGATTCCTGTCCAATGAGACCAACAACACCTGGAACTGGTTGGACAGTGAGTTCTGTATGTTCTGTGAGTGGCCTAACTCCTGTCCAATGCTTTCTTTCTTTTCTTTTCTCATTTATTTAGCTTTTGCACTTGGTCACAATCTCACTTGTAAGGAGTATTGTTTACTTTTTATTTTGAAGAAGACGCATACCCCACTTCATTTTCTTCTTTTACCTGGCCAAGACAGGCTGCATGCTCCATCAATACCAAGATATCAGACTGTCGTTAATAACACAACTGCATTTAAAAATACATATATATATATATATATATATATATAGGAAGTGAAAAAGAGGACGTGATTAACAACTAAACTGTTTTTTTATTTGTATTAATTCGAACAGCTTAAAAGAAGAAAAACAAACTAACAAAAAAATAGAACATGTGAAATGGCTTTAAAAAATAACAAGTCACGTACTATTAACACGTACACTAAAACATTTAATAGCAATGTTAAAGAATTTATAGAACACCTTTAACGCTTCAAGTATGACAATTGAGACGCATGGCTGTGTTTGTAGTTCTTTTAAAACGCCAGAAATAAACTGTTTAAACGCTGTGTGTTTTCATCCTTTCACAGATTGGCCACCCCAGTAATTTACACAGGACTTGTTATTCGGTTTATTTGGTTTTACTTGCAGGCAAAGCCTCCTTCCTCAGATCTCATAGGCCTTCATCGCGAGCTCCGCCTCCGTCAGAGTAGCCAGGAGCAACAGGAAGCGACAGCCCCCGAAAAAGAAGAGTTCACGCTGGAAGAAGAAGAACAAGAGGGCGAAGAAGAGGAAAAACAGTGCAGGAGGACAATACACAGTTCGATCGGTCCGTCCGTTGGAAGCCCCCACTCCTACGACCCGCAGAAGCGGAGCTGCCACCTGTGAACCGTTTCTGTCGGGGTTCTACGTGGCACATGAACGAGCATGTCGTCGCAATAGAGCTGCACAAGTTATCAGTCATCGGAGCGGACGAGGTGAGTGCGAGAAGTAAATGGGGAGCGAAATGGTGGCTGAGATTCATGTGTCGCTGTGCGCTCCTCGCCCTGGGCTCACCCTATTTACTTCGTTTGTTATTGTTGTTGTTTATCTGCGTAATGTGACACATCCGCGCAAGTTGGCGACGTGTTTTCTCTGCTCCTCCGCTGCCGCACAGCTACTATTCTTTTTTTTTTGGTTTTTGCTGTCTCCCCATCCGCCCTTCACCCCGACCCCAACGCCACGTCAGAGAACAAGTTTTGGCGAAGTTTAGCCTTTTACCCCCCCTGTGAAGGAAGCGGAATTAACAAAGGGACGCAATGGAGGGAGCACCACGTGTCGGAACTGAGAGCTGCTTTCTGTCGGGGCTGGCCGGCCTGTCTGTCTGTCTGTCTGCGCTCCGCCCACATGGCTTCAGGAGTGTGTGTGTGTGTGTGTGTGTGTGTGTGTGTGTGTGTGCGCGCGTGAGAGCTGATCGCTCCTACGTGACTGACTTGTGCACCCTGCCATCATAATGTCACTGAGAAATACGTATGTATAGTATGTATGCAATATGTATGTATTTACACACATACACACTTGTCTGTGTATACTATATGCATATACATAAATATATATGTATTTATATATATGTGCGTGTGTGTGTGTGCGCGCGTGTGTATATGCATGTATGTATATATAGTGGATGTAAAACCTGAGTGCTTCCTGTCTTGACGAGATGTAGGGTGTTTTTTTTCCCGCTCCAGGCCTGACGAGTCATTTTGAACAGGTCTGCCAACCAACCACACCGATTGGCTCACAAATGGTTTAATTTGAAACACAGGATGTTGTTTTGGTGCCTTGCAAGGCTTTGAAAGCTGCCCGAGAGCCAGATGACTCAGCCGCTTCACCTGCCGGCCCTTCTCTCTCTCTCTCTTTTTTTTTTTAAAGAATATATATGTTTCTGTTCGCATGTCCGTTTGCAGCACTTATGGCTTGTTTGTCTCTCAGCTGCTCCGCCCTGCAAATTCACAGATTGCACATTTTCTGGTGCTGACGTTGGTCTTTAGTAATTATTTCAATACAAGTGAAGTAGAATAAGGCGAATGTCGTTCTTCTCTTTATTGCTACTTAATTCAATTCATCCATTTTGGTTTCCTATGATGGAAAATGTTTCAAACGACCCTCTCCATAAATGCAGGTAATAATACGATCATGTGAGCAGCAATTAATCATGCTGAAAATTTAGGGACCTTAACGCAAAGTGGTCCTCCAGCTGTTGTGTTTGTTACACTGAGCTTCTTTTTGATTCACCGGAGAATCAAAAAAGAAGCTCAAGCTCTTATTTAGTAGGAATGTAGCATGCGGGGTACAAGTAGCCATCTAAAATATGAAATGTGCTTTAGAAATGATGTCAGCGGCGTCAGTTTATACAAATTCACAAGAGTCCATTGTTGTGAAATCCAACATGAAACAGCTTCCGACGTCCTCATTTGCTGTGTTTCTTGGCCAATGTCTTGTCTGTGCTATCTAGCGCTAGCTTCAAGGTTCTCTCGCTATCTGCTTCAACAACCCTTATGACTCATCCAAAACCAGGCTGATGTGCGAACACATCATATGTAGTTAATGCAGTACGATAAGCATATGATAAAAGCTTTTTCATCTTGAAAACAAAGATAAAGTACAAAACCAACACACATATTATTATTGTTATTGTTATCATTATTATTAGTATTAGAAGTAGTAGTAGTATTAGTAGTAGTTGTAGTTGTAGTAGAAGAAGAAAAGACTGGTAAAGTCCTCCATTTAATGTGGAACAATAGGAATGATGTTAATTTACGAGTCTATTGTGATACGCGACCGTTGCTGCCTGCTGCAGTGTTTTGCTGTCACACGTTTTTTATTTGATGCACATTCTTCTCTGCAGCTACTTTGGCTGAACTTAGAATGAACTTATGAACATGGGTTGAGGGGAAGACATGGTGTCTGTTTGTTGGGAACGGTGCCTTCTATTGTAATTTGTCTTAAAGTGTGGTTTGATATTCCTGCTGGTATCAACCTACTCGTTGTTTGACACCTTATATGTGATGATAAGGTACATTACAGCATTTGTTCTGGGCCCATGTTGTGTTCCTTTGTGTGTTTTATTTCCCGGGAAGATCCGATTTTCTCGCCAGGGGCCTAAAACGATTTGAGTCATTGACTGAGTCGCTCCTTCCACCACTTGCTTGTCTTGCAGCCTGTTTGGTCGTGGCCATGGCCCAGGGCACCAGCATCCCCTACGAGAAACTGGCTGAAATTGGAGGCGGGGCCTATGGGACCGTCTACAAGGCCCGGGACAAAGTGAGCGGGAGGTTTGTGGCCCTGAAGAGCGTGCGGGTCCAGACGGACCAGAATGGCCTCCCAGTGTCCACGGTCCGAGAGGTGGCGCTGCTGAGGCGGCTGGAGCAATTTGACCATCCCAACGTGGTCCGGTAAGACTGTCTGCGTCGTTCGCGACTCATCTCTGGGGTCAGGGGGGGTTTTCCTGCTGGTAAAATCTGCAGCACCTGTAACTCCCCAGTGACATCTCACCTACTACTCTCCGAACAAGTCCCACTGAACTCAGGAAGGTGGTCTAGATCAGTGGTTCTAAACTGGTGGTGGAGTCTCAGGACCCTCATTTTTTTTTTCTCCTTCGCATGAGGTTGCGAGCCAAGTTTATTCCACAGCACTCAAATTTCATTCATATATTCATCTTCTATACCCACTTATTCCTATTCAGGGTCACGGGGGTCTGCTGGAGCCTATCCCAGCTGTCTTAGGGCGAAGGCAGGGTACACCCTGGACAAGTCGCCAGTTCATCGCAGGGCCACATAGAAACAGACAACCATTCACACTCACATGCACACCTACGGACAATTTAGAATGTTCAATTGACCACACATGCATTTTTTTGGACTGTGGGAGGAAGCCGGAGAACCCGGAGAAAACCCACGCAGACACGGGGAGAACATGCAAAATCCACACAGAAAGGTTCCAGGCCCGGGCCCCGGAATCGAACCCACGACCTTCTTGCTGTGAGGCGGCAGCGCTAACCACTGCGCCACCGTGTCGCCCGCACTCAAATGTATCCCACGAAATAAAAAAAATGCTAGCCCACTTCCTGTTAGGGGTGGGAATCGGTAGGTACATGACGACTTGATTCCGATTCAGTGGGCTACGATGCAATTAATCGCAATTAATCGAGAATCGCCAAAGCATGCAACGTACCACGGAACGACAAAGTCCCAATGGACTTCGTGTTTGGCCTCGCCCTTTGCGACTGTATTGGCAGCTTTGTTCTGGTGTTGGGGATGGTTGTCTGGTTTGGAGAAACTGGAGGAGTCTCTGTCTTTTCTTCCAGCTCCGGGTGCCAGGGGGCGATATGGTTCCTCATGTTCGTCGTTTTCCCACAATGTTTGTTTGTAGCGTGACACAACTTACAAACAGTGTGACTTTTGTCGAGTTTCTTTTACCCCTCAACATTGTAAAACACAAAATGCTGCCACTGGGTGGCTTTAAATCCCCAACTAGCCGGTCCAATTTGTTCTTCAGTCATCTTTGACGCCGTGTGTGTCGGTGTCTCTTCTCATGAGTTGGTTTGGATCTGCGTGTTTGTGTGTCAAGTGTGCGTCACCTTAAACGGTTCGGTACAATGCTGCAGTGCAGTTGCACATGAGTTCCACGCTCATTAAAAAATCTGATTTTTTTTTAAATTTGTGAATGGATTCTTAATTGGCAATGTCATAATCGCGATTAATCTCAGAATCGTTTTTTTCCCCACACATACTTCCTATCCTGTCTAGTCAATAAATTATTGCAATTATTGAATTGTGTGTCCTGTAAAATAAATGCCAAACATTTTCTCTATACATATTAATATTTAAAAAAAAAAAGGGAAACTGCCCACGAAGCCGAGGGTTACGACCCACCAGTTGAGAAACACTGGTCTAGGGTCCCTTCTGTGCAAGCAGAATGGCTGCAAGCACTCGTTCATCCCACTCTCAGTCTGACTCACTAATGAGCAGATTGTACAGGATGGATGGAAATGATGCTGAATTTGCACAGATGAACTGCACCGTTGAATGTTTTAGTATTCTTATTTATGATGTAATTGTTCATGCATGTTTATGTTTACTTCTATTTATTGTGTACCGTAATTTCCGGACTATAAGCCGCTACTTTTTTCCCATACTTTGAACCCTGCAGTTTATACAACGGTGCGGCTAATCTATGTTTTTTTTTTTACAGCTAACGGCCACTAGGGGACCTTCTCAACTACGGATTTTTGGGTGGGCTCGGGAAAGAGTGAGACAGGCAGTTCGCGCGAACAACGAAAGCAAAAGTGGAACCAAATCTTACATAACGAGAGCAAGACAGTTTGCGCAAAGGAAATTTTCATGCACAAATCCTCATTGTGGAAAACAAACGAAGCATTGCATATGATGCAGCTTTTAAGTTAAAGGCAGTCGATCTGGCTGTCAAAGAAGGAAATAGAGAAATACTGATCATTTCTATATCACAAGAAAAGGGTGAACACAGAACAAGTCAATCAAATAATGTTTCTGAGCACGGCGCGCTCGCGCTCTCGTCCGTATGTTCTCTTTGTCTTTATGCGCTCTGTCTTTGTGAGCTCCGGTGCGTCGCTGCCTTGGAGTTCTGGTCTGACTCCATACCAATTAACCGAGGTGACCAGCGGGACCCCGCAAACAAGATCCGCGGTGCGAGTCCAGAGTCACAGGCTCGCAGCCGCCGAACCGATCTGCACCTGCGGCTTATAGTCCAGTGCGGCTTGTATATGTACACATTTGTTTTTTCCCCTAAATTTAGCTGGTGCGGCTTATATTCAGGTGCGCTTTATAGTCCGGAAATTACGGTAATTTTGTGTAGCGAAATGTGTGGTTGTGAGTGAAATGTCCTCCGTCCCAGACACATTTTCCACCACGGCGGAGACGCACAAAGATACTTTGACTTGTGTGATTTCGAGGCCGAACTTTTGTTGTTTCATGGCAGGCTGATGGACGTGTGCGCCACCCAGAGGTCGGAGCAGGAGACCAAAGTCACGCTGGTGTTTGAACATGTGGACCAAGACCTGAAGACCTACCTAGAGAACGCCCCGGCTGCAGGATTATCCCCCGCGCGCATAAAAGTAAGAACTTACTCGCAGTGCTTTGATCCCGACTCTGTAATCTGCGGTTGTGGCCAGAGCTCATTAAGAAAATGTTCTGCTTAAAATATAGACTTGTCATTTTTTTTTGTATTTATAAATATATATATATATTTTGTGCAGGACTTAATGAGGCAGTTGCTGTGTGGTCTTGCATTCCTTCACTCCAATCGTGTGATGCACCGCGACCTGAAACCCGAGAACATTCTGGTGACCAGTCAGGGCCAAGTGAAGCTGGCCGACTTCGGACTGGCCCGCATCTTCAGCTGTCACATGGCCCTCACTCCTGTCGTAAGCTCCAACCCCCTAAACCAGATAGGACTCCCCCACACCTAGAAAACTATATGAGAATGTGTGACTCACACAGTGGCTGCAACTTATTCCCAGCAGAGCCTGTCTGGTGATTGCATGGTGTCCCTGCGTCTGCATGAGCTTCTCCATCATCTTCCTCAGTCCGAAGACGTGCAAATGAGGCGAAATGGCAACTGTAGAATTTTTTTGTACAATCTGCAACTGTAGATTTTTTTTCCAACAGCCCTGTGTGACCCCGAGTGCAGGAGAAAAACAGACATTCCCTGTAAAGTCTTTGGGCCAAATTTCCATCTGTGTTTAAGATCGGTTGGAATCAATAACCCGATTCCCAGCAACTCCGTCTCTGTGTTTTTACGAGACATTAGCATAGAATCTCAGTGAATTTCTAATCAGCTTTTTTTTTTGTTTTTTAATTAGGAGGTATTTGCATTCAAATTGAAGTACCTGATATATTTCCAGAATGCCCAGGCAGGCAAGTCAAGCATCCCGCACCATCTTCCTTTCTACTGTCGTCCTTCCTAATAACCCCAAGGCTTGAATTAAATTGCACTCGGATGCTTCCAGTAAAGCTGAGCTGGCTAACGAACTGGAGGTAGCTGCACTGCGTCCGTCCGCCGTTCGCTGTGGTATGACACGGGTAAAGTCATTTTAAAAAAGCAGCAGGCTGCCTAATTAAATCTGCCCCGGGAGCCCGGTGGTGAGTGGGCTGATGTGTCAGATTTTCCAGCAAGGGGTTCATTCAGACGGCAGTTGATCCTCTGCTCTGTCCGTGTCCACTCCAGCGTCCTCACAATTCCAATCAGTGTCACTGCTGCAGATTTCACCACTGCCTTTTAACTTTCATGTTTTTACAGTGCAATGTTTGCCAATTAGCTTTACACAAAAACAGATCAAACAATCAAATCAAACAACTAGTCATCCATTTTGCCAGAATGTTTTTGTTTTTGATTTTTTTCAAAGAAAAAAAAGCTAGCCTCTTCACCAGACTTTCTTTTTCTTCTTCACTTTTAAATCAGGTGGTGACATTGTGGTACAGACCTCCTGAGGTTCTGCTCCATTCCAGTTATGCAACACCTGTGGACATATGGAGCACTGGATGCATCTTTGCTGAAATGTTCAGACGCAAGTGAGTCACAAAAAACGAAACAAAAAAATTAATGAATAAATGAGTAAATGTAAAAAAAAAAAAAATACATATGTATGTATATATATGTGTGTATAATATATATATATATATATATATATATATATATATATATATATATATATATATTCATACATACATATATGTGTGTATATATATATATATATATATATATATATATATATATATATATATATATATATATATGTATATATATATATATATATATATATATATATATGTATATGTACATATTTATATATATACATGTGTATATATATATATATATATATATATATGTATATGTACATATTTATATATATATATATATATATATGTATATATATATATATATATATATATATATATATATATATATGTGTATATATATATATATATATATATATATATATATATATATATATATATGTATATATATATGTATATATATATATATATATATATATATATATATATGTATATATATGTATATATATATATATATATATATATATATATATATATATACATATACATGTCAGTTAATTTAAGTAGGCAGAGTATGTACCTCTATGAATTCAATGCTAATCCTCCAGCCGCAGTAACCGTACTGAGTACAGGTGGGAACCTTATAATTGTGAAGTGAGTTCTATTTTTAATGCTACTCATCATCAGGCTATTTTCAGATGAAGTGGATTCACATGTGCACCTGCATGCACTCACATGCTGACCGGGCCTTCATTCATCAAAATGTCGTTTCAGAGCAGTTGGCCGTTTTCTAAATTGTTGTTTGAAGCTCGTATTGGTTGGCAAGTTTCTCATTTAAACCACAGAGCCACGTTCAGTACAAGGACACTGAAGCATCAGGTTAGGGGAAAATATTGCTCTGGTTAAACATTGACAGAAACATTGCGTAGTCGGGGTTTTGAGTCGCTGCCAAAGTTGAAGACAGCCACGTCTTTTCTGTTCTTGTGGAAAAGGCTTATTCTCCACGTGAAGCTTCATGGAAAAACGCACTCTGAAAGCCACCGACATGCTTTCTTGCTGTCATGATTTTGTCAAGTTTCCCCCACAATCTGCTCCGTCACCTACACAGCAGCTCCCTCTAGTTGTAAATATGACACATTGCTAAATAAAGCATAATGCAAAACTGCCCTTTAAAAATAAATTGTATGCTTTAGGTAACGATTAGCGTGTCGGTTAAAGTTATAGAATGAATTAAATGTTTAACTGAACTGAACTTTATTTCGGGTATGCAAATAAAACAACAACTTCATCGAAAATTACAAGAGCAGCAATGAAGGAAAAAACAATATATTCATATATTTGTCAAAGACAGAAGAAGATTTTATCAATCTATTTGTGACAAACATGTTACTCCTGCAGCCTTTCCCAGGCTGCAGATATAAACTGTCTCTCATTTATAAATGTATTTCAATTCACTAAGAACTTGACCACCTCTTGTTTGTATGTCAGGCCTTTGTTCTGTGGAGACTCAGAAGTGGACCAACTTGGAAAAATTCTCCAGTCAGTACCTTTTAATCCCTTTTACAAAGATAGAAGTTGTTGATAATTTTTCTAATTCTAATTCATGTGCCTGTCTTGAAAAAAAAAAACCATCTTTCATTTCAGAGTTATTGGCTTGCCTTCAGAAGAGGAGTGGCCGACCGAAGTCACGCTCTCGAGAAGTAGCTTCCCCTCCCTCTCGCCTTGTCCAATCACTGACTTTGTTCCAGAAATAAATGAGAAGGGGGCTCAGTTGTTGCTGGTAGGTCTTTGTTTGGTTTTCAGGTTCAAAGCTTTTTATCCAATGTTCTGTTGGAACCTCGGCACACAGCAAATAGTGGCTGGCAGTTCCAGTATGTGTGACTCACATCACTCTCACTATCACTCACAAAGATCTGAGCTCTGACTTTAAGCGTTGTTGAAAACCAAACTACTGCGTCTACTGCGACCAGAAGTGACTCTTTGTTTGAAACGTGATTCAAACTGAATTGAAATGACTATCTGAAAAACTGACTGAGCCCGCAGGCATTAGAAGGCCTGGTCGCTCTGCTGTAAAATCACTTTCAACTGCCTGAATTGTGAGCAGACCAATCGGACTCTGATCTCAATTTGCACTGGTGACTCTGGTACCGAACTTTGTGAGTGTTTTTGCGCCAGCGTGTCATCAGGACAAAAGCCTCTGTGGATACTGTTTGCAGCCGCGTTCCATTTCTTGTGGTCCTGGCCTATTGTCCATCAACTGTTTCCCCCAAATGGACATTTGCAATACCCTCATGGGACACTTTATCTGGCACGCCTGTTTAATGGCACATTAATCCAGTTTTTTTGCAGTAAACTTGCTGTTTTTAATTGTATAGCCGGCATCAGAACGGGGAAGCAGAGTGACTCTGAGTCTCAGATTTGCATGAAAAATGTGAGTCTGTCCTGCCTCATATCAACTGTTCAGGCTGTAGTGCTGTCAGTGATATTTTCTTGGCCCGCTTTTGGGCCTCTCAGTAACAAACTGAGCATCATTTTGACATCACAGAACTACCTTCGTATTGTCACCGACCTCGTCCGTCCCTTTGGGACTGCGGTGTATATATTTTTTTGATGGCAGCATGTCACCAAGACCGAGCTATAACACCTCATCACTGGTGTCTGCAACACCACAGCGAGTTCCCCCTACTGTTTGGTAGAAACCATGCTACAGAAAAAAAAAGTCAAGGCTTTTGTGAAGGCAAAAGAAGAGAGTGACCCAGTGCTCAGGTGTCCCAGATAAAGGGGCAGATGGGACTCCGTCCTATAGATAAATGTATGTGAATGATATCACCCGATGTTTGTCTCAGCAGGCTGCATAGACAGGAGGTCCCACCAGAGAAGAGTTTATTGCGTGACATTTTTTTTAATAGCCACCGTGCTCGTAAAACTAAAAATAGTCCATCGTCTTGTTTAATTTAATCCTCCTCTCGCTCCAAGAATGGTAACACGTTTCTTTTTTCTTCCTTGATTGTGCCGCTCCTTCCGAGCTATTTTAAGAGAATGACGTTGCTCTGCTCTCTCTCTCTCTTTGTCTTTTTCTCTCTCCCTACACAGAAAATGTTAGCCTTTGACCCCGCCAAGCGAATATCCGCCCTAAATGCCTTAGAACATCCCTATTTCCAGGATGAAGAGATATTGACTCAGAACTCTAAAAGCTGAAACGTTGCGGTGAAACATGCAGCAAGGTAACTGTTCAAGTTTAGACCTGGCTTGACCATGTAGGATTTCAGTGTCATTCCATGGATTGACTCGTTAACCCCGCTTCAAAAAAAAAAAAAAAAAAAAACAAGACAAGACAAGACAAGGGAAGGCCAAGAAATGGACGTTCTGAAAAGCAGAGGAGCGACCTGAAGGATCAGCGGAGCACCATCACGTCGGTTCATCATCCAAGCAGCACGACTCCCCTGCACAGGGAGCAGCGTTTTTGAGTTTCCTGCATCAGCCTGGTCAGCGGAGACTGAAGGAACTCGCGCTGTCGGTCTCCTCCTTTGGAGCGTTGCTGTTGTTATTTCTGTTCTGACAGGGAGAAGCAGAAACGGTGTCCGTTTGTTACCCGAGTGACACCTCAGGGTTAGAGCAGCCAATGGTCAGTGCTTTTATATTTTTTTTTCACTTGTTTTTTTTTTTTTTACTTGTTTTTGGGGGTTTTTTTGTATCCCAGGAACACAAACGCCTCGAACACGCGACAGAAATTATGTTAATGTAGCTCACGAGGAAATTATGTGCGATCGAAATGCCTGAGATTGGCCTGTCGGAGAGTGAAAGAAGCAGGGGTGGCGGGGGGTCTTCAGAGGGCTGAAGAGTGGCTTCATCTAAATGTTTGTTCGCCATAAGACCACCTAAAAAAAAAAGTCAACCAGCACAGAAATCGCGTTCTGTTTCTGTTTTTTGTTTCTTGCTGGCTAATTGTTCTGATGGCAGGCTGTGTAAATGAATAAATCTTATCATATTGAAAGTGGACTGAAATGTTTTTTTTTTTTTGCAAAGTCACATTTTTTGTGATCATATATTCAATTACATGTCATTTCACCAACTACATGACCAGAAAAGAGATCACATAACATTTTGACCTGGTGTCAACAGTCAGTCAGTCAGTCAGTCAGTCAGTCAGTCAGTCAGTCTCGTACTGAAGAATTTTAGCAGGAGTTTGTTCCTATAAATGCATCAGTGCTCCCATTTAACTCTGAAATGTCAATCGCCTGGAAGAAATGATTTAAGATGGAGCAAGACGGGCGTGACCCCCTTCAAAACTTAACATGCCCTCTGTCTCCAAATAAGCCTTTCAAGCTAAATCAAAGCAAAAACACAAAGATCGCCATGGCAGTAATGAGATGGGGGGGGATTTTAAAGGGGTTGGGGGATTGGGGGGGGGAGTAACAATCCTGCGTCTTCGACCTCTGTAAAACACACTTGCTCACGACCGTCTCTGCCAAGCTGCTCCAGTTCTGCAGCTGCATGCATCCACCTTGCATTGCATTTTCATCATCATCATTATTATTATTCTTATGTTGTCGACGTCTTCTTGCGCCCGCCGCTGCACCGATCCAAAATGTGCATCACCTTCCTCTTCGGAGGGGATGACGGTCGGTCGACGGAGGGAGGGAGCGGGAGCAGCTCATAAATTGCACTGAGGGAAGGAGAGAAGGAAGATAAAGAGCCGGAGACAGGGGCTGATGCATTGGCAGGAGCTGTGGGCTTCTCCCCCCGCGCTGCCGCTAACCCCCTTCCTCCTTCCTCTCCCTCCTCTCTCTCTCCCTCTCCTGCCTCTTTTGTTGTGTCGGCATTGATAAAAATCTGATGAACGCAGTCACGGACCGCCGCCGCCGCTGCCGCTGCCGCCACTACCACCACCACCACCACCTCGCTGCTGGAGCTGGAGCTGGAGCTGGATGTGCAGCAGCAGCAGCAGCAGCAGCAGCATCAGGCTAGCAGCGGCAGGCTAGCGGGGGGGAGCTGTGGCAGCCAGAGGAGACGAGGGGAAAGGAGGAGGGGCCGTGGAGAGGTGGTGGGCTTCCTCTGCCTCACAGACACATATTATTGACTTGCTAATTGGATGAGGCACTCAGAGGAGAGGATGCGGTGAACGAGAGGAGCCGTTTCTCCGGAGGGACGCCAGGCACCAGGACACGTTGGCTCGGATTGCATTTATTTGGATACGTCCTCTTCCTTTTTTTTCTCCTTTTTTTTTAATGCCTCAAATTCGGGAGACATAACAACAGATGTTTTTTTTTTCCTCCCCCCCCCCAACCACCACCAGCGTCTCCCAGTGACCCCCACACTGTGCATGCATAATCGTATGCATGACATTGTCGAATGGAGCCTCCGGCTGCCAGACGCTTCGTGACAAGTGAATGATTTTCATTTTCGATGCCTTTTGCAACCTTCTTCCATTGCTCACCTGTGCTGTGCTCCTTCCCACCACCACCCCTCCTCCCTGCTTTTTGATCTTCGGCCGGAGCTCCTTTTTTTTCCCCCTCCCTCAGCACCGCTTGATGTGCTGCTTGGTGTGAATGGTCGTCTGAGGGAGATATAAATCCTACGTCAAAAGCAGATGTGCACAGGATCGTGCAGTGGACATGCCTGGAAAATGAAGGTACGGTTGAGCAGGAGCAGAACAAAAAAAAAATGCGTTTCATCTATGCGCGATTCATCTTTAATTCTGAGTCCCAAAAAAAAAAAAAATCAATTGATCTACTGGAGCATTCAGACTGTTGCATAATCCAATAGGCTAGGGATGGAGGTTAAGACACTGATTTTGTTAAACGTCTCTTTGAGTCATTGTGTCAATCGTTGTGTGCATACGTCGCAAATGTTTGAATTTTAAATAAGACGGTAGAGAGTGGAGGGAGGATCATGAATGACTGACTGACAAAATCCACTTGTAGCAACGTGAAAGAATTATTGGAGGCATCGAGTCTGGAGTTGTATCGCCGCTCGGTTGGTCGGCAAGACATTTTTGGGACATTTGAAATTCCAGTTGCTGTTGGGTGTGTGGGTTTTTATTTTTAATCACATAGGAAACAAATAATTCTCTCTGTCTTTATTTTAAAAGGAAACGGAGGATCCTGTCTAAGTCCACATCAGGCCTCGGCTTGAACCAGATGCCCGTGTTTGATCCCAGATTTTCTGTCGCCTCTTCTTCAGTCTCGTCCTGCCGGGTTGCCATGACTGAGTTGTCCAGGGCTGGTTAGGTCACAGCGGCAGAGGGGCAGAGGGGTCGGAGGGGTAGGGAGGACCGGTACCGTGCTGAAGTCTGCTATCCCAACCAGCATGGCAGGAAACCCACAGAGACGCACCACTTACCTCATATCCCTCACCCTGGTGAAGGTTGAGGCTCTGCCGGAGGACGAGGCAGGGGACCAGAAGGAGGCTCTTCCAGAGGGGGAAGGCAGCCCCAACAGGGAGGAAAAAAAGAGGAAGAAGAAGAAGAGGAAGGAGGAAAAGAAGGAGGAGGCGGAGGAGGTGGAGGAGGCAAAGGAGGAGGAGGTGGCGAGCGAAGCCCCAGAAGCCCGCGAAGTGGACGAAGGGCCTGAATGTAAGACAGAGGCGGCGACTCCGAGCACACCGGCCAAGGAAGAGGATGAAAAGTTCCAAGTCAAGGTGGGCAGTCCTCTCCAGAGCTGGCGGAGGCCCGACAGGAGGGAGCACCAGAAGAGCAAGGACGCCTCCTCCACCTCCGCCACCTCCTCCGCGAGGCAGATGGTCAAGGTGTACGGAGGGCCGACGTCGGAGGGCACCGCCGTGCGGCGGGAGGGGCCCCGCTCGGACGCAGCGCGGCCCAGGACGGAGCTCTACCGGGAGCCGCCGGCGCTCTACCCCAAGGGCGAGAACGGAGCCGAGCTGAACAGCCGCTCCCGCTGCAGCCTCCCGTTCTCCGTCCCGCCGCAGGTCAGCGGCCAGCGGCCCGACGTCCTGATGAGGTCGCACGCGGCGGCGGCCGGCGCGGGGAACCCCCCCACCTGCTGGAGGGAGCTGAGGGGGGAGCCGGCGGCCAACGCCAGCCAGTACCACTCGGCCAAGACGTTGGACGCGAGGGAAAGCCGCGAGGCCCCGCTCGGTCCCTACAGGGCGTCCTGGGCCGACAGCGATGGCAGGGGCACGCTCATTCGCCCGATGGGCGTCCCAATGGGCGGCGGCGGGTTCTCAGGGGTGATGACCAGGGACAGCCCCCAGGGCGAGAGGCTGAGGATGGTCTCCATCTCCTACCCGGGACCCCCCGTGAGTGACGCCGGCCGGCCTCAGAGGAAAGGCGTCAGCCGCACCCTGGACAACAGCGACCTGCTGTACGCCTCCGAGGACCTGAGGAGGGCCAAGGACCAGGGCCTGGGCCAGGACGGCACCATCCAGCGGGCCGCTCCTCCGCCGCCCCCCCGCGACCGCAAGATGCTGAAGTTCATCAGCGGCATCTTCAACAAGAGCGCGGCCGCCGGGCCGCCACCGCCGCCCAACATGAGCGCTGCGCCCTTCCCCGCGGTGGAACGGGGCTCCAGCGAGGAGGAAGGTGAGCTCAACCTCTGCTTCCATCTAAAGATACACTGCTGTTGAAAATAGACATGTGTATGTATGGGGCCAACGGAGCTGCTGATGAGATTCATATTCAGCTTCATTTTCTTTCAGAATGAGAGAATAAAAGACGAACAGTCCTTTTTCTTAAACATATAGTTCTCACATTGTCAACCCTCTGTGGCGTCGGCCCCAAGGTCCCAGTGCCTCTTTAGCATTAACTTCACTTTAATGCAGTATTCAAGAATACAGAAAAAAAAAAAGCTTTTCATGCAAAGTGTTCGATTTAAAACCCACGGATGCTGACAGCGTCTTCACTGTGGAAAAAACAATGTCTTCCTGACACTTGTTTTGCTTTTTAACTTGTTAACTGTTGTGACTGAATGTTCAAGTCGCATGATGACATTTTACTTGTCCAATAGATTTAGCAGAGATTGTTTCAAGGCAACACGACCAAAGAATACTACTAAAGTATTACTACTAAATATATCTGATTAAAAAAAAAAATAGTGCTAATCGTGACAAAGATAAAGGAACCCCTCTGCTGTCATGCTCCATGAGGCTGCAGAAGGAAACAGGGAATGGACATGGACACCTTGTTTGATCCTCGTTGAAACCTGGTTAGCAGCGGCACAGTTGGTGCCATTCAATTTTGAGACAACCGAGCAACTGGGCAGCACCAAACCTATTCTGATTATTATTTCATCCATTTCTTTTCAATTATTGTTGTTTCCAGTGTGTTTCCACAAATCTGTCTGCCAGCTTGCAGCGATGTGATTTTCAATGCGACCAGTGGTTTTTCATGGTATTTTTCACTTTATTGTTAGTCAAATGCAGTCGAGTCAAGTTTTCTGTTTAAAAGACAAAAAAAAAAACATTATTACTACATTATTACATTATTACTATTTAGATCCTTGAAAATACCACACAATGGATTTTTAACTTCAGTCTGCATCTTATCAACACTATTTGATGGTCCGTCTCTTTATTAGGTTTTCTTTAATACGTTTCTGTTTAAGTCAGTCATTCAAACAACAAAAAAGAAAAACATTTTTGGGCCGGAAGCAAAAACATCAACATCACATATTCAGATTTATCCCAATTTATGTAGCTCTCGTGATCTTCGACCATTATTGACACGCTGTAAATATAAAGTCACACCTCTGACAGAGAGTGCGTTATCAGATTGAGCTCTGCATACCGTGTCAGTATAAGTGGGACATGAATAATTAAGGTTGGGGATACACAGAGCTGTGTTCTTCTTCCGAGGGGCGAGCAGAGCGGGAACCTGCCACTTCCTGCTCTGTGCGTGGAGTTAATCACCCTCCAAATGGAGCCCATTCATTCGTTCATTCATTCAGCGCCGTTCCTAATTCATTTGTATGTGCGGCCCAGCCGGATTTGTCATTTCCGTCGACGTGATGATCGATTAGTAAAAAACAAACAAACAAACAAACAAACAAAAAAAACAAACAGCTCTGGTCCAGTGTCAGCGGTGTCCAGGCCAAACACCCTCCGACCTTCTCCGAGCGTTTTCTTACCAGGAAGTGGACACTGTGTCCCCGCCGCTGACTTGTCATATACGTCGCTGTATCCATGAGAGACTATTTATCGTGTAAAGACCTGGGCTTGGAGGCTTCTGGAAAATGGAGTTGCCATGGCAACAGCAAGCCATGAGAGATGCTATTTGGTGTGTGTGGTGTGACGGAGGGGAGTGAGTGCAGGAGACCGGGGGAGGCTGAGAGGGGGGGAGTGCTGGGGGGGTGGGGAGGATCGCCCGAAGACGAGGGATGAGCGATTGTGAAGTCTGCGTTGTGCCGCGTCGCCGCCGACAAATGGCGCCGCAACCGGCCCGACTGCGACGTGAACCTGACGGCCTTAACAATCTACGTTTTTGTGTGTCTGCGAGCGTGGGTCCGCAACCCCCACACCACCCCCCCACGCCCTCCACCTCCCTTCTGTGTTGTCGCCTGTGATTCGCTGGTCAGGGTTGCATTCAGGGAGGCTGCTCCTGTCAGTCCTCTTTCTCTTTTCAGCCTCATATCTGGTGTCCTTCAAAGGTGTGTGTGTGTGTGTGTGTGTGTGTGTGTGTGCGTGCGTGTGTGCGTGTGTGTGTTCGCTCGCTCTGCTGAATTTCCATTTCCATTCGCAGAGCAACTTTGGCTGTAATTCCGCCGAGGTTAAATCCCAGCACATAAACCTAAATGTTAAGTGCAACCTTAGTTCATGAAATCCAGTGGCCGGATCTTTTTTATTATGTAATGAAATGCGGTGTGAATTAGAAACAGTGGACTTCTTTTGGTAGTTAGTACACATCCTCATAAACCGGTCTCATTTATTCCACATTTACTTGCTGGACGCATAATTTAAAAGACAAGATTTACTGTATAGGTGTCAAAGCTAATAACGCATTTCAGATTTAACTATATACGCATGAACTGTTTCTCTGAAATGCTAATGCTAAAGCTAATGCTGAGGTTTCGCTGTCAATTCATTTATCTTCTTTATCATTCTGAATCGTAATAGCAGTAATAACAAATCTATGATTGGCTTAATCCCTTGGCTTAAACACAAACCTTTTTTGTTTGGGAGTCATTTTAAAAATGTGTATGTGGAAAATAATTTGGTCCCACATGTAGCGAAAATGTTTTCTTTAATTGATGAAAAAAAAATATCGTCAGTCCAGTAATTTGATGATTAATGTGATGATCAGAATCGTAACGGATTATTAAGAGATTAAAGAATTGTCACCATTATCAATACAGTGTGACTGGAACAGAGGCTTTCTTTGACTAAATAAGCACATACATTTTTATTTCATGGGTTTCAGATCACTATTTTCATCAATGGCACACAGCTCCAGTCTGTCTTGTTTCAGACGTCAGTCAGCCCTGTTTCGGCCGAGGATGACTGACGTCTTCGAGTATGAAATACTGAACCACTGCACTGAAGAGAAATGTACTTTCACCACGGCTAGTTGAATTGGCCTGAATTTACATTTGTAAGAAAACAAAATGTGTCCTGCCTAACAATTCATGATTTGCACTTTTAAACACTTGTGTGAGTGTGATGGGTGCCCCAGTGGGAGGCTGGAGACCTGCGCTCTCCTCCTGCACTGACGCTGTCAGACAAATCCTGAGACATCAGCAGTCACTTTTTGAGAGAAATAAGAATTTAGGGCAAATGGCTTTCCGCACTCAGCCGGCAGTCTGAACGCAATGCTCCTCTTACGTGAGTGTAATTTTCCGATGAAAACACGTCTGGCCCTATTAAAAGATGTTTTATGCTCAAAACAAGGTCTGTACTCGTGACTTCGCCTGCCAATTTGGCACCACCAAAACCCAAGACTGAGACATTAATTGGCTACTGTAACTATTGTAACTCGCCTTTTCTCGCCATCTCAGCCGCTTGCACCAGCAGCCAGGAATGGACGATGAATCAGCCCATACAAGAGCTCCACCTGGTAAGCATCTAACACAGGAAGCGTATTGAAGAAAACACTGAATGGTTTTTGAACAACAATCCTGACATCCACCACACCTGCGTTCTCCTGCAGGGCGTCCTGGGCGGCGTGGGCAGCGGCAAGTCTGCGCTGGTCCACAGACACTTGACTGGGAGCTACTTGCAGCTTGAGAACACAGAGGGTTGGTTCTCGTCTTAACCCTCAGCGGGGGCTTTCTTGTACACGTTAAAACAGTCGGATCACTGTAAAAAAGGCACTTGCATCTTGTGAATGAACCGATTGAGAACATTTGTTTGTTTATTTATTTGAATTTGTGTTGTATGCGTTGAATTAAATCCAAAAAATTAAAGACAAACACAAATATTACCAACTCCTTAATAAAAGGGGGCAGAAAGAAAAATAATCCTTTACCCAATGATGGATGGATGGATGGATGGATGAATGGATGAATGGATGGACGGATGGATGGATAGATAGATAGATAGATAGATAGATAGATAGATAGATAGATAGATAGATAGATAGGAAAAAAGGCCACCTGTTACAAATGTTTTGCTGCAAATACAGCAAAACACGCAAAGACATTGTTTTTCAATGTAGTTTAAATTAATTTTAAGAATCTCATTTAAGCATGAAAATTGGCAATTCATGTTTTTTTCCTGCTTCTCTTTTACCCCCAAAAAAATACATTTTCAAAGAACTTAAAATAAAAAAATTCCACAACAACACAATAAACTCTAAAATGTTTATTATAATAACAACAATGATAACAATAATGATATTAAAAAATACAACATGTCTTTTCTCACTCCTTGTATGTGAAGGGCGTCAGTACATCAAGGACGTGCTGGTGGATGGACAGAGCCACCTGTTGATCATCAGAGAGGAGACAGAGCTGCCAGGAGCTCAGGTGGGTGAAGTTGGACCGGCGTCAACTTCCAGTTTGCCACATTCTTTTTTCCCACCCTCACGACCGGCTGCTCTTCTTGCCGGCCCACTCAGTTGGCCAGTTGGGTGGACGCCGTCATCCTGGTCTTCAGTTTGGAAAACGAGTCGAGCTTCCAGGAAGTTTACAAAATCTACCACCAGCTGGCCGCCCACAGGCCCGTGTCGGAGATCGCCTTCGTCGTGGTGGGCACTCAGGGTGAGTGACGCCACGACTCCGACTCGGTCCCCAGTGTGTGTGGGAAGAGGCGAAGCTCATTTTTTTTGTGCTTTGTGCTTTTTTTCTTTTCCCATCACAGACAAGATCAGCAGCAGCAACCCTCGGGTCATCGATGACGCCAGCGCCCGACAGCTCTGCTCAGACGTCCGACGCTGCACCTACTACGAAACCTGCGCCACTTACGGCCTCAATGTAAACAGAGTCTTCAATGATGGTACGTGGGAGTTTTTCCCAAGGTAAAATGAAAAACACGGCCAGTGACACTCAAGTGTCCATCTCAATTTTTTTTAATAAAAATAATCTCACTGGCAGGCATCAAGGAATTTACGTTGTTTTCTTGATAAGCTTTAATTATGTTTTTTTTACGGATTGATTTGTGATAGGCGACACGGTGGTGCAGTGGTTGCTGTCTCCTCACAGCAAGAAGGTTGTGGGTTTTATGGCAGACCGCAGGATGAATTCTGAAGTGTTTTGGCCAATATTATCTGCTCATATTCAGCCAAATGCTTCGGAACTCAGTGGACGGCGCTTCACGGTGCTGATGGACAATGACCCAAAGCATACTGCGAAAGCAACCAAAGACGTTTTTTTAAAGGAAAATAAGTGTAATGTTATGCAGTGGCCAAGTTAATCACCTGACCTGAATCAGATTGAGCATGCATTCCACTTGCTGAAGATAAAACTGAAGGGAAAATGCCCCAAGAACAAGCAGGAAGTGAAGAAAGTTGCAGTAGAGGTCTGGCAGAGCATCACCAGGGATGAAACCCAGCATCTGGTGGTGTCTAGTATTTGCAACCAAGTATTAAAAAAACTAAAGTTTGATTTTTGATAATTTGTCCCATTACTTATAGTCCCTTAAAAAGTGGGAGGCCCATAAACAAACTGTTGTAATACCTACACCGTCCACCTGATTTGCATGTAAATACCCTCAAATTAAAGCTGAAAGTCTGCAGTTAAAGCACATCTTGTTTGTTTCATTTCAAATCCACTGGTGGTGTTTAGAGCCGAAAAAGATGAGAATTGTGCCTGCATCTTCTAAATGTTCATGTCTTGGGCTTATCTTTTCTTTTTAAAATAGCTGCACAGAAGATTATGACAGCGAAGAAGCAAGCTGCTGTCCTGGCTTCCTGCAGGTCTCTCCCCAACTCTCCCAGTCACTCTGGAGGCTCCACTCCAGTGTCTGGTGTCTTTCCTGGACAGGTGAGGCCACCTCTCACAACCTTTGCATTGCTTCTTCCAATTTCTCTCTCTATTAGTTTCCCCACAAGACATCATCACTTTCACTTCATCGCAAGACCTTATTTATGACTTGATTAATGCCGGTCTCCTCCTCTCGCGTCTTTCTTCAGGCCAGTAATGGTGGTCAGAGCAGTGATTACTCCTCGTCGCTTCCCTCCACACCTGTGATCAGCCACAAAGACATCAGCAGGACTGGCAAAGGGGATAAACATGAAAGTGCCACACCCGGGTCGGTCCGGAGACGGACCTCGCGATTTGCGGTTCGTACCAGTGATTGATAATGTACACCACCGTTCAAAGGTTTGGGGTCACTCACCGCCTCATTTCTGCTTTGAACTCCATCATAACCAGTTGTTATGAAATAATGATCTTGAATGCTCTGCCATCATTAGAGTTGAGTGAAAACCATTTCCAATGTCTCATTAAAAGTGACTGAGAGAATTCCAACTGTGCAAAATTCTGTGTGAACACACTGACAGTCGGCTGTTTGAAAGAGCCTGAAGTAGAAACCATGATGCTTTGTTGACTCTGTTATGGTTCAGCAAAACACAACTAAGTGTGATACAAAGCTTTGGTTTAGAAAAAATACATATATATATTAGCAATTTTAAAGCATTCTGTCATAATATATATATTTTTAATCAATATTATTTTTTTCCCAATAAATCCTGATCTGTCCTGTGTTGCTGCGCCTGCCCCTGTCTATCCAGGGCCGTAGGGGCAGCGCCTCCAACAGGCGGAGTGCAGACTGTAAAGGAGACCTGGGCAGTGGACGCTCCATTCCCATCAAACAGGTAGGCCAGCAGCAAGTAACCAAAGAAATCTGATGTTCTCCACTGCTTTCTGCAAAAGCACCAGCAGCCATTCGAACTCTGAAGCGTGAAGGCGGCTAATGTAGGTGTTAGCAGCGCAGAGTGGTTATTGTGTCGGCGAAGCAACACAAGGGCATTTTTTTTTTTTAGCCCACCCCCTGACAAATTCTGACACCCGCGTTGCCGTCTCCCCGCCAGGGTATCTTGCTGAAGCGCAGTGGAAACTCGCTCAACAAAGAGTGGAAGAAGAAGTACGTGACGCTGACCAACGACGGCATCCTGTCCTATCACTCGAGCGTCAACGTGAGTCTGCGTGTCGACACAGGCGCTCTGAAGGCATTAAGGCCGCTGGCAGAGAGCGATGTAACGGACTGCCGTGTGCTTTGGCAGGACTACATGCTCAACGTCCCCGGCAAAGAGATGGACCTGCTGAGAGTGACGGTGAAGGTGCCCGGGAAGCGGCCGCCCCGCGCTGTCCCAGCCTGCGGCCTCCCTGCCGGCCTGAATGGGCGAGTCAAAGACGTGCCGGGAACCGAAAATGTCAGCCCAGGTGAAAGACCTAAGAAGTGGCTGTTCTGTTAAAGCGGAAAAAAACAAACAAAAAAAAAAAGAACAATACACTTTGCACTACATAGTATTTTAAAGCCAGGGAGTATTTTCTTCATGTTGGAGGATTCATTTCAAAAATAAATTCTATGTATTTCAAGACTTCCTCAGAAGGTCATGAGCAAACAATGAGCTAAAATATTTAAAAAATATTATTTTTTTTTCTTTATAAAATGAATATAACCTACTGGTCAAAAGTTGGGACACACCCTTTGATGCAATGTTTTTTCTTTATCTTTGCTATTTTATACTTTGTAGAAACACACTGAAGACACCAAACATATGAGGATGATATATGGAATTATTAAAATAGTTAAATAACTCTAAATATGTTTGATATGAAGTGTGGCTGTTTGTAAGAATATCCTTTTTTTTTTTTTTTTTTTGTTAATGCATAATTCCATATGTGTTCAATCAGGGTGTTGATGCCTTCAGTGAGAACATGCAATGTAAATATTCCTGAAAATCAAAGACAACCCTTCAAATGAGAAGAAGGCGTGGATAGTTTCACCTTACAGCTTCACATGATACAGTATCTGTCCAACTGACCAATGACAAGATGCAGGGCTTGTTTCCCCCCCTGCAGTCCCAGTCAGTGCCAGCAGCCTCCTGCAGGTGGAGGAGATGGAGGGACTGGGCGGTGCGCTCTTCCTGCGAGGCAGCAGAGGGGTGCAGCGGTGCCCGTCCACGCTGTCCAACCACGGCCAGAGTGTCGGTGAGCCACGCGCCTGCCGCGCTTTTAGAACGTGGCTGATTTTGAACGCCCGACGCTTTCCGCATTCTGCCTGACGCCGTTTGTCAATGTTCCCCGGGCAGACTCTGCCGTCGAGGGCGTGTCCAGCTCCTCCTCCACCAAAGACGTCGGCTCCTCCTCCCCTCTGACAGACAGGAAGAAGCATCGCCGGAAGAAAAGCATGAACCAGAAAGGAGATGCAACCATTGGCCAAGCTGATGGTAAAATAATGCACAACAGTTAGTGTGCGTGTGTGTGTGTGTGTGTGTGTGTGTGTGTGTGTGTGTGTGTGTGTGTGTGTGTGTGTTGGCAGTACATTTTGGAATCTGTACTTTCTTACTTTTACTTGAGTATTTTTTAACACAAGTATCCGTACTTTTACTTGAGTACAGAATGTGAATACTTTTTCTATATATGAATAAATATATATATATTTATATATATACTGTCTATATATATATATTTATATATATACTGTCTATATATATGTGTGTCTATATATATATATGTAAATTTTCTTTTTTTTCAACATTTTTTTCATTTCTTTCTCTCTTTGTCTTCTTCTTCTCCTCCTTTGAAAAATCTCTGTCTTTGCAGCCAAACGCAAAATGTGGAAACTTAAGAGTTTTGGTAGCCTAAGAAACGTAAGCAAGACAGGTAATGTTGCTGCGCCACCTACAGCAGACTGACCCTCTTCATGGGCCATTGAGAGGGACAATAATCCTTAACCCATGTTCCCGTGTTTTGTGTCAGACGAGGACAATTTTGACTTCCTCATCGTGTCGAGCACAGGCCAGACTTGGCACTTTGAGGCCCAGAGTGTGGAGGAGAGGGACTCCTGGGTCCAGGCTATCGAGAGTCAGATACTAGCCAGCCTGCAGCTGTGCGAGAGCAGCAAAAACAAGGTAAGAACATACACAAGGCACATACTGTATCACACTCACTGCACCGATTGTGATTCAACAACGGCATGGACACGCTTATGTGTGATGCTGTTCACGCTTTGGATCTGCTTCGTTTTTCTTTCTTTCTTCCTTTTTAATATGCTGGATAGATAGATAGACAGACAGACAGACAGACAGACAGACAGACAGACAGATAGATAGATAGATAGATAGATAGATAGATAGATAGATAGATAAGAAATAAGGCCACCTGTTTACAGACAGGGCAAACATGGGAACACACTCTTTTTAATGTAATCTAAATTCATTTCAAGAATCTCATTTGAACCTGGAAATGAGCTACAATTGTTTTTTCTTTCTTTTTTCCTGCTTCTACACGCTCTGCACACTGGGACCTCTGGTTATAGATAGTTTTCCCGCTTGAGATGCTGGCCTGGAGTCTCCTCTTAGCTCATTAGAAAACTGTTACTGCTGCAGCTTTTAAGAGGAATGAGGTCCACTAATCACATTGGCCATTACCAAAACCACGCCATCTCCTGGGCTCTACGTGATTCTGTCCACTAATGGGCTTTGCCGGTTTGTCTTCATGCGTCCTTGTGCTGATTCACTTTAAAACTGGCTCAAAAAAAGGATGTTTCCTCAAATATAATGTTCCTGTATACAGCACTTACTTAAATCCCATTATAAATGTATTTGTTAACGCTTTGGATACGACGATTTGCACATCTCTAATGGTTGCAATAACGATGATAATCTTCTGTCAGAGCAAGATTGAGATTTGTAAGTAAGATGGTTGTTGGCGTGAAGGTTGTCGAGCTGATGGCCTCGGACACGACGGATGTATTTTCTCTTTCCGGTCACAATCGCACTCTATTTTTCACAGGCTCGCAAAAACAGCCAGAGTGAAGCAGTGGTTCTGCAGGCCATCCGCAATGCAAAGGGGAACAACTTCTGTGTCGACTGCAACGCTCCAAGTAAGTGGCTCGTCAAAGCTTTTCTCTCAGTCTCTTCCTGCACGTGAGTCCTCCAGCACCATGGCATTCAAAGCTTTGCAACTCCACGCAACAACAACTTCAAATTGCTTGAAATTTGTAAAAGTCCACTCTGAATTTTAGGAAGATGAAGATCCTTTACAATCAACTGGGGAAAATTGTTAAGATCACCTGTGCTGCCGAGCTGTACTTGATGCATCCCAGCCTTTCTTTTCTTGTTTTGTTTTTTTGTAATGATCTTATCTTATCACAAAGCCATCCAGTACAGGTTTGACATGTCACATAGAAGAAAATCTTGCAATGTGAAACTTGCAAGTCATGATTATTACAAACAAGTTTCTTTTTTTCATATGTCACGGGTTGTTTTTAAAAATGTTGTTTCCAGTGAGACAACCCCCCCACCACCACCACCACCACCACCCCCCAACACACACACACACACGACAACCAAACAGAGTAGCAAAACACCACAACAGATGAAACAAAAGCTTCTAAATGCGAGGTGACGCAACACTCGTAAATTGTGCTCCACAGTTTATTAAATTGGTTGGTTTTATTGCTGTCCTCTGCCAGTGTTCTTTCCATATTCAAATAATACTTCATCCAGTTTTGAAGGGAGGCGGCTTCTTTGCTTTTCCAGTGTTGTATTAGTAACTTCTTGTATTCTAGAAGGGAATAGAGGATTTGTAGGGAATTACTCTTCCCTAGTTTTGCAACAGATGAACTGTACACAAAACACTGAACAAAAAAAATGAAACTGTACGTCTGCATCGTCTTAAAGAGGTTTACTTTACTTCATCTCTAAGTTCATCTTCAACTCAGACCACCTTTCTACATTTCACATGAGGCCTTTCATAAGGGGCAGGCTATTATCTTTGTGCAGTGGTGAACGACTTTGTACTCATAAAACCACCAAGGTATTTAATATGGCTACTTTGCATTTTAAAGGGTTTTAATATTTCAAAATCGATGACACTTTTACTACAAACAATTCAGTTTTCCCTTCGTTGATTTTGTAACTGGATCATTCTGAAATTTGTGTCATAATTTCCATTACACACGGAATAGATGTTGCTTAAAATAAAGCATTGGGTCATACAAACAGGCAAAGTTTATGTCGTCATTTACCAATTGTAACTCCCATTATTTGATCCTTTCACTTTGCAAATTGATCCCCAGCCGGGGTTATAAACTGCAACCTAAGTGAGCCATCAAATCAATCCAATAATTCCAATATCCATTTGCGGAAGTCCAACCCTCCTTTGTGTTGCTCCCCAGATCCAACGTGGGCCAGTCTGAACCTGGGTGCCCTCATATGCATCGAGTGTTCAGGGATCCACAGGAACCTGGGGACCCATCTATCACGCGTTCGCTCACTGGACCTGGACGATTTGCCTCGGGAGCTCACGCTGGTCCTCAGTGCCATCGGCAACCACATGGTGAACAGTATATGGGAGGGTCGCACGCTGGGTCGCCGTAAACCAGCACCAGATGCCACACGGTAATAAAAAAGAAAAAAAAATGGCACAGAAAGACATCCATGTTTTTGATGGGATCTTTCACAGTGTTTCACAGTGTGACATTTGAAGGTCCTGTGTCTAAAATTTGGCTTGACTAATGATTTTCTTTTATTGGTAAAAGCTTAACATACTACCCATAAATTAACTAATTAATAAAAGTGTGTACAATACAGTCATTTTGTTGCCCTACCCTTAGAATGGTTCTTATATGTATAATAATATACATAGAGCAATGATGGTCTTGCTCCTAGTTAGCTGCCATCTTGAACCGCCATTTTTTAAGGAAGTCCACTATTTGAAGGTTCAGTGTGTAATATTTGGTGATTTTGAAAAAAAAAAAACAGCGACATCATGTGATTATATTTCAGATTGCAGTGTCTTTTACTCTCCATCCCCCTCCCGAGCTTGCCAGTGAAGTACGGTGGTCTGCGCACCCAAACCTTGATACCTCGTCCACCTTTTTCTCTGTTGGTGTATTTGAAAATGCGAGCGTTCACCGTAATTACGAAACGCGCTGTCGGGCAGCTGGATTGTCCACACCAGGTTTCCTTAGAAATTTGGTGGCGCAAGATGGCAGCTAAGTGGGAGCAAGACCCTGATCTATGGATATTCTTTTATATATGAGAACTGTTCTATGGGTAAAAAAAAACAAATGGATTTTGTTATACTGCGAGTGTCCATTTTTATTGATGTAATTATGGGAAGTATGTTCAGCTTTTACTAATATAAAAATCATAAATCAAGCCACATTTTTCACTCAGGACCTTTAAGGAAGCCCATTTGGCAGGGGCCCTAAATGTAAACGCTGTCAGGTGGCCTTCCTTAAATTTTTACACACTGGACCTTTCAAAGAAAACCAAGTCTGGAGAAAGTCATTCTTCTCAAGGGAAAGAAAGACAAAGTGGGCATGGCTGAGTCTGACCTCCTTGTCTGTCTCTGCTTGTCCAGTGAGGAGCGGGAGTCATGGATCAGGGCCAAATACGAGCAAAAACTGTTTGTGGCCCCGTTGCCCCCTCCCACTCCTGGCGAGGGCCCCGACATCACGCTGTCCGGGCGTCTCCTCCTCGCCGTCATGGAGCACAACCTTCCCAAGCTGCTGCTCCTGCTGGCCCACTGCACCAAGGAGGACATCAACGCCCCCCTCAGTCTGTCCGTCTCTTCCAGGGCCCTCTTGGCACTGCGGCTGCCCGGCTCCGCCCTGCATGCCGCCTGTCAGCAGTCGGACGTGGTGATGACGCAGCTCCTCCTCTGGGTGGGTTTTACCTCACAGTGCCACTCGCAAAACAGTGTGAACGTGTGAATGAAGGTTCGTAATGTGGACTGCGTTGATGCGAAACTATCTGCAAGACGCAAAGTCATGTCCATTGTTCCATGAAGGCAGAGGTGGTAAAAGTATTCACATTCTGTACTGTAAAAGCATGGATACTTGTGTTAAAAAAAAGTAAAAGTAAAAGTTAAAGTACAGATTCCAATCTTTTCCTCAAGTAAAAGTAAGAAAGTTCACCTCTTGAAATGCTTAACTAAAAAAAAGACATCTTTTTTTGCCATTAATGAAACAACTTATTTGTTTATAATTTCACAAAAATTAAAGGCTGTTAAAGAATAATCTGGACTGAGCGGACCAGAGGTCAGAGGTCAGAGGTCTTCATGAGCACCTGGATCATATTTAACAGCTTTGCTACTCTTTTTTTTTTTTTCAACTGCAGCACAACCAAACTATATTTAGTCATTGTTATGACCAGTGAGCCTTTCTGAGATGATTAATAACTTTTAATAACAATAACCAATGTGATTTTCTACATCTTTGTCTTTTTCTGTACTCACAATTTACTGGGCAGTGACCCCAAAGCCGAGGTACTCTAAAATAATCTCCCTCTCGTACATCTTCCACTTTTATATTGAGCTACACACAACAGAAGAGCTCAAATAGCTCCACTTCAAGCAACAACTATGATAAAATAAAAGTGAATAACTTTCCACAGAATTTGTGTCTTTTAAACACAAAAATAACAAGAATGTTTTTCCAATGTAAAAATTAGAAAGTACAGATAAATTTGTACAAATGTAGAAAGTAAAAGTCGTCAAAAAAATAAATACCCAAGTAAAGTACCGATACCTGAAAAATATACTGTGCAGCCACGAAGTGTACTTTGTTACGTCCCACCTCCCCAAGTTGAGCCGTGGCCAACAGTGGCAAAGCAGATGTTTGACTTCAAGAGACTCCAAGTGATTCGCTCAGCAAAAAAAAAACACCAAGTGTTGGAAATCAGGCGACTCAGCAGACTGAAGCTCCAGGCTCATCAATATCTTTCAAAGTCACTGAGGCTCAGTAGTGAGTCTCACCTTGCTGAAGGCTCTTGACTGACACATGGCACCGAAGTTGAACTCCGCCGCACATCAAATAAATAGATAAGAAAAGACTTTCAGGTGACAGATAGATAGATAGATAGATAGATAGATAGATAGATAGATAGATAGATAGATAGATAGGAAATAAGTCCACCTGTTTACAAATAGGGCAAAACTTCAGAACTTTTTTTTTATGTAATCTAATCTATCTTTATGTATTTATATATATATAGTAATCAAATAAAAGGAATACAAAGAGCTAAACTATAGTTTGAAGAGAGACAAAATAGTATAAAATTAAAATAGAGATAAAAAAAAACAATAACATTATAATTATGGTGTAGTGGTCAAGAAGGTGATGACCATGATCACCATTTTTCTCTCCTCAGTACGGCTTTGACGTCCGCTACCGGGACGCCCAGGGGCAGACGGCGCTGCCTCTGGCCCGCAGCGCTGGCAGCCAGGAGTGCGTGGAGCTCCTCCTCCAGCACGGCTGCCCCAACGAGATGCCGGCCTCCGCCGCCGTGGCGCCCTCCAGCTTGACGGTGTCCACCACGCTCAGGATCTCGCACAAGGGCGACAGCACCAGCCTGAGCTACAGCACGTCCAGGAGGGCCGTGTCCTAATGGACCACCCCCAGTGGGCGGCGGCTGTTTCCGCGGGGACTCGTGTCGACCAACCCACTGGAAGGATTTAACCAAAACAACCTGGAGAAATTCCGATATATTATTTTATTTTATTTTTTTGCTGACTCTGCTTTTCTCCACCACGGTCGCTCGTTCGGTCGCTCGGTGAGAACCGTTCAAGATTCAACAGGAATGTATTGCACTGTTTAACCAGCTGTTATGATTATTAATTTTTCTTTTCTCGGTCATCATGCAGTCGATATTCTCCACTCAGTCCAAAAAAAAGAAGAAAAAAAAGGGAGAGAGAACCTCGCCTTTGGTCTCAGACAAGCTTATTTGATCAGCTAGAGCCCAGGAATAGAGTGCTGCAATAAGTTTACAAGCTCATAAGTGGCCGTCTCTTGTCCCTCCCCCTGCCCCACCTCCAAGACTCTCTGCTGGAGGTCTACCACCTTAAAATGACCCCTCCACCCCTGCCTCCCCCCTCCCCCCCACACACACACACACACTTCTTACTGTTGTTTGACAGAGAATGTCACTTTTACATTCAGAGTGCATACACTGTGTTCCGTTCATTCAGTACATAAATGATGTTGTGTAAAAAATTTAAAAAAAGAAAGTTGAATAAAAACCACAGTGGCAGAAAAAGAGAGGCTATCGTAAAAAGATATTGAAAACAGCTGTATAGAAATGCATTGATAAAATACTATAGTTCTAAAAAAAAAAAAGATTTAAGGGACTTTGAAGATTGTTATCATATGATTTGTACAGTTGGTTCTGTGTATAAAACTCAAAAGGGTTATTCATAGTTGTTCAGAGATTTCCTGTTGTTTTTCCTTAACTAACCACCTGATTATTCTTTGGCAGCAGAGATTTCTATGTTCCGTTAGTATCGCGGTGACGTGTGACATGGTGTGATGGTCATAATCAAGGCGAGTGTGACTCCAGACGTGTAAATAAACACATGAAATGCCTTGATTTTGGTTGAATGTAAAAACAAAAATAAGAGAAAAGAAAATGACATTAACGATAGGATGATAATTTCAGTTCATTATTTCCAAACGACATGTCTTCTAAAGGTGATGGAAAATGTTAATGGGCTGTCAGGGTGTTTCTTTTTTTCCTCTCTCTCTCTCTCTCTCTCTCTCTCTCTCTCTCTCTCTCTCTCTCTCTGAACTGATGTTATTGCTGTGACTAACAAACTAAAAACTTGGAAGAGGTTTTGTTATTAACATGAAATTGCTTTGATCTAACCTGGGGGCGGCTGAAAACAAAGGAATGTTTTTTGATAATTAGTGCTGTATGTATTTTTGTGTTCATCCGAAGACGCCGCTGAGTGTACATGTCTGTGATGTGAACATATTTCCACATGTTTTATTCATATTTTTTTAAGACATGCGATGATTCATAGAGCATTCATTATACCAATACACTCTGCGATTACTGCCCAACTTGTATTTTTGGACTTTGTTTGTCGTCCCCTGTGTCTGGGCCGTGCACTGACCTCATTACTACTTCAGATAGAAATATTTTATTTCATTTCTCAGCTGTGCAAAAACGCTAACGCTAATGATAATTCTTAATGCGACAGAGTGCAGCATGCTTGCATCAGGAATACGGCTGTGTCCATATTTAAAAACCGAGCTGATGCTGTTCAAAAAGCCTTTGAACTCGGGATCTTCTGGATCAAACCAGTTCTTATTAAAGCCCCTGGTGGCTTTGACCTATTTATTTCTAGGTTGAAGTCATGGGCTCCTTACAACAATGCCATTGCTGCGACAGTTTCCCTGTCATCGGCTGGCAGCAGTGAAGAGGCTTTTCTGAGCAAACACGCACAGACAAAGGGGGATGAAATGGGAAGTTGATTTTCAGAATTGCAACCCTACATAACCGAGTGAGGAGTGCAGACCTTGAATTGAAGAAATCCAGCTGCTCCCCGTGCCTATTATGGCGCATTAACGCACCTTGGCTGTGCTAAAACTGTTTCATTAATTAAGGTGTTCTAACACAACTCAGTAATTAAAATACCATCCAGGATGCAAATGACTTTGAAAGGTGCACAAAGGCCCACAAAGGTACTGACACAGGCCATTTCACACTATGACTCTGTACATTTTCCCACATAAAGGGCACCAAAGAGACACTTGGTCATGTTTGATATTATTTCCCATTCAGGCACCCAAGAGAAGGTTTCCGCTAAGGCACTGAGGGGGCTGTTTGTATGCGTTGCTGCTTAAAGTGAAGTCTTAATAATAACCGACTAAGTGGATTGAAAGATCTAAAGCCAGGAAAGACTGACAGAAGACAGGGAATAAATAAGCTACATATAAATGTTTTACCACCAAGGGGTAAAACTCAGAGGAACACCGTGTTCAATTAATCACATTTTGCCTTTCATCCACATCCACATGTTAGCATGGGAACAATCTGAAATCAATGGTTCCTTTGAAACCAAGCACAGTTTATTTCTTTAAAAGGCACGGGAGGTGATAAAACAAAGCGTGATTCATTTTCTATGGGAGGTTTCTCAGAAAAGCTCTTTGATCAACTTGTAAAATGAATAATTTCTGCGCTTCTATACAAGTGTTTTTAGAATGACGCAAGCTGGTGCGAAGGGAAAAGGGGGTCAGTTGAAGTCAACAAGCAAAAAAAAATCTAATCATGATTTGAATGACCTGACCAAATGTGGCATAAAACACTCTTAAAAAAAAGAATGCATTTAAAAATGGGATAACTAGAGAAGATTTTCAGGTCTTAATTAATCACCCAACACCTACAGTGTCGACAAAAAGACACATTGAGTGAGTTGTGGTTGAATAAAATTTGTTAAAATCTGGTTGTTACAATCAAAACGAAAAACCCACAATTTACTTTTAAACTGAGCTGAGGAAATCTATGAACTGCACTTCTTCTCTTATTACTGACATATTGTTACCGTTTACTCAAGACTTTGACACTGCAAAGAAAATATTGCAGTCAAAAAGGAGTAAAAAAAAAAAACAGTGACATTCCTACAAAGACTAGGTAACTATTTATAGCTGTTATGGATGTTGAAAGCCAACTCTCACAGAGGTTTTGGCAGATTTTTGAGACTGTCACAGGGGAATGTGCAAACAAAAGTACGAAGGTCTTACTAGAATGGATCAAAAGGCCCCAAAATAGATCAATAGAGCAATGAGACAAAAATGTAGCTACACTACAAAATATATCAGTAGGCAATACACAGAAATTCAAGCAATTAAGACAGAGGAAATATATTTCTATTCTACAGCTGGTGTACGTCAACTATGTGTATGTTGTATTTAGAGTTATGTTGGTTGTGCTCTACTCTATCAAAATGTGTTCTCCTTGAAAACAAAGTTAGCCTTTGTGCGACTAGTAAGTCTGAAGTATTGGGAACGTTTCCCAAAGCCGAGGAGCTACAGACACAGGGGCTGACTGAAGTCGGCCTCCATCACGTCCTCTGATCACAGGCACTACTGACAGCATGAGGGCTCAAACAAAGACAGTGGGCAGCGTGAACACAGTTGGAACACGTGGAATGAGGCCAGAGGCCAGTTTGGATGAAAACTCAATAATAGAACAAAACAGAGAGACGTTATCAGACTTTATCAGCTATTAAAGAAATCACATAGCTTTAAAGGTCCAGTGTGACATATTTGGCTTGATTTACGATTTTTATATTGGTAAAAGCTTAATGTACTACCCATAAATACATGAATAAAGGAGTATAAATGCAGTACAATAAAAGTAATTTGGTTTTCCTACCCATAGAACAGTTCATTTATATGTATATATAAGAATACATGTAGAACAATGGTCTTGCTCCCATTTAGCTGCCATATCTAAGGAAGCCTGGTGTGGACAATCCAGGTCGCCTGACAACACATGTCATATTTAGGGTGAACGCTCGTGTCCTCAAATAAACCAACAAAGAAGAAGGTGGACGAGCTTTCCAGGTTTGGGTATGCAGGCCACTGTAGTTCACTGGCACGCTCAGGAGAGGGAGGATACGGAGTCCCTAAGGGGACATAATTGAAAGAGTGCTGCAATCTAAAATGTAACCACTTGATGTCGCTGTTTCTTCTTCAAAATCTCCAAATATTACACACTTAAACGTTAATTTCTTTTGAATGTGCTTATATATTATTTGGAAGATTATTTGCAAATACATTTAACTACCGGTCATAACAATGTATATGACAATGATGACTGGACAGGGCCGGTGCACTAGGCAAAGATCTTGGCGATGAACTCTTTGAAACGTTTCGCATACTGTTCCGGGTGAACCGTTGAGATTTCCGCTCCTGCCTGTGAAGCACACAAAGAGAGACACAGTCACAGCCAGACACATCAAACAACGCCAACGTAAACAGAACTCACAAGATGAACACTGTTCAGTTGAGAAAGATGAAGATCACCGAACTGCTTCCTGCCGTCTCACCCCGTGTTTGACGGCCTTAGCTGCGTGCGCCGCCTTCTTCTTGGTGTCGTACTGCGTCAGCACGTCAATCAGACCCATGAAGTACACCTCCCGCTGGGGGGCACCTGAGGTGGGGGTGGGAGTTTGGCAGTTAGGTGACTGATACCGATTTGCACACGTCAGCGCAGTGTTTTTCAACCACTGTGCTGTGGCACACTAGTTTGCCGTGAGATAATGTCAGGTGTGCCGTGAAAAATAATCTAATTTCACTTAATTGGTCTAAAAATAATAATAACGTTCCATTGTTGAGTGGCTGTGTTTTAAAGGTCCAGTGTGAAATATTTGGGGATTTTGAAGAAGAAACAGCGACATCAAGTGGTTAAATTTTAGATTGCAGCATCTTTCACTCTCCCTCCCCCTCCCGAGCTTGCCAGAAAGCTATGGTGGCCTGCGCTCCCAAACCTGGAAACCTTTTCCACGTTCTTCTTCGTTGATTTATTATAGGCCACGAGCGTTCACTGTCAGGAGACCTGATTGTCCACACCAGGCTTGTTTAGAAATATGGTGGTACAAGACGGCAGCTAACTGGGGCAAGATCCTTGATCTGTGTATATTCTTATGTAAAAACCATTCTATGGGGAGCAATACTAAATTACTTTTATTGTACTGCGATTATACACTTTTATTAATGTATTTATGGAGAGTATATTAAGCTTTTACCAATATACAATTCATAAATCAAGCCAAATGTACTGGACTTACACATAAGGACTGTGAGCCTATTTTCCTCCCTCAATCCCTCCCAGGATATCAGCTTTCTGTGCATCTAAACAGGCCCAGTTTCCACACTGCGTGAGTATCAATAAATTAAGAGACTATTTTGTCATTATTAGCCAAAAAAGTGTCAATTAATAATATTTTTTCCATGGTGGTGTGCCATGATTTTTTTTTTTTTTTTTTTTAATTAAAAAAAAGTGTCATGGCTCAAAAAAGGTTTGAAAACATTGCAATCCATAAAAATATCCTTGATGTACTGGTCAGGACTTACCCACAGCACTCTGAGTCGCATACACATCCACATAAGGGTCAAACTCTCCCGGCCCCATGGGTTTGTAGGAGTTCATGTAGCCGCTGATGCCCTCAGGCGAGTTGGAGCCCAGGGCAGGGGGCAGGTCGTTGTCGGTCTCCTCTTCATCATCACAGGAGGACTCTATGTCTTCCTCCTCTTCCTCTCTCTCAGCCCGCTCGACATCATGGATACCCAGCAGCAGGCTATAGTCCATAATCCTCATCCGCACAAGGAACTACACAGCAAGCGGACACATACATATCAGTCGCATAGTGGGGAAACTGCATGCTTGTGTGTTGAAAAAAAAATAGCTGAAGATACATATTTATCATTACCTCAATATCTCGGCTCAACTTGTCCATAATCTTCTCTTTCTCCTCTTCACTCACGTAAACCTTTTGCATGCTATTCCTGAAGTCATTGTCTTTGTAAGTGGGAAGCTCCTTCACCTGGAAAACAGAGGGGGGTTATGCACACCAAGGTTTGGACATTGTCAATTTAGCATCTTTACACGAAATTTGAAAAAAAAAAAACAATAAAGAAAGAACAAATAAATCAATAAAATGAATGGCAAAACAGTACTGTGACATAACAGAAGTGCATAACAAACAGTGTTGGCGAGTAATGTATTACTAAGTAATCCACTACTGTAATTAAACTTCTTTTTAGTTACAGAGTAATGTAACGGGATTACTCTGGCAAAAAAAATGGTAATTATATCATAATTACTTTATCAAGTAACGATTCCATTACTTTTCTGAAATCTTTTGCAAGCTAAAAATGTCTTATTATCTACAAAATGTATGAAATTTAGAAAAACAACCAAAAACGATGATGTTGCAGATTGATGATGCAGCCGTGCATGCAACGTCATTGTGTGACGACGCACCAAAACAGGCATGGCGGCGGCAAAAGAAAAAACAGCAACTGCGTTTTTTCTGATAGCTGGAAATACAAACATTATTTTGAGTTCATCTCGTCTAAATGAAAGAATATTGTGGTTCGTTGTACGTTATGTGCAGGAAACAAGAACTCAACTGTTACTTTATCTTTTTTAACTAAAGTAATTAGTAATTGATTACTAATGAAACAAAGTAGTTAAAGAAGTAGTTAGATTACTTTTTAAGGAGTGATCACTAATCAGTTGTTGGATTACTTTTATGGAGTAATCCCCCAACACTGATAACAAAACTGTAGACAATTATAGTTTTGGTTGGGCAATTCAATATTTAGTATGGTAAAGACTGTGGAATATCAGACCATCCATGTTTAAAGACCACATAGAGACTCAGGAACACATTAAATACAGGCACATATTCTCTAATATTATAAATATAAATTTTCACTTTTTCAATACAGATTGAAGTTGACACTTATTGTTTTCACTAAAAATGTATTACTTTTAAAGGAAACCTCTATTTTTTGTGAAACATTGAAAGAAAGAAAGAAACAAATGAAGCAGAATTTAACAGCCACAAAGACCAACAAATTCTCATTGCCATCATTATTTTTCAATGTAGTAATATTACGTAATGTTCTAAACAACAAAAAAAAGCAAGCAAACAAGCAAGACCAGATTGCAACTGCAAAAATGAGATATTAGTCAAAATGTGGGGTAGGACAAAGTAGCGACCCTACTGAAGCCTGGCAAACACAATGTTCACTGGACCTCACCTTCTCTTTAAAACTGGCCTCACGAGACACCAGGGACCCCTGGAGAAAACAAGCACTATAAATCACTAATGCCAAAGCATACAGAAAGCACATACCCCACATACCTTCCCATAGCTCTCTCAGTGTTATCCCAGTTTGTAGGTCAGAGCCCCAGAGAAAGAAAGTAAGGTTTTCTTTACCAATATATTAAGGTTAAAGTCTGTCAATGTGTATGTATAAAAAAAGTGGAGTTATATGGAATTGTAAGGCATTGTTTTGATGTTTTTCAACTTTGAAAGTGCTTAAATTGTATAAACAGCAAATGCCTGTGTATGGGTAGCTGTGTAAAAACGATTTGACAAATACAGGAAATGTGTTTCCGTATTTTTGTCTGGAAAAATCACACCATCTTACCTTGAGGTCGTACTTTCTGTGTACATGCAGTCTGTGGCTAAACACGTTCCTCATGACTGACAGGTAGGTGTCCTCGCTCTCCACAGTCACTCTGTACATACCAAGAAACTGAGGGAGGAGCGTGTTGCCATGGCAGGTGACGATATACTAGAAGACAGCAGCAATGAATGGTGGAAAATCAAGGAAAGCAATTAACCCACCTGGGGGCATAAGGCGCACCACTAAGTCAAATAGAGAGGTCTCCAGGAGAAACCAGACTAGGACATACAATCAGAGTTCACAGGCCTCCTACAGACATGTTGTGCTGGAACTATACTTTGTTTTATTTAAATAGTCTAATTTATTCCATTTTTAGCATTCAATTTAACATTCCATTTTAGTTGTGCAGACTGGAGATCGCGTGCACAGTTTATTTAGCATCTTGTTAATGGCAATATTTGGAGACTATATGCCTGTGAGTCAATACTGACGTGCTTATTTGTTGTATGACGATGTTAGGATGATGACAGAGTGCATATTTTCATATTTAGTAAAGGTTTTGATTCCTTTTACAGAATTGCTAATCATAGTTTTCTAAGCAGCTAGCTTGCTAATTGCCATGTGTAGTAGTGTAATTTTGTACAATTGTCAGCTACTACAGAGATCTGCTTTCATTGAAATCATATAGCCTAGCCGTGTTTATGAGTGTTTGAATGATATGGAATTACTGTAAAGAGTTGATGGTGATTATATTGTTTGTATGTTTTACTACAGTTTTACAAAAGTTGAGAGTGGATTCAACCACACTGTTCAAGATGGAAATGCAAGGACATCTGTAAAAAAACAAAACAAAAAAAAACAACAACAACAAAAAACAACAACCTTAAACTTCCAAGCTTCAGTTTTCATTGGCTGGTTTCACGTGTTAACTATCTGTCTAGTTTGACATCAACTCAAGCAAGGACAGAAAACATGTCATCATCGCTTTTTGTTTTCCAATATCTGCTGATCTTGAAAACTTGCAATTATAGATTGTCGGACAAACTGTAGAAAATTGACTGCACCAACGTTAAATATATTTTACATTTGGTACTTTTATTACGCCGACTGTCAATTATTATGGGCTAAATGAAAAATGGAGCATTGAGAAATGCTATGATTATTACTACAAAAATCATAGATGTGGAAGGGGGAGCATTAGTTCCTGTTGCTGGTTTTGCAACAATACTATTGATTTACTGCACATGCAGAACTGCAACCGCAAAGAATGAAGGTAAAAACGAAACCTTGCAGGCGTAAACAATTCTGGATTTACACTTTCAGTTGTATGAATTGTTTGGGGCAGTCCAACCAGAATCTGCACTACCTGGTGATACTCGGATAGAATGTCGTGCATCTCTTCCACTTCCTCACTGCAGATTTCCTTCACCACCAAGGTGCGGTCATATGACGTCAGCAGCAGGCCCTCGCAGTTGCTGTCCTCATTTTTGAGCAGAGGACTGCGGGCCAGTGACACCTGTTGGTGAGAAAATGTAATCTCTGGGCACAAGATGAGGTACAGGCAATCTGCAACGCCTAAACATGAGAGTTGCGTCCTTATTTTGTGTTTTGTACTGATTCCCTGAAAAACACTTGTGTCAGTTGGGACGCACGTGCGGAGCGCGCGAGCAATGCAAATGTCTTCCCTACAGATTGAATGATGTCACCATCTGCCACCTGCTGCATGCAAATATCACACGACCACATTCAAATTCAGCAGACTCGAGTTCTAATTGTAAGGCATGAAAACACTGGGCAGTCCGTGTGACCAGTGTTTCTTCCAGCTGACTCTTCACCTGAATCTCTCTCATGCTGTAACGTACTCTAAGTTTGTTTTGCTGTTGTGTTTGTTTCCTGCACATCACTGAACACATCAAATGTTTTGGGGCGCTTTTTTTTGTGCCAAAGGTTTTAATAATCATACCTGGTAATCTTGGTCTTCAATTCCAAAGCGTTCCCGCAGGTTCCTAAACACCTGCGGACAGTATTCTTTGAATTTGAACTGTCCTGGAAGATTCTCTCTGAGGGAAAAAGAAAAAAAAGTGTGGGAGATGGGTTCAGTTAAAACGAATGTCTGCAGCTTGGTTTGCTGCTGAGAGCTACATAAGAACCCTAACAAAAATGTGGTTGTGTTATATTGTATTGTAACAATAACAACAGCAAATATAACCAGCTGTTGTGTGGTTTATGCTCCGAGCCAAAATGAAGAAATACATTTTCGTACACTGCTAGAATAATTGTGTTCCTGCGTGCACGTGTGTGTGCACACATATAAAAAAAAAAAAAAAAAAAAAGCATCATTTTGAATTCTCCTTCCCCGTCCTCCTCTCCCCACACTGAGCAACAGAAAATCATTTCTCACCATGGAAACTGCACTTTCACTTGACAAAACATACTTGGTCGCTCTTCCCAACTCCATTTGACTAAGTCTTTTCACGACCTGGATTCCTCAATGGATTAAAGGATTATTGAAAGCCCCTCAAGTTTTTCCTCCATCCATATAGAAAGTGAGTCCTGCACACAGACTGAGTATGTGGCTCAGCTCTCCTCATCTACATCTACACTGACTTTTGAAAACCAGACCTGTTGAGAAGCTGGCTGGCACAACCAGCTCAGTCTGCTGAACCATTTTCTTTTTTCTTTCTTTTTTTTTTGTTGATGAAATTGATGAGCGCAGTTCAAACGCAACGTTGCACAAAGGCCACCTCCCTGTTGTTCACAAACAGCTGACAATGGTGCAGCACTTCCAGCTCCGCTCTGCTGCGCCATTGTCCCATTCTTCCACATCACCTCCCTTGCGATTATGCATAGCGCATGTTATACAGAAGAGCCAAATAATTACTTCCTTCATCTTGTTTGGGGGCTGTTTTTTTTTGTTTTTTTTTGTAGTTATTGTGGGGGCACAAAATCTGCCATTGTTAGTGCAGAAGTGAATCGCTGTTCCCGAAAAAGAGGTCTGCAGGCGCTGATAAGAAGCGTGCAGGCTGATAAAGTGCAGAGTGAAGGTCCCCCTGCAGGCGCAGCAGTCACCGTACTTGTTGAAGAGGTGGTTGTTGACTTTGATCTTGGTGCTGGCTCTGAAGTCGTCTGGCAGCAGCATGACGGGCACGGGCACCTGGCTGAGGTCGTTAATCTGCGCATGATCAAGAGGATAGATGCTTGAGTTAAATGAGGCTGGGTGGGTTGGTGGGTGGATGAATGGAGGGGCGACGGTGGGGGAAACACACCTACCGAGTGGTTGACCCCCCACATCAAGACGCTCAGAACAGGATCGCTGGCTCGCAGGACCTCCACCTTCTGCTGGACAAAGTGTTTCTTCTTGGTCTTCCTCTTGGACGCCAGCTTGCTGAGAGCTGTGGGAGCGGCGGCGGGAGGAGAGGACATGGTTTCACTCCCACCCACAGGCTGCGTGTGAGCGAGGTCTCTGGTTTTCCCTCGGTCGGTGGCGTCCTGTTTATGTAAAGCAGCGCTGAGGTCCGCCTTTGTTGTGAGACCTGCGTTAACACCTCCCGCTCTGGACACGTCAGAGAGCAGGGCATCAGGCGCAGGTTCACTTTTAGCACTTTTAGCATATTTAGCAACTTGTGCATGCTGTTGACCTGAGATTTACCATGTGACCTCTTGCCATCCCCCCTGCCCTCACAGAATAGTTTAAAGGTATGACAGACCGCATTTTTATTTAAAGATTTTAGATATGTACAGATATATGCATGATTCTTAGAAAGCTACAGAATGTAAGCACACACTCACTATATTTTATATGTTCAAAGGTTGAATTGCTTGTTAACACACACACACACACACACGCATAGCCAAGAAGCTATATGTATGTATCAGACTTGAGACATGTTTGATTTCCAGTATATTATATATTAGGCGGTGCTGGGAAGACCTGGAAGTGACTGTGGATAAAAATGTTGGACGTACTTTATCCAACAGCAGGTAGAATATTTTAATACCTGGCAGAGGTCAGCTGCAGCTCATCAGATGTGTCAGTCGGACAGTTCCGCTTTTACCTGGCAGAATATTGAAATATTCGAGGTTTGCCAACCAAATGTGTTTAGGCATCCAGACATGGTGAATAAAACATACTGACGTTTAAAGCGAGTGTCAGAAAGGAGAACAAAGGGGATTTAAATGACCTTGAACGTGGCAGGGTAAGAGTATTTCTCAAATCCACTGGGATTTTCAAGCACGACCATCTCTAGCGTGAGAGAAAAATATACAGTGAGTGGTGGTGCTACTTTATTAGGCAGCTGGTACCACCTGAGAAAGTGACTGGTGAGTGTTTATTTCCCTAAAATAAATATTGTGAGCATAGTGGTAAATAATCAGCGCCAAAATAAGTCAGTCAGTCACACTTGGTTGATTGACCAAGACGGACCTCTAAATTAGTCGTCACTTCATCTCAGACACTCAGGAGTCAAGACAATAAGAAAGACGATTTCACTACCTGTCTATTCTGTCTGAGCAGGGAATGGTGAGGAAAGGGTCATTAATGGTTCAGCATTCCCATAGAGGTCTACACTGAAAGATGCAAAGGTACAGAAAACTGTGCAAGTCCGAGTTAGAGGAGCAGTGGTGTAGGCAGGAATGGCACTTTAGCAGTAGCACTTTCCAGAGTGAAATGTCCACTAGTTAAGCTCAGTGGCAGAGCTGAAACAAAGGGATGTCTGAGGCAAAGTTACGCTGCTAACGTAGGATTGGACAGTGACTTGCAAAGGAGGGCTCAGTGAAGTGTCAATTATATCAATGAGACTTCCTTCAACTTCCTTCAACAACAGATAACAAATTAAACACTTGTAACACGTTGTCAAAAAATTAATTTTACTGTTACTTCCTATGTTATTAGAGCTGGGATTAAATAAAAAGTACTTAACTTTTTTTTTTTTTTTTTACTACCAGTAATGCTCCTGGGCAAGCCAGTCACAAGTCCCGCCCAGGAGAAATACTGGCGACACACCTGCAGTGGAGTACCTGAAAAACAAGCCTAATTATCAGGTATTTTTATATATATTTTTTTTTTTTTTGTAAATTAGTATTTCTCATAAATTTGTATTTTATTCATGTGATTTAATTTTATTGAAAATATATAAAAGCTAAGAAAGACGTGTGCTTTAATTATTTTATTTAAAAAAAATACAAAGGCAAGAACATTACAAAATACCTCCCTACCCCCTGACCCCCAAAAATCACAGAAATCCAGAGAGGGCTCTCATAGACATGCGTATAATGTTTTGTTTATTGTTAACTCCTTGGTAATGAAATGAAAGCAGAAGATGATTTGTGAAACCATATAAATGTCTTTATAAGGAAAACAGAGCCGCCCCATCAAACTGAAAGTGAAAAATTTAGATTTTAAAGCTTGCAATAAGGACCATTACTATTAAAATAAATATAATCATACTGAAAATACCATAAATAGCAATAATATTTTACAGATTATATACAATAATTACAGTAACAGATAACAAAAGCAGTTTATATAATATAAAGGATGTGATAAATAAGATGCCTCAATCAAATTTGGTTGTTCATATGAAATGCAGCTAGTGCAGTCAGTGTTTCAGTATTAGATAACAGGTTCAGACTTCTGGATCGTCATCCTGTCAGAGCTTGCTGTAACTCTGGGCGGGGATAAGATGGGGGATCGCTCCATTAAAACACCGCAAAATTGTTCAGTAGAGGGCGCAGTGGGACAAAGTTACATCTGACGTTGAAACTGTTGGACAGAGAAACGTGAGACTGTGCTGCAGCTCCTTCATCTTCGTCTCATGCCTCTGATGGAGCTCCTGCCTCCCGAGTCACTCAGACCAGGAGACCAAAGTCCACGTTGGATGGCCTTTAACAAACCAGGCTGCCCTTCTGTTTGCCTTTCGAGGGGACCATCATGCCATTCATGTCCACACACCAGCACTTGCCACGTCGCTTACCCCGAGATGACCAGCACTGCACCAGCAGAACACAAAGAAATCAGACGGTTCTGGCAGGCACACAGACACAAATGTCGACGGCTACAACTGTAATCTTGCCCTGCACACTTACCTGCTTCTTTCTGAAGAAGCCTCGCTTGTCACAGTTGGGCATGTAGATATCATGCTGAGTATCAAATAAATGTGCTTCAAGATCAGAGATGAGCGTAGTCAACAGCTTACGGCATGGAGCCTGTTGGGGAGAGAGTTGTCAGATCATGCAATGTGCCTCACTCATGAGCGATTGTGTGAAGTTATTAGTCTTAATTGAGAGAGTGATTTTACCTCATTTGGATCTTCGGTTGTGACAGGTTCTATAATCAAAGAATTAAAATAATAAGCAAAGACACACAAACACATTTCATTATTCTAAATAAACAAATAGATAGTTAGATGCTTTAGGTTTTATGGCTGAAAAATTAATTCTAATTAATTTCTTTATCCCACTCATGGATTTATTGACTCATCATGAGATGAGAATTATGAAACCATGAACATCTTACCAACCTTTCAGACTAATTGTTTCAAACGCATATCTTTAAACCACAACATCTTCGTGCCAACTGCTGTCAGATTTCATCTTCTCTTGCAGATGTTTTCACGCAACAGCATTACCAGCAGCAACAAGTCTGCATGTAAGCACAGGTCTGCTTCCTTATTGAGATGCTGCCTTGACTAACCCAGTGATCACATTGCAACTGCCTGCCTGTGCTTTCACGTTCAAATCCAAAATGATTAAAATCAAAATGCAACAAATTGAGACATCGTTGAAAAACAGATTTAAAAAAAAAGCTGTTGAGAAAATGATGTTTAAATACGGCACCAGGGCAGCCACAGTGACAACAATTACTTCACTCGGATCATCCCAGCGTGACTCTTACCTGCTGTCCGGGTGTTTTGCGTGGGGGCAGCGCTGCTGGCGTTGCTGCATACCCCCCGGCCCTCCAACAGGGCACGCAGGGGCCCCAGCTCACCTTGTGGAGGTGCACACCGAAGTCCTGGGGCACAGCTAATAGTGTAGACACCGCAAGGTTCGCCGATGCCCAAAGACGTGCCATTCAAATATTCGGGCGCCTGAGTCTGCGCAGGCTTTGTAACACAGGTGGGGCATTCCCTGGACGTTGTGGTCAGCGGCAGCGAGCGCGTCAGATCCAGCTGCAGCAGCAGCAGCAGCAGCAGCAGTGCCAGGAGGTTTAGATACTGAAACATCGCGCACAGGCAAATCCAGTCACCTAGGCAATTCTGAGATGAATTGCGACAAAAATACGCCAACTGCTGTTTGTGTCTCTATATCTCAAAAAAGGTGGATTAGAAATTCCCTGAAACCAAGCGATAATGAGGCTGACAGTCAGTGCTGGCTGCAGCTTTTAAAGAGCCCAAACCAGTGGGGAAAGGTATGGGAGGGTGATGGAGAATGTTATCCCCCCCCCTTCTCCCTCCCTTCCTCCCTCCTTCTCTCTCTCACTCACACACACACACACACACACACACGACACACAAGAGTCACGCATGCTCATACCATTTGTTGTCAGTCATCCTAAAAGATAGTAATTTTTCTACACCTGCATAAATCACAAGTGAGTGCTACGTATGCTCCACCACTTGTCTGCCTTTTTTGAAGGTAATTTATTTACAGAGGTGGTATTTTATGTAATCAACTGATCATAGACCAGCAGACATAAGAGAGAATAAAATAAGAAAATAAGAATAAAAGAGACTTACACTCTAGGTCCCAAGTACTGTATCTGACAAAGGTGAAGACCGAAATAACTTCCACCAAAGAACAAAAGTAAATTCAAAGAGTAAAACAGAACTTTATTGAACTTTCAGTTTATAAGTCTTAAGCACATTTTAAAACCTAAAGGAAGCTCAGATGTGATAACAAGCTTTTGCACAAAAAAAATACTTCAGGTAATAAAACTAATGGGATGAACTCCTATCGCACTTCCACCCATTTCATCCTTTTTTGACATTTCTTGAAATAACAACTGTTAAACACACAATTTGTTCGCAGATGGTGCTTTCAGAGACCATAACTGCAGGGCTAAACATTCAGAAGACAACAATGAGCTAAAGGAGTGCCACTCAGGGTTGGATGACTAAGGCATTAATAGCCACAAGCAAAAAGTCCCACCCTGCAAATTCCATTGTCTGTGAGTCACAAACAGATTACATTTGGGAGACATGAATTTAATGATCTGAAAGTCTCCTAACTGAATGTATTAATGTCCAGTTTTGACGGCTTAATCTCTGAGATGAATACCATGTAGTTTTAAATGCAGTCAAATACAAATAGAGCGAGTTTATGTAGACTTGAATATCTCCAAGGAGGAGCCTCGGATGGTTTGTCCTTTAAAGCCATGACGTGTATCGGGCATCTGTGGGCGATACTGAACTCATGGTTTCGTGCCTGAATGTGATGAAATAGACCTCCTAATGTTTTTAAACGTCAAAACCGGTCTTTTTCTGTGTATGAGTGTTTGTCTGGGGGTTTTGTTTGTTCGTTTTGTTTTTTGGAACTCTTTTACTTTTAAGTTTAAGCCATTAACCTTGGAATTTTAACACAAATTAGCAATAAAAAATATAATAATATATATATATGTATATATATATATTTTATTTTATTTTTTTTTTAAGAGAAAAGTTTAGAGTGCGTTTGTTAAATGCTCTGGCACCAGAGCATCCTGATTTTCTCGCGGTATTTTGTTATCCTACAATACTGAAACAAGTATACGTAAAGAAAGCTAGTGTGTCGACTGGGAAAACGTCTATTCACCTTAAGCTAAACACTTCACATTTTTAAAACTAATATTTGCAACTATAAACTGATCAAAAAGTACATTTTATTGCGTACACATCGTTCAATGTGTGTTTCTGTGTAGACACGAAGTGTACTGCACATCGGCGCAAGCATTCACACACGCGAACGTGGCACTGCACAGGTTAAAGACGCTAGTCTGTTTTTTTATTGGTTTTTTTTTTTTAGTTTAGTTTTTTTTTGTTCCGCCTAGTGATTGGCTGGTGTGGGCGGGACTTCCGGTAACTCAGGTTGAACGTAAAGTGACAGACTTCGCCTCCTTAAAATTGGAAGAAAAGCAGAAAGGACGACGCGTTACAAGTTTTCAAACAGTAAGGAGCCGTCTAGTACACAAAAGAGGTGTCAAACTGTTAGCGTAAAAGCCGAGATCGAATCACATTTACAAGAAGTTGTCCGCTGTTAACACAGCATATGTAAATCGCCACAAATGCAGCTAGCCCCACACAGTCCTGTCCGTAGTTTGGGGAAATACGATGTTGCGTTTATGGTGGACTCTTAAATCAGTAAACTGTAAAATATACCAGTATGACGTCGCAAATTCGTGCTCTCCAAAATGTAGCGCGTTGTACATCAAAGCCATACGCGTTGGTCAAGCGAACTTTGGCTGGCGTTGACTTTTCCTCCAAATCTGTGGCAGCCTGTTTGTATTTTCCCCTTTTACTCTGCTTGTCGTGGAACAACAGACAATAGTAGCAGGCTGTCTGCATTCAAACTCATATTAGTGCTACCAGCCTAACGAAGCACTAGCTTTAAACAGGTGAAATAGAAGCAAAACAAATGTCACGTTTGACTCGAGTGAAATTAATGAATTAAACGCTGGCTGTCCTCTTACATATTGCAGCCGTGTCTGGTAATAAAAATACTAGAGGCTAAGCTGAAACTGGCTTTATCAGCTATGAATATATATTTTTTTAATGACGTCGTCTATTTAAGTGACATATTTACTTCCGGTATTGCGCACAGGCTGTATACTTGTTCGATGGCTGGGTTATAGCGTAGGTTTTGCAATGTTTTCCCTGACATTGTTTATGGATTCGGCGGTTGTTGGGCGCGCTCGGATAATAATCTGCAGATTAATCAATAATCATTAGTTTCGCCCACGCTGGTGTGTCCAAAGTCGTAATGTAGTTTCGTAGTATCTTCAGGCAAATTCAGACTTGAAAGAAATCATTGAGTGTGGAAGCCTCTTATTAACATAAAAACCAGTCTATACTTGAGTCGCAGGTGTGGGTGAAAGACACCCACACCTGACCATCACAAATCACGAACAAGAAACTCACGTTCAGACCTTTGATTGTTTGGAGTGTGGGATTAAATGGAGATAGAAAAACACGTCAAGTCCTCACAAGAAGGGTTTGGTCGAGGGTTCAAACCCAGGTCCTTGTTGTTGTCAGGCAACCAGGCAAAACCATGTTGTGGTCAAACTGTTTGCAGTGTTTTTAAGTTAAGACCTGGGGTGTTACCACATGTTCACCTTGATTGAACCTATCCTGTTTTTCAACTGTTTTATTTTAACTACCTGTGATGATAGTGAACTGAACAAATTCTGAAATCTGTAATTAGAGAAATAAACAAAATAAATGAACCTCGGAATGGCACTGAACATTTTGTTTTTTCAGATTAAGTTGTATTGTTGAGATGTTTCGAGATTATGATCTGGGGAAAAAAAAACCCTAATATCTATTTTTGTTTCCCTGTGTGCTAGACTGTTATGATTTTCAGACATGGATGATATAAACCTTCACTATCGCTTTTTAAACTGGAGGCGGCGGATTAGAGAAATTAGGGAAGGGCGACCGTTGCGATGCAGAGAGAGGCTCCGAAGGATGCTGAGAGTCGGAGACGGACTCAGGTAACAGTGACGAGATGAGAATTCTCCATTTCCCCCCAAAAAATCTCAGTGTTGCATGTCAGTTTGCACTCTGAATTTGACTGTTGTCATAGTTTCAGCGTTTTTTTTTTTTTTTTTTACCCCTTTTAGGTATCATGGACAATCAGATGAAGTTGGATGTTTTGTGGCAGCAAGGCCGTTGACGAGGAGAAATCGCTATTATGAGGTAGGAGATTACCATTTATTTTTCTATGACTCAGTCACTATTAACATTAAATCCTGTGACCTCTGTAGGACTCAAAACTCAGGGCTCACAAACTATTAGGTTTTTTTTGTGTCCAGAGTGTTTTTCTTTTCTTTCTTTTTTTTTTGCTATGTTACACTGTACTAAAGTTATCATACAAGTGAAAACTGTAATAAACTCTTATTGATTTCCTTGTGTTTTCTTGCTGCTTCTATTCAAAGCCGTTGGTATGCACTTAAGTTTATGCATTTATTTATGCTTTTATTATGGTTCAAAGGCGTGATTGGCACTTTTTGTCTAACGGCGCTGTTCACAGTTATAAGAACTGCATCACTTCTAGTAGCTGAAATATTTTTTTGACGTTAACCTTCCTCCTCCTCTAACTGTAAAGAACATTTTTTTGTTGTTACCTAAGTAGGTTGTTGTGATGGTGTTTATATTTTTGCTCGGGTTACAGTTGTGGCTTTAGGACACACCTTTTGTGTTGACTTTGGAGGTTTTACTTTAATCCTCTTTTACCACAAAAGAAAAAGATGTCACGACACATCTCAAACACAAGATATATTCCAAAACACAAGTTTCAGTCTGAGCTCTTGTGTTTGCTCGATGGGTGTACCTCAGGCCTTTTTTTGTTTTTTCTAGTCCCAGCAATGACAAAGAGGGATTGCGGAGCCAAATGAGTTGCAGCTCATCCCAAACCATGTGCTGATGTGTTTATTCCGTGGCTGTTGTCGCTGGAGGTCGTCCACAAACATCCCGAGACCGTGTCAGTTTCCAAGAATAAACTGTGTTAAAACTTGCCCAAAATGCACTTCCTGCCGCCGGTCTGGCGTGTCGTGAAACAATAACTATCCCTCTCAACCTTTTTACTCATGTGAGTTTCATTATAGTGACTCACTGTGTGGTAGTCACGTCGCAGATGGGCGGAAGCCATCTGCGTGAACGGGCACGCGAGCAAGTATGTGACAATAGAGTGGATGTTGAGAATGTATTCTGGGCAGGAATCTGCGCGCTGTCCAGCGGCGACAGAAGGGACGTCAGTCCTTCCGCTCACAGCTCTGACGCTGAGGTCACGGCAAATTCAAATGTTTCCTTCTCTGGTTGCCAGGGCTGCTTCTGATTCCACTTGGTCTATGTATGTTTCCCTTGGGGTGATGTCATACAGTCGCTTTTCAGTCATGTTAACAACCGTGAAGGCCAAGTTTGAAGTGTTGCCCCATGACACAGCTTTTCATTTCTCAAGGGAAGTTGGTTTAAGTTGAATGGAAAAATCCTTCCTGGTCATTTAACCAGCACTGAAGTGTGATTAACAGTTCAACCATCCACTAAATCAGTTTATCCCTCTAACAATTTATTTTTATAAATCAATAATCCTTTTTTGTGTAGTTAATAATGATACTTATTATTATATTAACACTTTATTTAAACAGGCCCGTTACACATTAACAAACAGTGATAACAGTATCTTTGTAAACATGTCAGATTCTAGAAAAAGCCACTCTAGCACGCGCAGTTGTATGAATGTTATAGATGTACACCGACAATTCACATATATATATATAATTCTATTTCTGTCCCGTTTTGTGTTTTCAGTGTAATAGTGACAGCTGTTGGTCTTGCAGGTGACAATCATTGACACAGGAGTGCGGGGGATGATCGCCGTGGGTTTGGTGCCGCAGCTCTATAAGATCGACCATCAGCCCGGCTGGCTGCCGCACTCAGTGGCCTTTAATGCCGACGACGGCAAGTATGTGAAAAGGGCTTTTTAGGCAACACTTGAACGTGTTCTTTAAATATCATGTTGACGATGAAGCATCATGCACACATACTAAATAATAATAATGGTAATGATTAGCAATGTGGCTGCAGCAGTTGGCATTTCAATATGCCCACATTTAGTACTTTGCTTATAATGTAGTTGAAGTCTGTTTTAAAATGAAAGGGGGAAAGAAGAGAAAAGAGAAATGCTGCTTGTTAATCGATATTGAATTGATTCGATATCAGTCTTTCTCTTCATGTTGTTGGATATCCAAAATCATTGCCAAAATGTGATCCAAGCGTCAGCTTTTGTCCTTTTTCGTCCTTCATTATTTTTATGTTGATTGAAATGTTAAGCTGCAACATTGTTGCTCGTATCTGCAGTAAGATTAAAGCTTGAAATGAAGCTTGTGTCCCTTTGACTTAAAACATATTTGAACTTATCATGCAAATTCTAGGTGTGTCAGACGTTTCTCTGTCTGTCTTTATCAGTCCCTCCGTTTGCACAATCTGATCATGAAGACAACCAGTGATAATCTGTTGACGCTCTCCTGCCTTTGTGCCTGCAGACTTTACAATGGAAACACGGTGGGACAACAGTTTGGCCCAAAGTGCTGCCGAGGTGACAGAATTGGCTGTGGATTGTCCTTTGACTCTGACGTTGGACAGCTAACAGTGTTTTTCACCAAAAATGGCAAGGAAGTGAGTGCTTCTTGGTCGGATGACATTTCCCTTCGTGCATGTTTCCTCATAACTCAGCATTTCACAGTTGGCTCCCAAGTCAAAGTCTTATATCAGCCTCAGCGTCTTAATAACTGTCTGTGTGATGAGACAAACTGCCACAGGTATGAAGTGAAGGTCCGCTCCCCCCACCAAATCTACTACCTATGAAATATTAACATGCCTCCATTATACCTACATCAGGTTCACTCTCTTTCCCTGACACTTTGAGTTAGAGCTTCAGTTTTTTTGTCCATTCATCCTTGTGGTACCTCAATTAAAAATCTATTCAAGATTTAGTTGTGGCCCTGAGCCACTCTGATTTTTATTTCGTCTTTTTTTTTGCTGCTCTTGCTCTGGTCGAAGCAGCAAACTGTCCCTCTTTACTACGATGCTCACGCAGACACCAGTCAAAGAGCAGTGAAGTTGGTTGAACGCTGTCTGGGGGCGCTGGCGTCGATCGGACTCCCGCTTTATCGGTACAGGGATTGGATGGGTTCCTACTGGAGGTCCCATACTACCACACAATGTCCCAGGGAACACGGCCATAATCTTTCTCAAAATCCACAAAACGCATGTGAACTGGTTGGACAAACTCCTCAATGGCAGAAAAGTACCACCTAAAAAAGGTTATAGGACAGAGTTGGTAGTATTGAGATTACAGTGAAGCATCTTGGACCCCATCAATTTCTCTGACACTGTTGAACCTTCTTGCAGTGGTTGTTCAGTCAAGTTCTACTGATACGCTGCACTGCAGAGAGAGTTCACCCTCATCTGCATACATTCACTGCTCCTTCCAAATTCTTCTTCTCCTGCGGGCTTCCTGCATGACTCTGTTATCTGTTAGAAAAACATGTTTTCTCTTTCCTGCCACACAACATTTTAGGACTTGGGTCACTTGCATTCGCTTAATATCTTTCACATTAATCAACCGGTACATTTTCTGCTTCAGTTGCGTCACTTCCCTGCTCTTCGTCATCCCTCACCAACTCCTCTGTGTTTTCATGTGACCAGATTGGCAGCGTGGACGTGGCGGCGGCCCCTGATTCTCTCTTCCCCGCCGTGGGGATGCACTCCCTCGGGGAGGAGGTGCTGCTGGACCTGAACGCCGAGTGGGGAATGGACGAAGACGACGGGCAGATGATAGTGGACAGTCATGAAGAAGACTGGGGCCGTCTTCACGACGTCAGGGTCACGGGCACAGTGAGTCCTGGTCACACTGAAAGATTTATTATTTTCTATTGGTAAAAGCTCAACATACTGCCCAGAAATACGTGAATACAGGTGGTATACTTGCAGTATAATAAATTCATTTGGTTTTTCTACCCATAGAGCGGTTCTCATACACAGTTGTGCTCCACAGTTTACATACCCTGGCAGAATTTATGATTTCTTGGCCATTTTTCAGAGAATATGAATGATAACACAAAACTTTTCTTTCACTCATGGTTAGAGCTTAGGTGAGGCCATTTATTATCAAAAACCCATGTTAACTCTTTTTAAATCACAATGACAACAGAAATTACACAAATGACCCCGATCAAAAGTTTACATACCCCAGTGTTTAATACAGTGTATTGCCCCCTTTAACATCAATGACAGCTTGGAGTCTTTTGTGGTAGTTGCGGATGAGGCTCTTCATTTTCTCTGATGGTAAAGCTGCCCATTCTTCTTGGCAAAAGGCCTCCACAGTTCCTGTAAATTCTTGGGCTGTCTTCTATGAACTGCACGCTTGAGATCTCCCCAGAGTGGCTCAATGATATTGAGGTCAGGAGACTGACATGGCCACTCCAGAACCTTCACTTTATTCTGCTCTAGCCAATGACAGGTTGACTTGGCTTTGTGTTTTGGATCATTATCATGTTGGAATATCCAAGTACACCCCATGCGCAGCTTCTGGGCTGATGAGTGCAAATTTTCCTCTAGTATTTTTTTGATAACCTGCTGCATTCATCTTGCCATCAATTTTGACCAAGTTTCCCGTGCCTTTGTAGCTCACACATCCCCAAAACATCAGCCATCCACCTCCATGTTTCACACTAGGAATGGTGTACCTTTCATCATAGGCCTTGTTGACTACTCTCCAAATGTAACGTTTATGGTTGTGGCCAAAAAGCTCAATTTTGGCCTCATCACTCCAAATGATTTTGTTCCAGAAGTTTTGAGGCTTGTCTCTGTGCTGTTTGGCATATTGCAAGCGGGATTTTTTTGTGGCACTGGCGTAGTAGTGGCTTTCTTCTGGCGACTCGACATGCAGCCCATTTTTTTTTCCAAGTTCCTCCTTATTGTGCATCTTGAAACATCCACACGACTTTTTTTTTCAGAGAGTGCTGTATTTAAGTTGAAGTAATCTGTGGGTTTTTCTTCTTCACAATTTTCCTGGCCGTTGTGGCAGAAATATTTATTGGTCAACCTGATCGTGGTTTGGTTTCAACAGAATCTCTTACTTTCCACTTCTTAATTAGAGTTTGAACACTGCTGATTGGCAAATCTCAAGGGTATGTAAACTTTTGATTGGGGTCATTTGTGTAATTTCTGTTGTCATGGGTTTTTGATAATAAATGGCTTCACCTAAGCACTAACCATGAGTGAAGGAACGGTTTTTGTGTTATCATTCATGTTCTCTGAAAAATGGCCAAGAAATCATAAATTCTGCCAGGGTATGTAAACTTTGGAGCACAACTGTATGTCAGAATATACATGGAACAATCAGGGTCTTGCTCCCAGTTAGCTGCCATCTCTTAAGGAAGCCGGCCTGACAGTGACCTGAATACCCAACGCACTGACAGGCGGACCTTTAACCAAACTTTTTTTTTTCCTCTTGGGAACAAAAGCTTGCTTCTTCTACCAAGCCGACCGTGAGCAGATCTGAGCTCAGAGTCGTGTCTCGGCTCCTCCACTCTTGTTTTTTTGGAATTGCTCATCCTGATGACTTTTTGTTTTGTTTGGAGTTTCTCTTCATTTGTTTAAACAATAACCAGGAGTGTTGTTCAGTTTGATTTTCGCTGACACTCGTGATTGTGTGTTAGTCCAGGCATTTATTGGGCCCAGCAGACGAGTTGAACACTGACGCACAAACCACACTGACGCACAAAAACCAATATTGGCTGCAGGATGAGGCCGCTTAGATTTTTAGTGAGTGATCTTAATGGCAGCCATTGATTAAACAATCTTGTCTGCTCAGAGCGGTTGTCTACACGGTGAGATGATGATATCGTTGCAGGTTTGTTTTTCTCCTGTGCATGGGAGGTTGCGGGAAAAGCATGTTTTTAGTAGTTAATTGTTTTCCATGCATTGTCAAACAAATCTAAAGCAAAAGTAAAAATGAGTTCAATGAACAAATACAAGTGTTGGTATGTTAGTACATTTTGGGTTTGCTTGTAAATAGTCCAACTGTCCAAAAGATATAAATATCTGTGGTTCCCTGTCTTATTGTATAAATATTTTTATTTTATTTTATTTTTCTTCTCTTTGCACTATATTGGTGCTGTAATCATGCACACCTCCCCAATGTGGGATTAATCTATTCTATTCTACTTCTAAAATTAAATAAATCACACACGGTGTATTTTTGTCAGGGAAACCCTGACTGGTTCAAATAGACCAGCAACGCTGGAACAACATCTATGGAAAACCCTGGAAATCAACTCAGCAAGTCGTGCTCAGTAGGTGCCAGTGGAAAAGGCCCATGAGTGCAAATGAAGATGGATTGACACAGGTCGGCCAGATAGATGAGTGAAGGGACGAGCTGGCCGGTGTATCTGCCTGACTGTCAGCTTTGTCGTAACAATGTAATACAGCCTTAACGAACGAAGTGGAAACTGCGCGTCAAGGTGAAGATTCTGCACTGGTGCGTGTTGGAGCAGAAGTTAATAGAAACGTATTGTGAACACGTCACTCTACGATCTGGTCTAAACAGACACAAATCAATGTGAGTCGGGCCAGTTTAACGGGCCTGTTTCGTAACGCGGTTCCTGACTTTTACGGGGGTCACCCTGGAGTGTGCATGTTGACGCTGGGCCGGCGTCCTTCCCCTCTGGGTGCGTGGGCTTCCTTCCACAGTCTAAAGACAGGCAGACAAGGTTTGCTTCATTGGTTGAATCTAAAACTCGCCCTGAAGATGTTTGTGCGTGTTTGGTTGGCCGCGACTCGTCTATGGTTCACCCTGTCCTAAACGCTGTGACGGCTTGCAAAACTTTCACCACATCCCTGCGTGCCCGGTACGTGGTGACAGATCGGCGCGCCGCTGAGATGAGCAAATTCATTCATTGGGTCTTTCAGCTTTTGTGATTCGGTTGTGTTTTGGCTGCGCGTGGCAAACACCTTATTCAACTTTTCTGTTGCCGTAACCTTGGCTTTTTGTCCTGAAAGACGGCGGCAGGCGGATGATTAATTCCTAGCGCTCTTTCCGCAGGGGGAAAAAACAACAGGTGAAGCCATTTATTTATCCGACGTTGTCAAAACGTTAATGGAGTAATTCCCTGACAACCTTTGAACCTTGCCAGCCAGCTTGTCATTAGCCCCGTCTGACTTTGACATGTAGCTCACCACTAGCGGCACTAATAAGTATATTAAACATACTGCAACTATATGCACCGTTGAGTAGTTTAGCTGTTTTGGTTTGGTTTTTTCTTCCAGCGCCAGATATTGCTGATGAATTAACTTCACCTTTCACCTTCACACATAATGGAATCATTGCATCTGGCGGGTGATTACTGGTGCATTTGAAAAGGAAAAAAAACAACATTATTACAACTTAATAGGCAACGTATTCTATGTGCGCTAACAACTCATTTGAACAATAATCCATTTAAAAAATAAAAATTAAGTGGGTAACAATTTGATTGTGGTTGAACGAGTGTTGCTGTGAGAAGTGAGTGATTTATTGCGCTTGGCAGACTCGGCTCTCAGTGATGCTCGGTCTTCCTGTGTGTTCTCCCCACAGCTCCTGGAGTACACAGGGAAAGGGAAGAGCATCGTGGACGTGGGCTTGGCTCAGGCTCGTCGGCCTCTCAACACGCGCTTTCACTACTACGAACTGGAGATCACAGATGCTGGAGAGAAGTGCTATATTGCCTTGGGACTGGCGGGCAGGGTAAATATCCCTTTGATTTAGTCACTGACTGTCCCCCCTGCTGATGTCTGTTCAGTCCCGTTAGTTAGCGTTGAGTTAATTGAAAGGGTGGATAGAGAGAAGCCAACTAAAATATGAAATAAAAACAGTCAAAAATATAAACGGCGAGCCAGTGTTAATATGTATTTTGGCAGCTTTTCACGCTCAATAACGAGATCATTTTAAGTTTGAACTACTGAAGTCTTCTCTTTGCACTCCGAGTACACATACGCACACGCACACACGCACACGTACGCACACACTTGGTCCGTCATCTCCCCACTCATGACTGCTCTCACTGTTTCCAGTCTTACTAAGTGGTGGATGACTAAAGGAGAAAAAGCTAACAATGGAATAAATATTGTCTTATACCATCCCCACATCTGCAAGCCCGTAGAAAGCAGGTTGTTCCGCTTACGTGCTAATCGACGATGCCTGCTGGAAAACTACCTCTTGTTTTTGCGTCACTAACTTTTTCAAACTCTCTCTCTCTCTCTCGCTCTCTCTCTCTCTCTCTCTCTCTCTCTCTCTCTCTCTCTCTCTCTCTCACTGTACTGACTAATGGAAAGGTAATGAAAAGTGTGAAGCGCCTCAGGATTGACAGGAACAGCCAGGGCTGCTTCAGAATTCTGGACTAAGGACCTCATTTACTCGTTAGCCAGTGTGTCGTTTCTCAGTGGAGGCCGTTTCAGCATTTTTCATCCAGTCCTTTAGTTTAGCAGAGTTCCCTGGTGCTAGGCTAGTGCCAGTCAATGCTTTCTGCTAGCCTGCCATTAAAAACAATCTTACCACCTCCGCGGTAACACCTGAGGAATTAAATTATAACAGCAGATTATTGATGTAAATGTCTGTGTTGATAGAATAATGCTAGAATATAAGTTTTATATAAATAAAACTGCCCTTGCGTCGCATTGATCACATTAGATTTTGAGGGACTAGTTTCTCAGCAGTGATGGAATCTGAAACTATAATATTAGTCCGCCTCTGCCAACTATTATGTTGCTGCTGAGACACTGTTGCCCCCAAATACAAGGGTAGTGTTATGGGTGGGTAAGATTGATTTCACTAACAGGCTTAGCCGAAACCATTGACTTGCGCTAGCCTAGCACCAGCAAACTGCTAAACTAGAAGGACTGCATGAACGTGTTTAAACGGTCTCTACTGATTAAACGGCACACTGGCTAAGTTGGAAATGAGGTCCCATGTCCAACATTCGGGACCAGCCCTTTAAGAAATCATTTTCTGTTCCGCTGACGTACAAAAATAATTCCTGCACTCGTTGCCAACTTGCAGAATTTTATTGCGGCGTTTCGGTCATAGACCTTTGTCAAGCAAATGTTTGTGCCAACACAGGAAGCCATCTTGTCTTAAAAAGGAGTGGCTGTGTCACACCAACCAGTCACTTCCCCACACGTCTGAGAACTTAAATATTAAACATCAGCAATATCAAAATGCAATCAGTGGAAACAGCATCAACAAACGAAAATACAGTACAATGAATACTGAGCGGTCGTGACTGGATACGTCAGGTCCTGATTAAAGGTAATGGCTAATGATCACAGAAAGAAAATGAAATAGATACGACAGATACAGCACATAACCACAACTTTTAAGTCTTGTTATGGGGTTTTCTGCCCAGCTATGGAAGATGCAGCCACGTATGTTTGTGTCACCAGGCTTATTTATCTACGTGTCCCTTGGTTTTGTCCTCATTTACATATGTAGTAGGTATATGCTGCTTGATTTGTCCAGACTGATTCAGATCTTTTGTTGCAACGTCTTCTATAGTCTTCTATTTTCCTTTTGTGGTTATGTATTGTCGGCGCACCGTCCATGGAAATAGATGTGCGAGGATTTTTGCCTTTTTTTTTTGACGTGTCACCGTTTTGAAAAATTGTGACAGAGGCTGCAGGATCGTCCCCATCGAACAACATTGTTTGTCCGTCTGCCCAACTCTCACGAGGGCAGCCGATTCAATCCAATCCAGTCTGGACAGGCCCCAGTCACACACACAGGGTGCCGTGTCAGCTCAGCCAGGGCCACTGTGCTTGTCTTTCTCCTTGTTACATGTCTGTGAGCGTTGAACATTATTTTGGCCACCGCTTTTAGGGTAGAAAAACCGTAAGGCGTTGCCTTAAATGGCTCACTCGCATGTTTTGAATCTGAAAATAGAGTAAGAGGGCGACAAGTGAAAGAGAGGATGCATCATTTGACCATGTGTGCCTGTTATAAAATTATCATTATTATTATTACTATTATTACTATTATTATTATTATTATTATCATTGTAATAACACTTGTGTAATAACACAAGCAATTTTCGAAGTTCACAAACGCACTTTACTCTTCACAGAAATAAGGTTAAATCATATCACAAATATGAATACATTTTGCAATTAAAAACAAATACTTAAAAATATACATGCAAATAAATCGAATGCAGACTCATCTGGATCAAAAGAAGACCAGCGAAGGCTGCTGTCACGAAGGTCGGCCGTCTCTCCAGGGCCACGTTTTGCTCCCACGTTGCTGTTTTTGCCAGTCACGATGGCACTCGCCATTAATACGCAGCTCCCGCACCGCCACCCACCTCCCTCCTCTGCTATTAGTTACCATGTGTTGGCCTGTTGAGCCCCCGGGTCAGATGGCAACCAGAACGGCGCACTATCATTTTGCTGACGTTTTTCCAAGACATGTTTTTTTCAATGTGCCTTTGGTTCTGCTGGAGCATTATAAATCCGTCAAAGGGCCATTCCTGAGGTTGTATTCCGTCCAAGAGGCATCAGCCTGCTGATGGGAAGCATTACCTCTCACTGCTAGGCTATCACAACAACAGTGTCTCCCTGTGTCTCGGCCTAATAGTCAATAGTTACTGTCTCACCCGCTTGGTAGCTGCAGTGCGTTTTGGATGAAGGAGCTTTTGTTGAGGCGCTTTCAGTATTTTATTTTATTTTTTCGGTCGCCCGAGGGAAGATTCAGGAAAATTGTTAGAACTTCTCCCTACTTTGCGCGTTTTCCCGCTGCTAATATTTTTTCTTCCCATCTCGAGCTCATGCCCAACGTGACGTCAGCAGTCTTCCACCTTGATCTAAGCGATAAAAAGAAGAGCAAATGCCAGTACGAAGGCGTCACCGCAGCAGCTCCTCACCTCTGTGTTTGGTTTATTCTAGGTTTCTCTTTTGTGATGGGTGCTAGAAAAACACCGATCAGTGATCGGCGCGATCACTTTGCTGTTTTTGTTTATTGCCAAGATTTAAATATGTTTCAGTTTGGTAAAGTTGGTCCAAATAAACTACACTGTAGTGGAAAACTTCAAAGAGTTCAGAATGAAAAGCTGTCATCTTTGACGCAATATGTCTTAACACGGGTTAGAATATAATCATTCAACTTCAGTCAATACAGTTTGGACGTTTTTTTTGTGCCATCATCAGTAAAGATGATCAATTATTTTGTTTTTCTATGTTTGTTTTTTTTTTAAATCAGATGTATAAACACATTATCTGTATTAAATTGTATTGGACTCGTATTGAGTCTTTTCAGCACCTGTCTGAAGTTTTCCCTCCACGATGCATTAAAAGTTGATTCGGCCTTCTTGCTGATCTATTTAATAAATGAAATGAAAATAATAAAATCTTCTCTTGATGTGCAGGATTACCCGAAAAACAGACACCCAGGCTGGAGCAGAGGCTCTATTGCTTATCATGCAGGTGAGCACGCAACCACATTTACCGAGCACTGGCAATATTTACTTCTGCTCGCTGTGGGCCTGGACGCTGTGTTAATAAGGACCATCCACACAATCCCTAAGTATTTGTTGTCGTAGCTGGGAGTTTGACACATGTTTTCCTTTGTGTCTGTTCCTGGTTTACTCCTGCCGTTTGAATTATGGAGGTCCGCTCTGACTTCTAATTGCGTCCAGGATTGAAATGGTCCAAATGGTCCAAAGAACTCAGTGACTCAGTGACTCAGTCCAAAAAGAGATTTGTATAAATGTTTGGAGCAGCAACATCTTGTCCCGTGAGACGTCGCGCGCTCAACACTGATGCCTTCCAGATGACGGGAAGCTGTTCCATGGTAGCGGCGTCGGCGTCCCGTTTGGACCGCGCTGCTTTGAAGGGGACATCATGGGCTGCGGGATCATGTTCCCGCGCGACTTCTGCCAGGACAGCGCAGGTGAGCGTCGCGTCGCGTGTGTGTGTCGCACCCTGTGGTGCCGCGAACAGCCCGCCCACGTTCTCCTTTTTTCCGCGCGTCTCTGTCAGACGAGGCGGACGACTGGGACTTCGACGCCAGTCCCAAACCCAACGAGGTGCAGAACGACATGTACGTCCGGGATGAAGAGGAGGAAGAGGAGGAGGAGGCTGAGGCTGAGGCCGAGGATTCGGACGCCAGGAAAGTCGTGGTAAGGTGCGTCAATAAATTCAAATTCAAACTTTATTTATATAGTACTTTTCATGCAAAAAAACAAAACAATGCAACCCAAAGTGCTTCACAGGTTAAATAAATAAATAAACAATTAAAACAATATTGATAAAAAACAAAAAAAAAACGTTTAGACAGCAAAAGAGATGCTAACGCTAATGCTAACGCTGTTGCTGGGTTGAACAGGTGTTTTTCACCCGGAACGGGAAGGTGGTGGGCCGCCGGGAGCTGAGACTACCTGTCGGGGGCTTGTTCCCCACCATTGGAATGATGAGCAGCGGGGAGAAGGTGAGGGTGGACCTGCACCCGCTGAGTGGTTGAGCAGAGGAGGAACCAGGAAGTGAGTTGTGCAAAACCAGAGCAGGGACGGGACCCGACAGTGAATCCTTGCCCCCCTCTCCCTCCGCTCCCTTCCCACCACCTCCACCCCCGTCCTCGCCCCAATACCTCCGCAGCGTTCAGGCTTCACCATTGTACTTGAAAACGGAACTCCAGTGGATGGGAAGTCTGTGCACGGTTGGAAATGACGAGTTGTGTATGTCACAGTGCCGTGCCAAAAAAAACAACAAAAAAAACAAAACAAAATAAAAGGGCTCTTTAAGCAAACGGTTTAACAAGAAACCAAAGGACGGTATGACACTATTTTCTTAATTGAAGTTTTACATTCAGTAAAATGACCACTTACATAGTAGAGTAGAACAAAGTCCATGTTCAAAAAGACATTCAAACAACCACAACAGGTCAACCACCGAACATCATCCGGGTAGTCGCGAAAGCGGCTCTCTGCAGTTGCACCTTGCCGCAGGGAGCTCTACCGGTGCGTTACTGACACCTCGTGGTGACAGGAAACACTGCCCCCGTGAGCTAAATGACGCGTCTGAAGCCGCTTCGTTCGCTGCCATGTAGGTGCTTGCCCTGACCGGGGAGCCGTCACAGCTACTGGCAGCTGCGGAAGCCACAGGCATTGAATAATATGAGGTGATTCATGCAATAACAATGTGTTGAAATGAAATCCAAACCAATGTTAATGGCTTTTTAATCAAATTAAATTTCAATCTGTGCTTTGTGTTGTTTTGTGTTTTGAAAAGCTGCTGTCTTTTCATGCAGGTTTGATCTTTTTTTTTTCTTTTTTTCTCCACCTGCTTTAATTAGAGTGCTGTAATTGAAGCTGTCACAATCACAAACTAAAGGGTTTGGACTAAGCTATATGGTAAGGAGAAATATTTTTTTGGTGATAGTAGTCAAGGTGTTTTGGATAATACCAATACACTTGACACAAACACATAGCTATTCACTAGCCCCCTGTGTTGTTATAGTTGGTTTTTGATCAGAAGTTTGCCTGCAATGCTGACATACAAGCAGAGCAACCTGTGATAAGCCTTTGGATGAACTGACGTGTCATTTTCAAGCTATATTGCTGAAGGATTGGATGCAGTTCTAGTCAATGTCCCAAAATGGACAATCCCCAACGACAAGTCCTCTTGAATGTTGGAGCCCTAAGTGTTGATGATTTGGGATTAAAATCTTGCAAATTCTTCTGTTGCTCGACTATGAGTGAGCACCAGGGGTCGATGATCAAAATGAAGCCATATTGTAATGTTTATTGCTCTCAGGTGTAAGAAAAAAACCCAGAACTAAAGTCCTCGTTTGTTTCTGTTGTAATAATGCTGCAATGTTGTAGTCATCAATTGCCAAATACTTGGTCTGATATATATATGTATACATGTATACATATATGTATACATGTATACATATATATATATATATACACACCTTGTTATTGAAGTCTGTAAAGATATCAAATGTCTGTTTTACCTCAATAACTGTATAAAGGTATAATAACAGATTCTTTTTCACTTTATTTTTTTTTTTGCTACACCAAATTTGAAAATGATACTGAGCAGTACAGATAAAAAGCACTTTCTGGTTTAGTCTGGCTTTGTGACAATGGACAACACAACCCCCAAAAAATCACAATGGTCGACTTTTATCAGCTATAGTGATTGATTTGATTTGATGCCCGTTGAATTGATGCTGTGATACGGCCTTGAATGAGCAGACTTGCTTTGAAACTTCAGTGCAAACATACACTCCTAATCTTTAAGCAGCAGTGCGCCACCTGCTGCCGGGTGCTGGCAGTCAACACGGATGAAGGTTGTTTACACTTGGACTTCTCAAGGACGTCACTCGTGAAACTGCAAATCAATCACAGTCTTGTGTTTTTCGTTTTGTGTAATAATGAGGGTTGGCGGCGTCTTCTGGTCAGCAACATGACTGTTCCTGTTTAATTGCTGCTAAGTGTGTCTGATGGAATGCCGTGCCTTGTCTGACTTCGAAGTGCACTTGTCTTCTCTCCGTCGACGTCCCACTTCTCCAAGGTCGGGATGTCGCCGTGCCAATTTAACACAATCATGTCTTAGATTCTTGATCCAGGCTTTCTGTACTTCCTGTGAAGTTGCTTTTTCATTTCATCTTACTGAAAAGCAATTAAAAAAATGACATGAAAACAGTAGAAAATAAACATTTACATGCTCCACACAATTGACTGTCTTTGCTGCTTTTGTGTCTGTGTGTGTCTAGTTTGTTATGTCTCATCAATATGTGCAATCAATACTGGAACAAAAGAGGCTGTCAGGTTCTTTCAACATTCTCAATGATTTATTTTTATTTGTATCAATAGTTAAGACTCCATTGCCCAAAGTGACATTATGCAAAATATTCCTTTAAAAAAAGATAATTCTGCAGTGCAAACATTTACCAGCATTTAAAAAAAATACACAATGCTTACAAGCAATATAAAATGAATCACATTTAAAACACTCAGATCCAGGCCTGATGAGATGATATCTAATATAATGTAAAAGACAGAAAGCATCAGTAGAAACCTTGTTCATTCCTCCGTCCATCATCATTGTATAACAGTACTATTAGTACAGGTCCTGGAAGAGGCGTAAAGCATTTTGATGTTGAAGAGAGAGAGAAAAAAATCTGACTTGTCAAGTTAGTGAGACTGCTACAGTTTTTTCCAGTTGCATTTTACCGAACCAAGACTGCCACCTGCAGGATGGCACGTAACGTTTTCATTTTTTTTCTTTTGCTTGTGGAAATAAATCAACATCCTCAGGGCAGATGAAGCTGTGAAGTTTGCGTCCTGACATTGTGACCTTCAATTGGCTCAACTCATTCTCATTCACACGCTTTGCCAGATTCTATTACTTGACAGTTGAAGTTTGTGAAAATCTAATAAATCCATTTTCTAATGCCAATTCTCCCACCCAGTGACACCCAGGTGACACCCTGGACAAGTTGCCAGTGTCAAACATGAACAGATTCTGAAACTACTCTCCTCAAATACACTGCTGGTGGACTCCTCTTCCCTAATGAAATAATTTACAGATGTATAATGTATGTTTACTAAGGTTAAAAAAAAACAGATGATGTTTTTTGTGCTTTATAAAAACTGTGTCAACTCTAATTTGACCATAGTTGTGCGTGTGGGTGGATGGATTAAAAAAGGTGCCAGATATTTTTTGTCAAACAGCAGCTCAAGACGCGCCTGTGACAGTGCTGGGTCTGATCAGCAGGGGGCCGCCTCTGTCCAACGGAGTGAGAAACCCAGCAGTATGTGTTTGAAAATACAAGGATGTTTCACAATGACGAATTAAAGGCAGTTCACTTGCAAATATACATAAAAATAGACAAATGCAATTTGCATGTTTGTGCATCTCTACTATAACGCTGTTAAAAATCTTGGCTAGGCTAATGCTTGTGATCTACATCTGAGAGAAATGAAACGAGTCACAAGCCGACTGGAAGAGGCGCTCTACGAGTCTGAGTCCTCCTCCTCGTCCTCGTAGTAGCGGTTCCTCTTGATCATATCCTCCGGGCTCACCTCCTCCACCTCCTCCTCCGCCTCCTCCTTGTCCTCCTCCCAGAAGCCCACGTCCTGGGAGGTGCGGTTCTGCTGCGGGGGCGGAGACGGCGACGGGGAAATGTCGGGGGAGCTGCTTCCGACGCTTCCGTCTTCCGCCGCCATCTTGTCTGCTGCCGCTTTGTTGTCTTCTCCCTCTGCCTTTCCATCCATCTCTTCCCGCGGCTCTGGAGCCGCTGCCTCCTCCGCCGCTGTGTTCTGCTTCAGGGTGATCTCATTGGTGGCCGTGGGAGGAAGAGGAGGAGGCGGAGACGTCGCTGCTGCTTTGGGCTCGTCCTGCTGCTGTTTCTGCTCCGGTGGGTTTCTCTCCTCAAACGACGCTCTCCAGTCCAGGAGTGACTTCAGAGGCCGGCGTGGCTCCCTGGGCGGGGGGTCGTGGGCGGGGCCGGGCCGCACCGCCAAGGTGAAGGGTCGGCTGCGCTCCCTGAGGGAGGAGCTCCTCCTCAGGCTCACCAGCTCGGCCCGGTCCGAGCTTTGGTAGCCGGGCGCCGCTGCCTCGTCCTCGGGGGGCCACTTGGCTCTGCCGAGGCGTCCCGAGGACGGGCAGCTGCCGCGGGCGGCGCCCTCCGTGGCAGCTGCCCGGAGAGGTGGTCGGCGCCCGCCGGGGTGGCCAGGCCACACGCAACCTGCGCGCCTCGGCCGCCTTCTCATAGGACGCCGGCTTGTCGGCCGAGTCGGCGCGGGTCTCCAGCAGGGCGGTGAGGTCGGTGACCTTGACCGGCGGCGACTCGGCGTCAGGCGTCACCGCCGCCGCCGGTCCGGCGCGGTGCTCTCGGCCAGCGGCCGCGTCGCCGCTGCGGGTCTTTCCTGCTCGGGCGGCTTGGGGACTCGTCCGTCTCGTCGCCCTCGTCTCGCGGCTCCCACAGCTCCTTGTGAGGCCGGTGGCCGAAGCCCTCGTCGTAGTTGCCTTTGGTTTTGAACAGCTGGCTGAAGTGAGGCTTGCAGTAGACGTTGCCGTGCAGGGAGGCGTAGTTGCCCAGGCTGGAAAATAAAGAGCAGCGAGCAGCGTTTATTAAACGGTCAAGAGTCAGGGGTTGAATCTGTGTTTTCAGAGAAAAATGTCCAAATGCCAGAGGTGGTGAGTAACAAAGTACCTAGAAATACTTTACAGGTATCTGAACTCAGTATTTCCTTTTCTGGTGACTTTTTACTTTTGCTCCCTACATTTGTACACAAATATCTGTACTTTAATTAGAAAAAAAAACATGCTTGTTCCTTCTGTGTTGAAAAGTTTTTAAAGATGAACTTTTCTGAAAGTATGGTCGTTGTTGCTTGAAGTGGAGCTATTTGAACTCTGCTGTTGTGTCGCTGAATACTTTAGTGGATGATATTTTAGAGCGGCATTATTTTAGAGAACCTCAGTGTTGGGGTCACAGTTTAGTACGCTTTCATTTTCAAAATAAACACGTGGAAAATAGCATTGGTCATCGCGATCAAAAGTGTAAAGAACTTTTTTATTTTTACATAAGTGCACTTTAGAACGTGCACTTTCTCACTCTGACTTGAGTAAAGGAGTTGAATCTGTACAGAATGTGAACACTTTTGCCACCTCTGCCGAAAACACGTCGCTAATTCGGAAATATACGCAGCAGTCAGTCGGAATAACCTGAGTTTCGTGTTGCAGTGACCACAGCGGAAGCAGCTTGTGTGGTAGACATGTTGCAGGGCCGCCAGTCGCTCCAGAGGGTAGACGGTCTTCAGGCAGGCGATGCACGTCTCCCTCACAGGTGCACTGAACTTCTGAAAATGCGGCAGCAATGGAAGAGAAGTGTTATTGATTCGCTACAGTTACCGGGAATGAGCGATGAATCCAGCAGCCATGCGGGCGTCAGCCTGATGGGCAAAACATATCCAGTATCAACAATAGACTCCTCTGTCTGGCTGCCTTTGCCATATTTTTTTTTGTCACATGATAATGAAAGCTGTCATGTAAGCTATTACAGCATAGAGCTGTGAAAACATCCATTGTCCTTAAGCAGCCTAAAACTAAGAGTGTTAGCTGTTTGTTTGTTTTTCCTTGTTAAGAAATGATTAAATACTGTCTGAGTCTCACTGGTCATTACGCGCTTCTGTACAGTAACTGTTGTACTGGCTATCGCACCAGCCACCATTTTCATTAGATAGGGTCCTTAATGATAATAAATGACGATGCCGGCTCACCCTGGGTGCTTTAGTTTGCTCACTGCTGTCACCTGGAACAGAAAACACACGCAGCACGTCAGGGACTTGAGGCAAGCAAATTCTGTTTCTATAATAGTGTTGAAACATTATAATATAAAAATGATTTAAAAAAAAAAAAATAAACACTCACCATTGCAGTGAGGCACTGAGGAGTGTTTCTTATCTGCTGCCGCAGCTGCTTTTGGAGCAGCCACCTCTGGGGTCAAACCCTGTTGGAAAGGACGGAGGAAAACAGACTGTAATGAGATGAACTGTTCTGTATTTCCGCTTTGCCAAGGTAGGAAGGAATCAATTACAAACACAGGAAGACAGCAAACAATGTGCACACAGTAACATTAATGTCCAAGCTCAAAGACATACAAATCACCAAGGCAGGGAGTTGACTTTTCATTCTTCCCCCTTTTTTCTTTCTTTTTATTATAATTCCACATACAGTATTTGCTGAGATTGGTTTTAAACCCGTTTCAAAGTGTGTGCAATAACAGCTTTAAGTGTAAACTGTGATTCCACTGGTTACAAATGCCACGGTAGGCGTGTTTACTTCACCGTCTTCTTTCATTTGGAGTGAAGTCAACTCAGATTCTCTCTATTTGTTCAACGCAAGAACAGATTAAGATGTTGGAGGAGGATCTTCCCCAATATGTATTTTTGAAATAAGGTAGCAATCAACTACAAGGGAAAGGCTGATAACCTACTATCCTACAAGTAAGCCCCATTCAGACTTCCCACAAACCCAACTCCTTCTGAATTAACTCACCGAGTCAGCGGAGCCTTGTTTGGAGACGGCCGCCTTGTACTTTGCCATCTTCTCTTTCATGGACGTCACCTCCAACACAGACATGGGCGGACCTAAAGCGGCCGAGCCAGTCGGTCAGATCACAGCGAAGGCATTCGATTACGCACGACACCTCGGTGTGAACGTCAGTGGGAAAGTTTTCACAGAGAACCGCTGCTGGCACAAACCCCTCTGGTGGTGTTTGCAGCTTGTTTCTCTTTACCTGTGTGTGTGTGTGTGTGTGTGTGTGTGTGTGTGTGCCATTTTAAGATGTTGGCTTAAATACAATTTCTATGTACTGAACTTTAATTTCAGATTTCTTTTTGTTTTTTTTGAGTCTTTTGTTGCTTCCTCAAAACCTTAAGTTTTGATCTTCACTCACATGAATTTGTGGTGTGTGTGTGTGTGTGTGTGTGTGTGTGTGTGTGTGTGTGTGTGTGTGTGTGTGACTACCGTGTTCTTGATCTTCTGAGGAGCTACTGCGCAGTCTTGTCCTCCCACCCTGGAGGAGGAGGAGGAGGAGGAGGAGGAGGAGGAGGGATGGTGATGGGGGGTTGGGGGGGGAGAGAAGCAGTCAGAGGTCAATCATGCAAAACTCGTGCATAAAAGTGTGCACGCTGCCGCCGGCGCTGCTCGGCATCACAAGACATGGTGGCCCTCTGGTGTCCGCTGGTCTCCAGGGTGAAAGAAGATCTCATTCTATCGGCCTCCGTGATCACGGCACGAGCACCCCCCGCGCGCACCAGTCACCAGGGCGGGCCCTCCACAGCAAGTGGGTTATGCTCTTATAATGGTTTGTTGATAAAGCTCAGAGTCCCAGATTTCCTGGTGGACTCGAGACATAACTTCATCTGCTGTTCCTTTCACACAAACAGCCTCATTGACATGAGTGCTGCCGACTGACTACAAAGGCCCATTTCTTTAGAGGGCTTTGACTGTGGGCTCCCTGTTGCACCAGTGCATTCCTCCTCACGTAAACATAAAACACCTTCTGGAGTAAAGATCTTCGCTCACCGCGCTCGCCGTGTTCACTGAAGACAGAAATAAAAGCTTTTAACCTTTTTCAGCCAGTGTTAACAGAGCGCGGCCGTCCTGTGGCTGTTCCTCATTATTGTACAGACTTCTTTCCCAGCAGTGACATCATGCAGTTAGTCATCCTAGTAGTATTTTTACAAGACTACAATTTCCAGAGAGCCATAACACTGCAGAAAAAAAAACGGCAAAACAAGGTCGGTGCCATCCCAGTTCCAAAAGATGGAAACAAGGTAAAGTTTCAAAATACAATTCAATTATTTCAAGTTTTAATTCGACTGATTTTCCTTCAAAGAGAACATGTTTACTGTTTTAAATAATGACAATTGGTTTGGATCAACAACTCTTAGAACTCTTTGAATGTAATACTCTTAATGTCTAAACATCAGTGGTAGCAGTGATAATTTGATGAGAGGGGAAATGAATTGTGTGAAGCTTTCAATGTTTCCAGCATTCTTGCTTAAGTCTCAAGTCTCTATGATCTTCTTCAAAACCTTGAAATGCACCACATTTAATGAGGGACTGGTGTGGCCCTGATGGAGCCAGTGTGGTGTTTTAGTTCTCTAATATGCTGATTAGGTCATGCCATGACAAGATGCACAAATGTAACAACACTTTGAGCGTACACTTTGCCACGATCTGCAGTTAGCAAAGATCTGACTTGTGGACATGGACAGTAACTTTATTAACCAATACTGCAGTTACAGCTCGCGTGGAATATCTTTTCTCTGCAGCCTGGGAGATGAAACATTAATTCAAAAACACTGAAAGTGGAACGTGTCAGACTAAATATGTATCATGATGTATAATATTCCTGGAGGGTCTTGTTCATTAAAAAGCCTGGGATTCATGTGGGAGGGTCTTAACGGTATTTTTTCTTGACTTACGCTGATTAACCAAGCGAGCACACACGGTAGTGTCCACTTTTTTAAGTGTTTTTTTGTGCAGTACTGCCTTAAACACTATGTCTTTTAACTCCTGTGTTCTCGATTTAAAGTGGGAAAACACAAGGCGGCGCTTACTACGGCGCAAAGACGAAAGAAAAACCCAAAAGTGAATCAAAGCTCACAAAGTGGAGCTAATGGGGATTAAGAGAGAGACAGTTGAGAGGCGTTTCAGTGAAGAATGAAACGTCCTCGGGTCAGGAATGTTCCTGCATTCCTTCAAGATGGAAGGTGGGGGTGTGGGGCGGGGGCGGGGGCGGGGGGCTGATCTGAGCTCAGAGGTAGAGAGAAAAAGTCAAATGGGGGTGGGGTGGAGGGGTACGTGGGGAGTTCGGGGGGGATTCAGGTGGAGCAGCACCAACTCACAAAGCGCAGTGCGGAGAGAAGAAATACAGTGTTTTAAATAGAGAGCTGATTACTGTGTGTGACTCGTCGTCGCCTTTAAATAAGAATAATAATAATGATAGTCAATCTAGATAGTTTGTATCACTTATTTTTAAAAGCAGTACATTTTTTATAACTGGATCAATAAGACCTGGATTTTTGTCCATGTTGCTGAGCTCAGTTAATAACTCACATTAGTTTTAGATCTACTGGATCTATTGGAGTTTGCTGCAATCTCTATCTCAGCCAATATATCAATATTTCTCCGACTGTTGTTGATATATCAGTTTATCAATACTGCAGTGACACTTCTTGCCAAAACAAACACAGATAATAGATGCGGAGTCTGACAGACTTCTTTTTCCCCCCCGATGTCACTTTAATTTTTTAAAATCAATAGAATTTTTTCCAAAAAAAAAAAAATTAATTAAATTCGTGTTGTAAAACGAAACTTTTGTACGCATCGGAATGAGGTTTGTATGAATCCACTGCGCCTTGGCTCTGCGCTGTAAATACCTTGCTGCTCATGGCGTCCTCTCCCCTCTCAAACTTCATCTTCAGGTTGTTGAGAGGCACTCGGGGCTTCTCGTAAGAGGCGCACGGGCTGGTTGGAACTTGCTCTTCCTGCTTGCCAGCTCTGTCGCTCTGGCTCGTCTGGCGCTCGTCCATCTCCCTGGACTCTGCTGGGGGCTTGTGGTCCTCGCCGCTGGCTGTGAGGTCGACTCTCTGAGTGACAGCAGCCGGCCTGGACAGGGGCGGGGCCCTGGAGCGGGAGATGGCCGGGGCAGCAGAAGGTTTGGTCTGAGGCAGGTTCCCCGCCTGCTCCCAGCGCTTCTTCAGAGCACTCAGGTTGGCCGAGCGGAGGAGGGCGCAGCACCGTCAGAGACCTGCGGTGAGAGAGAAAACAATCAAGATGAATTACTGGGCTGTATTTGAAGTACATACACATCTAGGAAGAGGGCATGGCGGTGATCATGATGCTTCAAAAAAATGTATTTTACATCAAATTAAAATAGCAATGTGAATTCCAGAGATGAAACAAACAGCTGTTCAAAGCTGCTCCTTAAAATGGATGAGGCACATGATGAAGCTGGCGGGGCGGAACATGAAGGAAGGAAGCTTTTTTTCTTCAGCGGCATTCCTTTCCGCACAGCAACTTCACCTTTCCTTGCTCCTCACCAATCATACGAAGCAAAACCAAAGCGCCGCATGACAGAGCAACCGGGGCGGCGGCGGCGGCGGCGGGGGGGGGGCTGTGCATCAGTCAGGAAGTTGAGAAATAACTTGACGTCAGCAAGAAAAAGAAAAAAAAAGCCGGAATGAGTGGAAGACTCATTGACCAAAAGAAGTAAGAGCAAACGAGTGTTCAGATAAAGACGCAAGAAGCCGGCGGAGAGCACGACGACTGGATCACGGTGGTGAACACAGAAACGAGTGACATGCAGAAAATGAAGAAAAGACAGAAGAGAAGCAACAACACAAATATACGGGAGTATAGGAAGAGAGCCCCCTGCACCAGAGTGGACAAAAGCAGACATACAATCACTGTCGTTGTGTGGCAAGTCCAGAGGGAACAGGAAGAAGTGGACAGTGACAGGACTGTTCCCCTTTTTGGAACAAAAATACAAAAAGGAAGCCCTATCAACGAGCTGGAGCGACAAAATCAGCCCTAGGTATGAACAGCCGGCCAGGAAAAGTGAGGCTCCTCTGGTTGCTCCTTCTCTACTAGCCAGTGTGCTCAGGCTTCACTTCAGTAAGACACAGAGCTTCTCCAGATGTTAGCGGCAAGGGGGGGAGAAAAAAAAGAGAAAAAAAAGCTGGTAAGAACTAGTCCAACCCCTTTAACTCCACTAAAGTGAGTGAGAGGCAGAAAACCCAGGAAACCAGAGCAGGAAATGATACATTCAGGGAAGAGTTAACTCTTTGTTCACCACTTCTGCTTTGACATTTCTCCAGTTCCTAATTCAACCTACAGAGCACTTTTTCTTCCTATCAACAAGACTGACTGGGAAAACTGGAAAGATCAAAACTGCACAAACTTTTATAAACCAGAAAACACCACATTGGAGTAGAAATGATTCAGGAATAGTCTTTATATTGGGTTCACTCTACCACAGAGAGAGAGAGAGAGAGGGAGTGAGAGAGAGAGAGAGAGAGAGAGAGAGAGAGAGAGAGAGAGGAACAGGGAGACAGAAAGCAACTCTGCCATTCTGACAGTCCTCTGCTTGATACCATTTCAATTCCTTTTTTCACTGCATATGTGGGGCTGCCTGCACTGGCATGGTTGAACCATGTGTTGTGGGTGGCATATTTTCCTTAAAGGGGAATTCCAATATATATATAAAAAAAAGAAGCTTTGTTATGCAACTTCGGCAACGGAAGCGTGTGTCGCGGGACTGATGTGGGAGCCACACAGTGTGTTGCACTTTGGGCTGAATATTTAGGGGAGCGTGAGTCTAATACGCTTGGTAATATGAAAAAAAACAAGTCCTAAGTTTTCAAAATGATGGAATTCCCCTGGGAGGGAATGACAGCACCGTGAACTATGAATGCCCCTCATTCTTCACATTACTTATACAGAGGAATCTATTAGCATAGATGTCGCACCCGACTAATTCTCCGTAACAAACCCATGTATTGATGTGACGAGTGGGTCAATATGAGACAACGTGTATCTGACATGTTTGCCACGAAAAGAATTGTGAAGTATGTCGTCCTTAAGGTTCTAAGCCTCTTCATACTCCTTTATATACCAATTTATTATTTAGTGAACCCAGCGCAAACACCGTCATACTGTATGTTGTTTGTATTCACGCGGGGAAAAACTTGGAAATTTTATAATAATAATTAAAAATGATCTTTCGAATTAGTCCATTAGACATTCCCATCCGTATATCCGGCCCTGGGTAACCAACTAGAAATCAGTGGGGTTTTTTTTTTTTTGGACCACACCCAATCAGCAGGAAGCACACTTGAGAAGCCCACCAATATGGACACACACACACGCGCACACACACACACACACACACTCCTCAGAAGCAAAAGGACATGTGTAGTGTCCACTGAAAACTTCAACATGACTTCTGTTCTATAAAGATTTACAACCCACAATCTTCAATTCTGTGCAATAAAGCTGTAAACATATTACGCCGATCTGAACCAGAAGTCAGCTGGAAATTAATGACAAAACAAAAACTGACAAAACTCAGTAGAGAGTAGAATATTGCAAAACGCTTGCGCTTCCAAATATAGCACGCAAGCAGATTTCTCCGTCTTTACAACACAAATCATCCTCTTCATTGTTCCCCCTCACAAGACATGTAATTACAAAAAAAGGCCACAGAAGAAAACAAGCCTCTAACATTTTTGTCTCCGCCTCGTCTCCCCTCCAAACGCTCACGTCAACGCACTACCCTTACATTTTTGATATCGCAACATCCACCGTCACGTTACCTTGCGCGTCCTCATGTTTCCTAGCCGAGGAGTCGCTCATTCGGTCCCCTGCTTTGTTCAGAGTCTCAGAAACAAAGTGGCCAGACACAGAGCAAGGGGATTAGACCCTAGTAGGATTATGTGTTTGATAGTCTGCCCATTTGAACAAAGTAGCCAATGAGAGGTCAGCTAAGACAAGACAGGAGGTCCAGCCGTTGGGTTGGCATGGTGAGCGTGTGTGTGTGTGTGTGCGCGCGCGCTCTGACTGTAACGTGCGGCAATTAGTCGGGCTCCGCCAGCACTGAGCGAGGCAGTGAGGCCACACTCGCAGCATCAGCACTTCAGGGAGGGGCGGAGGGTTCAGACGACGCATTCAACACGTGTCACTGGTTCCATGTCTTGAAAGTTTGAAAATACAACACAGAGAACCATGAAATACTCACCATCTTCTTCTTGTCTGAACTCGACTCCTCAGCTGCTCTCTGGTACCTGCGAGACGACAAAAAACAACACTGACCTCTACTGACACAAACCAAAAATGATTTCCTTCAAACTCTTTATTAGTTTTTCTTTTTGTTTTTTTAGATGTTCTGATCTGTGTTTTCATATGACTATTTTTTAAATGTTTTATTTCATCTTTTTATAGCTCATTGTATATTCTGAGTGAGACATCGTTCTATCACCCCCGAAACGTCTCCAAACTTCACCCCACTTTAACCACACCCGATGCAGAAAAAGCTGCTCCATGCCTTTATTTCCTCAAGGCTGGACTATTGTAACAGATTTTTTATCGGGATTCCTGCTAAGAACATCCAGAAGCTGCAACACATCCAGAGCAGCAAACACACAACCCCATTCTGCGCACACTGCACTGGCTCCCTGTCTCAACCGGGACAAACCACAAAATCCTGCTGCTCGCTCACAAAGGCACCGCTGGACGTGAACCTACAAGAACTCATCACTCCACAAACCTCCACCCGCTCCCTCAGATATCCGCCTCCGAGTCCTGAAAACCAGACTGTCCACCATGGGGGAGCGAGCCTTTAGCTCAGCCGCACCACGCCTGTGCAACAGTCTCCCCGCCCAGCAGGGGGCGCAACAGAATCTGGACTCTTTTAAAAACAGGCCTGAAAACTTTATTACATAGGGAGGCCTTGGAGTATTAAAGATAGAGGAGAGGAGAGAACGCTGGCGTTTGTTTGTTCGCCGCTTCCTCGTCTCTGGGTTCTGATTGAGTTTTAATTGTGTCGATTCACACTGATTTTCCTTGATTTGGTTTTCATCAGTAGCACTTTGAGATTTCCTAACAAAACGTGCTTTATAAATAAAATGTATTACTATTATTATTATTATTATTGTGTTCTATAAATGCTCATACATATAACACCTTGTATTGTGTCACACAGAAAGATGAATTCCACCAGGTAACGCCACCAGAAACAGGAGGCTGAGGAATGCATGTGGGCTTGACAGCAGGCCTTCAGCTGAGCGGCTGACTCACTTGGAGAAGCGTTCAGCTATAGCGTTGTTTCTCCCCCGGCCGCTCAGCGACAGCTCCTTGCCAGTGACGCGCAAGGACTGCGTCGCCCAGGACTGTCGACTGAATGGACCCCTCTCCATCTCTGCCAGCTATCGGAGTACCTGAAACAACACACACACACACACACACACACACACACACACACACAACGCTTTCATCACACTGTTCAGGTAAAGCAAGGCTGTCGCAGCAGTACAACCGCACTGACGCCGCTGTTTAGCGGGTGATTTCAAGCGACAAATTGCTTCTTGGACAGATGGAAGTTGTGGTTTCTGTGGGAAACCACAATCCACCCCCCACACCCCCGATCAGTTCACCTGTGTTTTTTCTTTTTGTTTTTTTTTACAACGCCGTCAAGTGACACAAAACACATTCCACAGGGTGGTAGCAAATATGCGCTTGCACAGTTATGCACAAGTGCAACCTGTTCAAACTTGCACTCCATGTTGAGCCTCTCGATTGCTGGGTAGAAGCTCAACTACAAGCTGTGAGCACATTGTCATTATGAAAGACCATAACAAGGCCAGAGTTCATACAAAGAAGAGCCCTTTAAAAAAAAAAATATTCACAAAAAGATTGCGCCACAAAAAGGATTTCTTTCAATGATAATGCTGAAGAGCCTCCCCAGTCAACACCGAGCACAGCCAGCAGACTTTACTGGAAGAACTCTTCTCTGTGGCTCCTTAAAGCTGTGTCTTTGGCATCTGGTACAACCATGACAGCATCAGCCAGCTGTAAAGTGATAGCAGTGAGACTTTGGACTGAACCTACTTTTCAAGTTGTCGGCAACTTTTGACTGTATTTACCTACCGTGACACAGATTAAACATGACTACGCAAAAACGATCATCAGAGCAGAATTTTAGGTTCATGTATCATTACTTGGTAATAATTTAGTTCCTGTTAATGAATGTACTTTTACAGTGGAGTTTTACAGCAGCAGTGGTTCATTTACACGGCCCATTCATCAGTGGTTTGTTTACCTTTAAATGGCTAAACCACTCCAATGTAACTATAGATAAGCTTAAGGGCGATTCCTTGGCAACATATTGGTGAGCAAAAAAAAAAATTTTTAACTGCTCAAAGAAACAGCTGCAGTTTTGCTTTCGCTTGTAGCCTAACCACTGCCACAGGGAAATGTTTACTCAGGTCAGCAATGGAAAGAGGCGCACAGCCGCACCCTTGCAAGATCACCAGTTTGTGGATGACACTGCTGCACTGCACCTAGAGACACGAGTCTGACACATTTGCATATCCTTCAACTGCCGACGACGGAAGGCAGCAAAACTTTCAGCAAAAGTCAAGGAGTGCTCGTGAACTCTTGCAAAGAAAAGTGGGGCAGAGAATTATAGCGCCATTGATGAGAGAGCACCATAAAAACATTTGCGAGGATTAACAAGAATCACGACATAGCAGGAAATGTAAGTCATTCAAATGTAGAGCAGGGTGGGGACAGACTGGTTTTCACAAACAAACAATCACAGTGCTGAGGTTTGTGAGTCAAACCACATAGAAAACACACTCTGGCCAGAGGCAGCTGCAAGTTTATTTTTAATGTTTATTGCAATCGGCAATTCTGTGAAAATTTGATAACACTTTAGAACACTTTACACACTTATTCAACTTTTATTAATGATGAAGTAGGGTTAGGAGTGGGATTAGGATTAGGAAATAGGGCTGCCTAACCTTATACCCATCTGTAATCCTAAGAAATAATTCTGAATTTGAGGGAAGATTTAGCGGCTTACTGGTGCTAGGATATGAACACGCAGAACATGGCATTAATAAGTGGTTTATAATAACTAATAAAGAGCCAAGATCTTCCCAATCACATTGATAGCGAGTTAAAGTGTTACCAAAATCAACGTCTATTCTTTTTGTGCTTTATTTATATTTGTGACTTCAAGCAAACTTAAATACAAAAAAGGTGTATTGCATCTGTTCAACACACCCAGCCAAAGACACACTTGCATTTCCCCTAAACTTGTATAAAATAACATTTGTTGAACAATGTACGTCCTAAAAGCAAGTGTGCACTCCAATTCCACATAGTAGCCAAAGGTTTGTGTTCACAAACAAGACAAGTGAACCTCTCAGTTCCTTCTTCTGACGTTATGTCATTATCATTTTTTTTTTAATGTCTATTTGCTCTCGAGATATAGGTGCTGGTTGATCAAACATAGATGGAATGATGATTTAACATGTTTTAACGAGTATGTCGCATACCAAACTCCTGAAACAATAAAATGGCGTTGTAAACTTGAAATTGGCTCAACATTCTCTCGTTGCTTCATCCCAATAACTTTTTTTTTTTTTTTTATCAGCCGTGGGTGAGTGCTGACCTTTAACCCCTCGCCTGAAACTAGGTTCTCTTTAACAACAAGCACACAGAGAGAACAGTGGACACTGTGACTCATATCTGGGGAGGAGAAACCCCGCATAGCTTAACGCATGGACGAATTAAGACGTATTGTTTCTGAGAGAAAGGCGCCGAGCATGTTGTTGATGAGAAGACGTGTGTGTGTGTGTGTGTGTGTGTGTGTGTGTGTGTGTGTGTGTGTGTGTGTGTCGCGGCTGAGGCGACCGTACAGACACACACACGAGTAACGTCCAGAGTTTCGGCACAAATGTTATTTAAAGAACTTTAATTCTAGGGTTGTAGCAGAAGCAATGTGCGTACTTGGCGCAGAGAAGGAGTTTCAAACTGGGGGAAACTGAGTTTTTGTTAGCGTATAAAGAGGCGACCTGACGTTGAAACACAGCCGCAAGTCAGCCGTCGGACTGGTTAGGTTTCGTTTGTCGGAAGTCCGACAACTATTCTGTGCAAATGTGCTTTCATCACAAATAATTAAAACAAAGGCACGTAAGAGTTTTGTTTGTTTGTTTCTTTTACGGTAGCTGTTTTTCTTTGCGTCATTTGCCGTCAGAGTTTTTTTTGTTTTTTCTTTCTTTCACGCCGTCGCCATAAATTCTGTCTTACCTGTGCGAAATTCTGTCGGGCCTCTCCTTGAACGAGACAGCGGACACCTGACACTGCAGCTGCCGCAGAGTCGCCGCCCGATGTGCGCCACGCAAAAGGTGGAGTCAGCGCCAAGGTGTCATGGGAGTGGAAGAGCGGAGTCACGTGATTTTACACACCAATGGCCTCGAGTGTTGCGTTACCTGCGCCTGGCAACCTGCGCCCGCAGTCTGTTAATGGGGAATTCCACTTCTTCAAAACATGAGTCCAGTCAAAATGTCTTGTGGCTCCCGAATGGTTTTTCTCATTAAGTACAACTTTTATGTTTTGAGAATGTAGCAACATGGGCACAATTAGTATCTGTGCACCTTGTTGAACAAAGTTGTCACTGAAATTGTTTTTTTTTTTTTTTTATTTACACAGAGTTTGCTCTGTGTAGACACAGCAGAATGTAATGGTAAACAAAGGTGTCATTTTGAAAGATACTCAACTTTGAAGGTTGAAGCCAAGAGAGCCAGCTGACAATATGATTCATTGTGACTGTTTCTCATTATCATCGTATAACCTTTATTGGCACTCATAGGGCTTTGAGGTTTCCCCCTATTTTCCCTCATTCAGTGACAACGAAATTCCATCAGGGAACCGGCATACGTCAACAGCAGTGACAAACAAACATGAGCAAAGGATGAATGGATGAACACTAAAAAACAGCTGCAATTTGATGAGCTGAGATAAAACACCTAGTGGATATAAACAGTAAGAGACTACCTCCAACGGAACGCGAGCACGGAACCCTAAGAGTGAGTCAATTGTTGGATCTGGTTTGATAGGAACCAAGTTTAACAGAGGGCCAGTGGTGTGTATTACAACTATCACTGGTGATAAACCAGGAATTTTAAATAATTGTGTCCAATTATTTTAATGCCGCTATAGCTGCATGCCTATGGATTACAACGCCATAGTCTAATATTGATTAAAAAAAAAAATACTACTTCAACAACTCTCATTCAAGTAAATGAAGGAAAGCCAGATCTGCTTCTGAGTAGATAGCCCACCTTCTGCCAGAGCTGGGAGGTGAGGCAGGCAATATGAGTCTTAAATGAGAGCTTCTCATCATGTAATAGCCTGATATATTTATTATTTGTCAGTAACTCTCTCTGTAAGACAGTCATCAAGAGATAAAATATGACGTTTTATAAAAGCAACATTTCTAACTTTTGAAAAGAACATAAATGAGCTTTTTTCTGAGTTAAGGACTAGTCTAAGATCAGAGAGAATGTCCTGTGTTAAGTGAAACGCTAGCTGCAAGTTCTCAATTGCAGCCTTTGTGGGTCTGTAGTACAGCAGAGAATAGTATAATCTGCCTATAGATGACAGTCATTCATGCATGTATTGGTGAAATCTGGTTTTGGATTCACGTCTGTGGAATTCTCTCAAAAAAAAAGCAGATTGTATGGTTTTGTATTGTGGTTGAATCAGTTTAAAGAACTAATTTTCTTTGATGAGAGAAAAACAGCTGCTGCAGTGGGTAGCTGTGGCCTGTATACAAAACCTTCAACTGAAAAAGTGTAAACAATACCTGACACGGTGTGAATGCTCCAGTAGATGCTCATTTTTCATTCATCTTCTATACCCGCTTATTCCAATTCAGGGTCACGGGGGTCTGCTGGAGCCTATCCCAGCTGTCTTAGGGCGAAGGCAGGGTGACACCCTGGACAAGTCGCCAGTTCATCGCAGGATGCTCATTTTTTTGAGATGGAAAACATTTCCTTGTTAACAAAAGAGTAAAGAATGGAAGAAACTGTGAAACTGTCACTCATCACAGGGCAGTGACGTGCATCACTATTAACAATTACACCCATGTACCCAGGATCCCTCACACTACCAGTTACCCACTTGATCAACTACGAGTGAAGAACTCTATTCAGTCTGCTTGAAATGTGCTGAATCACCCTCCAAACATTTTTTTTTTTTCCAAAAGGAACCTCCTTTTCCATCCATCCTGCTCCATACCCGCTTCTTCCTGCACTCTAGGTCTCGGGGGGGCTGCTGGAGCCTATCCAAGCTGTCATGGGGCGAAGGCAGGGTTCACCCTGGATAAGTCGCCAGTTCATCACAGGACCATATAGAAATACAAACAAACACCTAAGGACAATTTAGAGTTTTTTTTGTTTTTGGACTGTGGGAGGAAGCCAGAGAACCTGGGGGGAACCCACACTGACACAGGGAAAACTCCATGCAAACTCCACACAGAAAGGCCCTGGGCATGGAAAGGCACCACTGTGTCGCCCACCTCCTTTTCAAAATGAATGAAATCAAATAGATTTGGATACCGCAGCAACGTGTGTGTGACGTTGCATGATCACATGATGGTAAAAGGAGACAGAGATTGAGCAAAAGGAAGCTTTCTCAGATAAAGGATCATTTATTTGGCTTAACATTTATCATTTCATCAACACTATGAAATTTCTTACTGAGTGATGTTGGAATGGCTCACAATGAACATCCCTAATTTAGCTCAAGTGTATTGTTAGAACACTTGTGTTTTCCGTAATTATGACATCAATGGGTTGACTGATTCAGTCATTACACACGCCCAAGCACAAGTTTTCAAGACAGCAGAAAACAAAGCAACAACATAAGCTCCCACTTGGCTGTGAGCCCGATAAACTGGAACTGGATAAATATTGTTTTTTAACTGGCTTATATGGATTGGCAATGCCTTGTAATATAATAATAATGCCGCAAAAAAAATTTGTTTCTGAAATATTGTGCTGTGTGAAGCTGAGGGGCAACATAACACAAAACAATCAGTTATTTCATAGAGCACTTTATATACACAAAAGCAGCTGAAGAGGTCAGTACAAGAAGAATTTAGCTGACATTCAATAAAAAGGTTTGTAAAATCTCTCATTTAACAATTTGTTATGTTATAGAAACACAACACACACGCACATACTGTTTTTTCTCCCAGCACCCGCAGAATCATTAAAATTAAAAAATTAAAGTATGAAAGATCTTTATCATAAAGGCCGCTACAAAATAAAGTAGGTCAGTGATGTGCCTGCATTTTGGATGTTTGCACTGATTTACATTCAAAGTCAGGGTAGCTTAAGGGCCTTTAAAGGAGGTTATGCTGATGATAAAGACCGCTGTGTGCTCTCAATCTGTTCATGGTTGCTTATGTTAGAAAGTGTTGTAAATCTCCATAGCTTTTCTTTCAATGTACAGCGATGACTTTTCTCAAATTGATGTCAGCCATAAAAGTCACAACAGGACAGGTATGTTACCACAACTCTATGAACACAATGGTAAACAGTGCTAATAGACCTCACATGCAATGGAGTCACAGACATTCATTTATTTTTTTTCTCCCCCTCTTTTATTTTCAGATGCTTGGCCTCCCAAGGGTCACAGAAAAACAAAAATGTGTCCCCAAAAAAATGAGAGCAGAGGAAATGTTTGGTGGTGGTCAGAGGGGAAGTTGGGCACAGACTGGCAACCACACTTCCAGCCTTCTGCTTCAGGACAGCAGTGGCTACAGATGTAGTTTAACGCCACCACTGAATATTGATTTCAATGTGAGCACTTTGAGTACCTTGAAAAGAGTGTTAAAAATCCAGTCGACTACTACTACTACAATTAATAATAATAATAATAATAATAATAATAATAATAATAATAATAATAATAATAATAAAAAGAAAACAAAAAAATTAAGTTGTGTTTAACTAAGACAAATGTCGGTCTATGTTAGTATATTAATGTCCTACAGTTCAAATGATACAGGCCAATGTAAGACTGTGTAGACTCAAGGCAATTATTGATTTGTATAATCAGCCATACAAACGAAACCTAATCAGTAGAACTAAAATCTTAACAAATCAATGACAGATCATTGTAGTCACAGACAGTTGTACAGTCAGACACCCTGTGTTTCTGCTAAACGTGTACTACAACAATAACTTTGAGTGATTTGCCAAGCGTTATTTTATCATAATAATGGGCCTAAGAAAAATCCACTGTGATTCAGCAAGTTAACGTTAGTCAAAGTCACTTTCTAGCCGTACGATTAATTTTTTTTTCTATTGCTGTAAAGAGCATCACTCGCTGCTTTGTTTTAACGAGACCTTAAACAAAGAGAGAGGGAGAGAGAGAGAGAAAAAAAAAAGCACCGAACTCAACAAATCATGGCTACCGCCTCTTTCTTTTCCAACGGACATCGATTTGTCGACTCGAGCCGTAATGCTTGACCGTCTGAAAATGATTTAGATGGAGGGCTTTCGCACGGTTCGGGGACGACGTTTAGGATCGAAAACGCAACAATCTAGTTGCGTGGCGACGTTGGTGGCGTTGAGCTCGAGTGCAACCATTGTGAGACAACACGCAAACACGAATACAGAGAAAAGCTCAAATGGAAACGGCAACACACAGTGCTAAGGCGATGTTTTCGTCGATTACGACATTATGCTCGCCCACGTTTCTTTGTGTCATACAGCCAACTGCAACAACGGTACTCTCAGGGTGTCTCCGATATGGGTGTTAGTCGCGAATTCATACGAAAATCTACAACTCGCACGTGCGATCACCGTGTGTATGCTTTGTGTCTTTTCGGTGTCCACTCCTTTTTCATCTGCAGTTTTCCAGTCATCGCCTGAATCTGATATAACCGAGAGGACCAGCGCCCCCGCAACAACACAATGCTGCTACATATTGCGTTTGGTGGGCGTTCCATTTCCACATTATACAGCTTTTGAGATGAAAACGTACTGATAGGGTTTTTTTTTCCCCTCTCGCATTTTCAAGAAAGGATTTCTTTCGATGGGTGACTGAGAGAAGATGACCCCTTTCTCTTCGTCTGTGGAGGTTGTGCTGCCGTGTGGGGGTGTGGGTTATATCCTGTGGCGTTTCCTGTGTTTGTAAACTAGACGGTCTTGGTCGCGTCGGGAGAGTCTCACGGAAAGGTAGGTAAATCTATTCTCATTTTCTTTCGATGCCCGGTGTTTGTGAATCTTGCATAATGCTGTTCTTTGATTCAGGAATACATTTTGGGTACGAAAAAGGGGCAGTAAATGTATTTTCCAACAAATACAGCGTCAGTGTTCGCCTTTGCTAACGCGCTAGCTTAATCATCGAGAGGGGGAGGCGCTGGTAACGACGGCCATCACGAATGTCTTTATCGCCAAATCTTGCTTCGAACGAACTGGGCTTGAATTTTCTAGTATATATGCGACCATCGTATATTCATAAACCGCTTTGGATTTCGTTGCGACTGATTTCGTGAAGCTATTGCATGGATTTGGCGATACAGGTGGGCCAGAAGTCCTCAATTACGAACGTTTCATGGTGCGAGGGCGCCAGCAAGCGTTAGCATTAGCTTTTAGTTAGCGCTTGCTAACGAGCTGGTTCAGCATAAAGAAAACAAATGTGTGGTTGCTAGAGTGCTATCGTAGGCCGTGTATTTTCACATTTACTGATGGCGCGCAATTATATGGTATTTATTTCGAGGAGGTTGCATTGCTTTTCTACCTAAAATTGTAAGCTGCCTTGGGCTCGAAATCGTTACCGCTAGCCACGCTAGCCGTCTATTTTTCTAGCAACGTTAGCAGGCTAACCAACACTAATGGCGAAGGCGCTGTAGTTTTTTTTCGTTGTGTGCCTCCCACACGGTACCGTTAAACGCAAGTGTTCCAATGTAAAGTATATGTCGATGCATCGCTACTTCTTTTATCGTAAAACACATTTGATAGTTGAAATTAAAATAATAGAGTAAAAAAAACAAACAGTATAACGTTTCTCAGCGCGTTACATTGAATCCAGAGCGCGAGCAAAATACACGTTAACGCGTAGTGATAGTAAGTAGGGGTTACTTGAAAAATCCATGCCACATTCCAAAATTAAAGTCACCAAATGTCATTAGTCTATGTTGCATTGATTTCTTTAGATATATGTATTTTAAAAATAGATGTCTATATTTTGGTATTTGCATTTTAAAGCGAACGCACACGTGTGAAAACACACAAAATTCAATGCACAAGTCAACTTTTTAAACCAATGTAACGTTAATTTGCCTACACCATACCCAATACGTACAATTGGTTGTAGTATTCTTGCGTTTGTTCTACGTTCATTCGCATAAACTCCTTTAAGGAAAAAAAAAATCTGTTTCATGTTTTGCTTGCCACTTTGGGTCTTTAATCTATGCCACCACAAAAGTGTTGCTAATGAATGCCACAATTGATGCTTCAGGGGGGGTTTTGGTGTGTGTAATAGTGTTATTATGGATTGATGTTGTCTTTGGTTTAATGTCAAACTGGCTAAAAGAATTTACAAAATGGCTTGATAAGTGGCTGGGGGTGAAAGATCCATTTTAAATTCAGTCCTCTCAATACATCACTGAGAATGCATTTGTCTTCAGTATTGCATGGTGTTAAATTTCAATGAATGTAACATACACATATTTAATGATACATATCAGTCCAGCCGTCAACTGGGGTGGCTCTAAAAAGGGACTAAAACCTCAGCTACTTTGTAATTCAAAATGGAAATCCAAATATACTGCATAGTGAGTAATGTGTGTTTATCCTCAGTTTATGCGGTAGTGATTTATTTTCTGAGCAAAAATCGGACCCAATCGCACAATTTTATTTTGTCAATTACCTAATGTGTTATTCCTTGATTTTAAATATAGTTGTCATCAAATGTTATCCAATGTGGATATGTAATTATTAAGACAGCAAGTGATGCTGTAATTTAATTTTTGTCTGTTTCATCCACATCCTCCTCTTCCTCAGTTTTAATGCTAGATGAGTGAGGTGGGTGTGGCTTCCCACCAGCCTGACCATCCTGATTGACGGATCTCTGGATGACCTTGTCCCCACCCCTGTCCTGTCCCTGCGCTCACATACACCACAGCAATGTCACATCTGCCCAGCAGCTCAGTCCGCGACCATATGAAATGGGTTTGTTTTTGAGAACACCAAAGTCGTTACAAATTTCTAGAAATCTTGTGTCACTCAGGATGCTGTCATTGATCACTGTGCTAGCATTTGCTGTGTCAGTGTCAAAAGATTCAGATCATTTTAAATTGTTTTCCAAGTTTTTGGTGCATTTTAAGTGTTCCTCTTTGTTCCTTTTTCTTTTTTTTTTTACAGGCAGGATTGCTTGGCTGTGAGGCTGTTCTGTCTAGTATGGCACTGATGCAGGCCAGCTCCATGGCTGCTCCGCCCAAAAAAATGATGGCTCCGCTTGGCCATGCACCACCTCCACGGGAAGGACCTGACCGTGGTCCCCAGAGCCATATGATCCTCCCGTCTGGAATGAGCTGTCCACCCCTGGTTAGGACTCATTTCAGAAATCTTGGGTGGAAACGGGGCTATGCTATAAACAAACTATACCCACTCTCCACAGAATTGGTCAGAAATAAGCATTTTTCACAAGTGCAGATAATAAAGTATCGGGTTTCTTTTTTTTCATTTGTACTTTATTCTCTGAAAGTAAATGACTTTATGTTCTGTTGTAAGTTGTTATAATTCTAACCAAACCATTTAAAAGTATGGTGGCATGTCGTTTGTAGTTTGACATGTTAGCACATGATACCATTCAACATGTGAAAATGTGCTCTTAACGTAGCTTCATGTCAGGAAAAAAAATGCAGTCATTGGTCTCATTTTCTGTTTTCATTGCAGCGTTTTTGAATGGGACAGTAATTCACTTTTTCTGACTCTGTAGCTCATCCGGAAGGAAGGTGATTTCCAAGCTCCCCGTCTGCTGGACGAGAAGGATATGAGGGCCAATGAGGACATGCAGCAGAAAAAAAAGAATAGGAAATCAGTAACGCCCTGTAAAGTGAGAGAACAAGAGGGAAGGGGTGGGAAGGTCAGTTGCTGTGGTTGCTAAACGGGGAAATGCTGCTGTGCTTTGTTAATTTTTTTCCCTCATTCCCTAAAACGTGCCGTTAGCCGCTTCCACACATTTTTGCCAGCGCTGTTAACTTTCTTCAAGGGCCTGAACGGGAGGTTTCCTGTATGCATGTTTTGTTTGTGAGGGGGTGGGGGGAGGAGTCGAGGAAGATGTGGTGGGGGAGGGGGAGGAGGAGTAGGAGGAGGAGGAGGAGGCTCTCGAGTGGAAAGAGGGGGGAGGGGAGCGGAGTGAATTGGAGCACAATAACTGTGGTTGTGTGTACAACACGGAGCGGTAACATGAGGGCAGCAGACCATTAGAAAGGGATGTGCGAAATTCAAAAGCAAAATATTAGTTGCACATTATAACAGGAAAAAAATAGATTAGCAAAAAATTCAAAATTAGCATTATGGATGTTTTTTTTTATTTTTTGTAAGAATGTGGCTGCATTCACACCAATTCTTGCATGGAGAAGAAAATGGAAGTGCAGCCTTCCTATTTTTCCTTTTAAAAAAAAAAAGCACATTAGGGTTTTTTGCCCTATCTAACTGCAAAAAAAAAAACAGCTTTCTTTTCATTAGGTGTGGCTTTCCCCAACGTTTTGCCTCCTGATGATATAACACACAAAAAAAACACAGACTACACAAGTTGACCTCATACAGTGTTAATTAATAGAGGCTCCTGTTTGTGCTTAACTGCTGTACGACCCTACAGGTTTTTTTTTTTTAATGCGCTGCTATTTGGTGTGAATGCAGACAGGTTCTTTTGTGTTTGAAACCCAAAAAAATAACTCTGTGTGTTTTTTTTCTTTTTTTTTTACTTTAAAGGTCACATGTTAAATGATCATTCTTTACTATCCTTATTAGGGCACAGGAGATGAGAATGGCCCTTCATCCAAAGTGCAGAAAAACTTTATTTGTGATCACTGTTACGGAGCTTTTAGGAGCGGATACCACCTGAAGAGACATATCCTCATTCACACAGGTATGAATTCCACTTGGAACAACCCAAGTGTCCAGTTAAGCCAAAAAACAGACTTTAATGCCCGATTTTACATGGATCATTTGTTCAGAGAGGTTGAGAAAGAGAGCTTGAGTCGGAGAGATTCTAGCATTGAACCGCAACTATAGACTTTTGAAATGGCCTGCTTTTAACATTTTTTATTTTTTTTGGTTCTTAGTTTTTTTTTGCCTCACAGCTCAGTGTTATCTGTAAGGACATCAACTAAAACTGGTGCTCTTCGGTTTAGGGGAGAAGCCGTATGCTTGTGCCGTATGTGACATGAGGTTTATTCAGCGTTACCACCTGGAGAGACACAGCCTCATTCACACGGGTATGCGTCCTTCAGCCGTACCCATATTGCAGAAATCCGACTACTTGCGTAGTCCATTTCATGAATCTATGGACAGATGCTCAGGGTTCATTTTGTCTGTGGACAGTAATCTCCAACAAAGCCACCCCCCTAAAACATTTCACCCCCAAAAAATATTGCGCCCCCCCCTAAAAAAAAACAGGAAATGTGGTCCAATGGTCCCGAGTCCACTATTAAAAACTGTTGTTTTAATCTCTAAGGTTCAGGTACCAATTGGACGTTCATTGTTTGTCTGAATTTGAGCTTTGCATTCGAACGGCCATTTTGAGATTAAGTCCTTCTGTTATGCGCCATTAGTTGAGATGAGCTCTGTTGCACATGGAGCAAGAAACAAGCCTCTCTCGTTACCACTGTTCATCGCTCTGTTGGTTTTAGAATTTATTGTGAAGTGGGAAGTGGTCCACTCTTGAATTCTGGTTTGTAAATTTAAAACTATTGCAACTGAAAGGAAAAAAAGTGACACAAACACCACCTCTGCATGAACAGCTGGCATTTGTCAAGGCATTGATTCAAAGTGGCATCTCTTAACGGTTCACTTTGCAAACTGGCAACCACCTTGCACCACTAGATCAAATTGACATTGCATTTTCAATTTTCTTTTCTTTTGAATTTATCATTTTGTTTTCAGTCTTGCCGTACTATTCTCGGGCGTTGTGAAAGGTTTACGTTTTAGTGAAAGTGTTTGAAGGGTTAACTCGGATGGAATGGTTCTCCTGTTGAAATCTATCTCAGATGCTTTGCGTTGTAGTGAGTTATGGGTTTACTCATTAATATGCCAACCACACACGACGGCATCTACATAATCTTAACATCTTAATTAAAAAGAAACAACAACAAAAAACAGTTGTCCTCAGGATAGATAAAAAAAATATGTATAAATATTTCTTTCTTTCAGTTTTTTTACTGTGTGGATTGTCCTTTCTCATCAGATGGGTTTGAGACACACATTATTTTAAAGAAAAATGGCACAGAATCTAATTTATATCCTTCTTGTTCGCACTCTAAAGTGAATACATTTCTAAAATATCCCTTCTGTCAATTTCAGATGACAAATTTAGCATTTTAGTGAACTAAAGACTATTTTAAGTTTTTGTATTGGACAAACTGGACAGGAATGGTTTTCCAAACTCAGAATTAACTTGTGGGCTTCTGTACAGTTAGTATTTAAAAAAAACAACATTTTTGCACACTTAATTTCAAAGAAAAGTTTAAGGTTTTGGTATGACAGAAAGTGACGAAGAATTGAAGAAGAAGATGAAGAAGACAAAGTGGGTGATCGCTAAATCTCCGTTTGTTGCCTCTGATGTGTTCTGGTAACACTAGACTGTCTCATCGGTGAAGAAATGGCTGCAAGAATGCAGTGAGTGATCCTGGCTCCCATTTCAGTGAAATAATTGTGTTAAAAACGGAATCATTAAAGGTAGTTGTAGAGAGATGTGACATGTCGACTTATAACAAGGATTTACTTGTCGCTATTGATGCTGGATGTGGACACCAGTCATGTTAATGCTTGTACTGAATATAGTGACACATGATCTGATTGCTGACTTTCTTCACGCTTGGCAGTAACATCTTGGTTCCAGCTGCCCTCATCTGTTGACTTATTTTCCTGTCAGTAAATCCAGTTAGCTGCCACTAGTTGATCTTGCGCTTCAGTAGGTTTTCATCTTCAGGTTTGCACTTTGTATTAGGTTTTCCATGCAGGTGTAAATTAGAAACATGTCTAGGGTGACATCCTGGAAAATGATGCCACTTGTAAGTGATTCCTCTGACTTTCTGAACCCGAATAGCGATGCGACTTACTGGCAAAATTGATCAGGTGACAAAACCCAGTGATCCAAGTTTCAGACATAACTTGCACATAATGTGAGTTGCAATGGAACAACCAGTGTGGTACTACAAACCTGAAGGACCTCCAGTCTTTGTGATACACGCCTCTAGTGTTGGTAGTGCCGGGCAAGTTTTCGGATCTGTGCTGCTTTGGTTGCAAGTTGAGGCTTCCTGGTGACGACTTTAAGAACAGGTTCCAGAGAGAAATCTTTGCCTTGAGGTAGCAGGACTACAAACAGCAAATTCCGAGCCGTGTTGATGCTCATTACTCTTGAGTTTTTGAACGTTCCTCCATCAAAGTGTTGACCTGTTGTGTTTTAGGTTGTTGATATTAATGGCTCTGTAGGAGAGAGCCTTAATACGCACTTTCTGGTCTGATGATACAATATTTGACTGCTGACCTACAGATTACTTGCAACAGTTTTTTCAATTGTAAATGTGTGGATGCAATGGAGGGCATTTTCCATGTCTGGAAACTGAGGTCTTCATCGTTTTGCAGTCCGTTGCACACTTTCATTGTCGTAAGATGATGGTTTTAAACCCCCCTTTCGAAAGTGATGAATTCTGTTAGGGGCTAATTTTACATGGAGCAAAATGTTCCAATTATAGTCAGCTTAGATGTCCAAATGGAAAAAAAAATAGGCCCAAACCAAATTTACTTTTTTCCTTCTTGTTCCTCTAATGCACTTAGGCTGTGTTGTTACATGTCAAAGCAATGATATTAGATGAGGATGGTGAGGATGGTTTAGGACTCTGGTATTTGACTGTAAGGCCCAACCCTTGGAAGCAGAAGCAGTTGCATCTTCATCACATCAGTGTTTTCCCGGCCTTTATCTGTAGACAGTCGAGGATTCGGTTCCTTTGTAGGTGATGAAATCATTTCAACAAGATTTTTTGATAGTGGACTTGTAAGTGGACACAAACATCTGGACCCTGGTGTATACATGAAAGCCTCAATGTTTAGGAACATTTTGTTCATATTTTTGTAATTTAATATTTTTTAAGCCATTTTTCTGTGAAAATACTGCGATCAAACCCAGTTTTTAATTTGTTGACGTGAAATCCATGGAAAGCCTTGACACGCAAAATAACATTTGCATTGCGGTGCAACCTGTCATACATTTTTTTTTCTACTTTAGGAAGTGTGTTGTGGGTAAGTCGGCGCTTTTTAAAATCTTTTTCCCAAGCCGCATTCACCTGACATACTATATTAATCAACGTTTTGACCAAATCTACCCAACCCATTTGGCTTGAGTCAGCAGTTGCTCTGCATCTGTTCGTTCATTTTTTGAAATTATTCTTTGACATTTTTTCTTGATATGTAGGCTGAATAATTGTGTGCTCTGTGTGTGTGTAGGGGTGAAGCCATTTGCTTGTTCCATGTGTGACATGAGGTTTTTCCAGCGTTACCACCTGGAGAGACACAAACTCACTCATACGGGTATGCGTCCCTTCACCGTGCCCATTTCCTTTGACACTTTTTTGAGTTCCATGTTTCAATTTAGGAACAACGGCCTTTACAGACATGATGAATTGTTCTGCCCTGTGTCTTTCAATACTTCTAGTAAATGGATCCTGCTGCTTTCGATACAAACCCATATGACATATACATGGTGCTTACACTTAATCACAATGTTAACATATATGATAAAATGATCTATAGTTAAGACATCTGAGAAGAAGGATGACGTCTGTTGCAGATCAGATTATCAGTTGTTTGTTGGTGAAAGTGTTGTTGACTTTCTCACAAGAGGTCGAGTCATCTTCATGCTTAAAACAGATGTAGCGCTTGCTATTCCCAAGCACACAGGTCCTAATTCAGACCACTGTTCACCAAAGATGTCGAACCCACGTTATCTTGGCCTCGATAAAGAAGCAGTTGAACGTGTGGGCTTTAGTCGGCCAGTTTGGTTAGATGGTCTCTCGCTATCTCGCTGCTGCCTTGTGTGTATTGTTTTAACACGTACGGCTTCTGTGTTGTCGCTGCTTCTGTATCAGTCTCTTCCAGATGATTTCAAACTGAACTCTCCCCACCTAAGGGACCAAAAAAAGTTGTTCCGTTTAGACGTGGAACCAGTCTCTCTTTTGCATGACGCTTTCCTTGAATGTGTGATTTATTTATTTTTTTGTGCCAAGTCAGTCCCAGTGATTTAATGTCCGTGTCCTGATGCTTTCCTGTGATTTAATATGGAAGGACGTAGCTAATGTGTATGATACTCTTGTGTATGTAGGGGTGAAGCCGTACGCTTGCTCCATGTGTGACATGAGGTTCTTCCAACGTTACCATCTGGCAAGACACAGCCTCACTCATACTGGTATGAGTCTGCTTATCCTAGTTTTCTAGGTAGTGGTGTTTTTGGGGGTATCTTTAATTATTCAGCCCATAGCCGTATTACAATTGAAAATTCTAGTGAATGAAAATGTACCTGGAGACATACGAGGATTCTTCCCGTGGCCAATGTTTGGCTTTGTCATGCGAAATCATTGCTTACATTATATTTACTTCAGTTTGTAAAATACAGAAGAGTGCCATAGTTTTGGACCGCAAAACAAAGTTTTGATTCTCACGTTGGCGAGAGCTCGTAAAGTGTTGCAGAAGTATTAGGCTTTTGTAGGGCGTGGGTTATGATTTAGGACGCATATTGCTGCCGGCCATAGAAATAAGAATTAGATCAGTACCACGATGAAATGTGAAACCTATCACGTTGTCCTTGTCATGTTAAATCTATCACATTATAACTTGATAATGATTTTTTTTTTTTTATAGCCATGATGTGGTCGCAGTAAGCTTCCATCGTGTTTTTTTTTCATTTTCTTTGATTTCTAGCTTTTTTATTTATTTCATTTTCATGTGTGTAGGGGTGAAGCCGTACGCTTGCTCCATGTGTGACATGAGATTTTTCCAACGGTACCACTTGGCGAGACACAGCTTGACTCACACGGGTATGGGTTCTAACTTCTCTGCTACATTAAAGCCCATTTACCCAGTTGACTCCAATTCATCTGTCCCAGAGCAACTGTTAAATTGTGTCCAAAAAAACATCTGACAATTGAATAACCACAATCATTTAGTGTGTGTCAGGGGAGAGGGCTTACACTGTAATCCTTAAAGGCACCATTTTCCACAGAAAATTCTGAATTACCCTGTCAGTTTATTTCAGTACATCTTTAAACAGTATTTACACAATGCTAAAGGCAGGTTAGATCTTTGTAATGCATGTCGTCTTTAATTGATTTAGTTTAAAGAAAATTTCACACAACAAACCTATTTTGACAGGCTAGAAAGTGTAGGTGAAATTCTTCAACTGTCATATCACATTGTTGGCATTGCTTTTGGCATGTCTGGATGCATCAAATAATTAAGTGTGTCCTGTTCAGTTACTTGTGTTTTTCTTTTTTTTTCTTTTTTTATACAACATATTTGCTCTGTGTGTGCAGGGGTGAAGCCATATGCTTGCTCCATGTGTGACATGAGATTTTTCCAGAGATACCACCTGGCAAGACACACTCTCACCCATACGGGTACAAGTTTCATCATCTCTCTCTATTAAGAATCCATTGTCCTAGTATGCTATCTGTGTACAAATCATTACACAGTGCACTACAAAACCACTTTTATCATCAGTATCACTACATTTACTATTGGTTTGATAGCTTTTAAGTCTTATGTGCAGGGACTAGCTGTGTAAAACATGACATTCTGAGTTAACCATTGATTACTGTTTAATTACATAATATTTTGTGTGCATAGCTCCTGAGTACAATTTGTTAAAATTTGGTACTGTGTGCGTCTAGGGGTGAAGCCATACGCTTGCTCCATGTGTGACATGCGGTTCTTCCAGCGTTACCATTTGGCAAGACACAGCCTCACTCATACTGGTATGCTTGAATTAATTATTCATCTTCCAATGTGAATATTTTCTTTGAGATAGCACAATTTTTTTTTCTCCAGTGCCTAATTGTACACTTCACTAGAATCATGCTGGTAAATTTTCTTCCCCTTCAAAAGAAATACTTTGAAATTGAAATTTTAGGCTTTGTTGGAAACTGTCCACTGACAAAAGTGACACTCTGTCAAGAATTTCTTTTGTGACCATAATAATGTTACAATTGCATGTTTATTGTTGTGAGACATGCTACACCAAAAAGCATTTTAAATGTGTCATCAGTCAAAAATAAAACCAACACCAACTCAAAACTGTAGGAATGCTTGTACTGAAACACTGAAATGGACTCCCTTGAATGTTGCCGAACTTGAAAATTCTAATATAAACCACTCTGCATGATGCAGTCTAGACTACAACAAGACATCTGGTGTGTTAAGCGACAATGATTGTGTAGCCTGCTTTGTTGCGGATTTAAGATGCTTTTTTGTGTAATTTCTCAAAGAATTGTGCCAATGACAAAGCATGTGGTAATGAATATCCTGAAAACCTTATTTCTTTTCTTTTCTGCCAATTTTGAAATGTGTCTCATATATTTATGCTCTGTTTAGGGGTGAAGCCCTATGCTTGTACTATGTGTGACATGAGGTTCATACAACGTTATCAGCTGGAGAGACACAGCCTCACTCATACAGGTATGTACTTTTCTGTTACTCTGTGGTCATGCATGTGCTATACTTTGACTAATATTTACATGGCTGCTTCAAACTCGAGTTTGTATTGCTTTCTGTCACTATATTCTAAAATTCTAATGACTCCCGCCTCAACAATGAGTCTCGTAAGCGCATAATTATCATTTTTGCAGCCATACTTTGCATTTGAAATGACATGATGACCATGAAAATAAGGCCAGCACCGCTCTGGCTCATAAACCACGGTAGTGCTGGCTGGCCTTGATTTGAGACTTAATGGCCATGAAAGTAATTTTCTGTTAATAAAAAAAACAAACTGTTAAGTGGCTGCTACTACTAGATGTTGGATGAGTCAGGAGTTCAAAGTTAAAATGAACAATCAGACTTACAAGTGGGTTCCATCTTAATGTGTAGGTGGCAAAATTGTTGCAATTTCATTCCTCGACACCTCAGAGGGAATTTCTACCATTGTGTAGAAGTGATACAATCGGAGTCTGGACCAAGTAGTTTGGAATCGGTCATTGCAGATGGATTCAAATGGCACAGTTTGGTGTAGAGGCCAGTCAGTTCAGCACCTCAGGGCTGTCTGCGCAAACGCGTTAAAAGACAGGCTTGTCGCACTAATGTAAAGAAGCTGGCGGTACGCACTTTTTGTATGTGTGTAAGTTGCACACACGCAAAATGATCAAATTGTTTACAGTTTTTCTTCCCATTCCCAAATTAACTTAAATCATTGCTTTGAAAAAAAGCAGACGAAGGTGTGTAATTCTCTCCAGTAGATCAGTTGTAGACGTGCAGCTGAACCAAAATTTTGTTCTTAAACCTTTTTTATTTTCAAAAATTCACCATATTTGACTTTTGAAATTAGGAAATCTTTAGTAGCATATGCAATTGTACCTAAAGTGTGGTCTCTACGTGGAACAGTATGTTAAATTGTGTGAATTGAAATTGAACTAAGGAGTGTTTGTGTTGCTAAAATGTCATTGTGTCATTTCATATCAAAAGTATTGGTAAACATAACCTGGCCCTCTGTAATGGGTAGCTGTGCTTCACTGTCTGCAATACGTTCAAGAGACTTGCAGGGAAAATGTAGCAGAGTTGACCAATTGTAGGAGAGCTTACTCCGCTGAACCTGGTGCTGTGGCATGGATTTTTTTAAGACCTTTTGCTCTGCATTTCTGCTAAATCACAACAGTATCTCTGCAACGTAATGTTCTTTAAAGCTGGAGTGCGGTACTTTTATGTATGAGTGAATGTATGGTATATTCAAACCCTAGGCCAAAGAATCCACACAATTCAGATTTGCTTACGACCACCACAATCTAAATCACTTTTCAAATTGTGGCACATTTCTTTTTTCCCAGAGGCAGGGTTTAGTTTCCCTGCACTACCCTGACATAATATTGGCGTTTTGTTTCATACAGATAAGCAGTAATTGGTAAACACGGATTAGTACGAAGGGCTTGAGGGGGATTTTGGAGTATGTTCAAGTTTATTATCAAAAAATTAATGGACATCCGAGAAACCATTCAAATTCTCCAGATTCAACTGCAACTTGCCACCCAAAGGGTTTGTGTAAGAACTGATACTGTCAGTAGGGTGTCAAAGTTCCGCACTGCAGGTTTAATTTTCTCTGCATAGTTGTTAATCAACTGCCTAAAAGTGTCTGAACTCTGTGATCAACCGCTTCAGAAAAAAAAATATATAAATATCATTTTTACCTGAAATCTGGCAATGGCATGTTGATTGGGGCAGTATGCAAAACTGTGATTTAAAAAAAAAAATGTAGTTAATTGGACTTTTTGTGTTTTTTGACAATAATTGTTTGGTTCTCAGCTATATTTCTCTGGTTTCAAACCTTTTACCAAAAGAGAATCATTTTGTTTTGCCTTAAGGCTCCCATATTATGCAAATTATATATTTCCGATGGCAGTAAAGCGCGTCTCAGCGCTGAATTACCCAGGAATGAGAATAGTTCACTCGAGCTCTTCTTACTCCACTTCATGGAGTAGGAATGGTGTACTAAACCACCAGTTTAGGCAATCAGCCCTTTGCAATGTTGCAAGTGGCATTGATACAACAGCAATTCCTTTCCCAAGTTAGTCACACAATATCATCCATGACCAGATGTCCATTACATCCTTTGAGACCTTGTGGCCTCGTTGTATTAGTCCCCTGCCTATTGCGTGGAAGGCACAAGAGGAAGCTAAGACAAAGCATTTATGTGGGAGCTAAATTTGCTGCTTTTGGGCAATTCATTGTGCAAGTTGGCTTCACTGGAGTCATGGATTAGAAAGAAAAGAAGGAAAAAAAAGATTTGAAAATGGGCATAATATGGGATCGTTAAGTTTTGTAATTTATTGCTCAGCCAGAGGCCTGAGAAGTTGGAGGCTAAGTCGTATCGATTGTTGAAAAGAAATTTCTGATTGGAATGGAAAACATTTACTGGAAATTCCAGTGGAAAAATGAGCGCTGTTAAGTGCAACAAAACTTTACTAATGCTTAGTAAAGTTTTAACACTGAACATTTTTGGCAGTTGAGTTTTTATTGCTAAAGCTGGTACTTTGTGTGTGTAGGGGTGAAGCCGTACGCTTGCACCATGTGTGACAAGAGGTTTTTTCAGCGATACCACCTGGCGAGACACAGCCTCACTCATATGGGTATGCGTCAGCTGATCTTACCTCAGTCACAAGATTAGGTTTCTGAAACATCTGTGTTGTTGACCTAGTAGCAAATATATGTATGCAAAAATCTCAGCTCCAATTGGAACACATCATCATCCCATGTGTTGTTGTGTTTTGTGTAAGTGTAGTTGGTTTTTTTTGAAAATGATACAAGCATCATATTTCATTAAAATGCTGTACCTGTGTCAAGTTAAATTTTTGGGGTCTGACATTGGTTATTAACCACCGATTTCAAATTAGTCCACAGTGATTGATATCATTGTTTTAGAAATTCATCGATTTTTGTCTTGGTGACAGAGAGACAAAGTAATTCTCTTGATGCTCTGCGTTTAGGTGTGAAACCTTACGCTTGCACCATGTGTGACATGAAGTTTTTTCAGCGCTACCACCTGGCGAGACACAGCCTCACTCATACGGGTATGGGTCCGTGCACCGTGCCCATGACATTCAGTGTTCGATATGAGTGTGTACAAAACTTTTTTTTGTTTTGTTTTTGGTAGTATACACAACATGTGTTTCATTTCAAGAAGATGTTAGTATTAAAGATACAGTCAGAATAGGGTAATACTTTATCAAAATCAGAATACTTCATTAAGTCCAAAGGAAACTTTAAAAAGCCTTTATGAGTTGGTTAGGATAAATATGAGTCATTTCTTTCTGTTGTCTTTGCTGTTTGTTGGTAACCACAACACTGGGGAAAGGGTGGTTAATTTATAAAAATAGTTTTTGAAAAAGAAATTTTTTTTTTGCATTAATTGGCATTTGTGTGGTTAATAACCAATAGTGTTATTCTAAGTTACTTCAACTAAATAATAAAAAAAAAAGGAAAGTAGGGCAAAGGATTATAATATTGCTACTTTGCATTTAGGTGTGAAACCTTATGCTTGTACCATGTGTGACAAGAGGTTTTTTCAGCGCTACCACCTGGCGAGACACAGCCTCACTCACATGGGTATGGCTCCGCCCACCTTACCCATATCACCAAGATCAGTCTGTGATTATATTGTGTCAGATTCCAAAACCAACCACCTCCCCTAAACTGATAACGACATCAAGTTGTAGCTCAAATTTTTAGTTTGTACATGCATCATGCAAGCAATTTAGAGAAATAGTCGACTTGAGCAGCTCATTTTCCGATGAAAACATTTACAGTATAATTTATTCAATTTGGGGCGAGGATTATTAGACAAACAATTTTGCAAGCAAGTGTAATATCCTTTGTCAAAGCAGTTTAAAATCCCAACATTCTGAATAGAAACACATGCACTCTAAATTGTGAACGCGCGCACACACACACAGCAAAGGGTGGTTAATTTTTGAAAATAGTTTCGGGGGAAAATTAGATTTTGCATGAATTGGCATTTGTGTAGTTAATAACCACTAGTGTTCAATTTACGTAAAGGTCCAGTGTGTAATATTTGGCTTGATTTATTATTTTTACATTGGTAAAAGGTTAATGTACTGCCCAATATACATTAATAATAGTGTATAATTGCAGTACAATGAAAAACATTTGTTTTTCCTACCCTTAGAACGGTTCTCATATGTATATAGATATATATAAGAATACACGTAGATCAAAGGTTTTGCTCCTAGTTAGCTGCCATCTTGCACTGCCAAAATTTGAAGGAAGCCGATCTGAACAATCTAGGTTGCCTAAGAAGCGTTTTGTAGTTAGGGTGACTGATCGTGTCTTCAAATAAACCAACTAAGAAGAAGGTCGACAAGAAATTCAGGTGTGGGTGCGCAGGCCACCGTAGCTCACTGGCAAACTCAGGAAGGGGAGGGGGAGTAAACGACGCTGCAATCTAAAATGTAACCATTTGATGTTGCTGTTTCGTCTTCCAAATCTCCAAACATTACACACTAAACCTTTAAATTAAATTGAGAAAAAAATGGAAAGGATTAAAATATTGCTACTTTGCATTTAGGTGTGAAGCCTTATGCTTGTACCATGTGTGACAAGAGGTTTTTTCAGCGCAACCACCTGGCAAGACACAGCCTCACTCACATGGGTATGGCTCCGCCCACCTTACCCATATCACCAAGATCAGTCTGTGATTATATTGTGTCAGCTGCAAAAACCAACCATCTCACCTAAACTGATCATGGCATCAAGTTGTAGCTCAAACCTAACCTTTATGGTTTGTACACACGTCATGTAAAACATTGTAAGAGAAATATTTCACGTTAGCAGCTAATTTTCCAATGATAAATTTGCAGTACAATTCAATTTGGGGTGGGGATAATTAGACCAAACATTTTGGCAAGCAATTGTAATATCCTTACACAAGGCAGTTCAAAATCCCAACATTCTGTATAGAAACACATGTACTCTTAATTGTGAACACACACAGTGGAAAGGGTGGTTAATTTATCAAATTAGTTTTGGGAGAAAAGAAATTGATTTTGCATGAATTGGAACTTGTGTGGTTAATAACCAGTAGTGTTCAAGCTACTTCAACTAAAAAAAAAAAAAGAAAGTAGGGCAAAGGATTATAATATTGCTACTTTGCATTTAGGTGTGAAGCCTTATGCTTGTACCATGTGTGACAAGAGGTTTTTTCAACGCTACCACCTGGCAAGACACAGCCTCACTCACATGGGTATGGCTCCGCCCACCTTACCCATATCACCAAGATCAGTCTGTGATTATATTGTCATTTGCAAAAACCAACCACCTCCCCTAAACTGATAACGGCATCAAGTTGTAGCTCAAACCTAACCTTTATGGTTTGTACATGCGTCATGTAAAACATTCAGAGAAATATTTTACTTTAGCAGCTAATTTTCCAATGAGAAATGTACAGTATAATTTATTTATTTTGGGGTGGGGATTATTAGAGCAACCGTTTTGGAAAGCAATTATAATATCCTTTGTCAAAGCAGTTCAAAATCCCAACATTCTGAATAGAAATGCATGCAGTCTTAATTGTGAACACACACACAGGGGCAAAAGGGTGGTTCATTTTTGAAAACAGTTTTGGGCAAAAGTTATATTTTGCATGAATTGGCATTTGTGTAGTTAATAACCAGTAGTGTTCAAGTTACTTAAAGGTCTGGTGTGTAATATTTGGCTTGATTTATGATTTTTATATTGGTAAAACCTTAAAATACTGCGCATAATTACATTAATAAGTGTGTATACAGTAAAAAATATACACACAGCAAGGGTCTTGCTCCTAGTTATCCACCATCTTGCGCTACCACCTTATTTTTTAAGGAAGGTGGTCTGAACAATTAAGGTTGCCTGACAGCGCATTTCATAATTAGGTTGACTGCTCATGTCTTCAAATTAACCAACAAAGAAGAAGGTGGACGAGATATCCATGTTTGGGTGCACAGGCCACCATAGCTCACTGGGAAGATCAGGAGGGGGAGGGAGAGTGAAAGACGCTGCAATCTAAAATGTAACCGCTTGATGTCGCTGTTTCTTCTTCAAAATCTACAACTATTGCACACTTAACCTTTAAACTAAATTAAAGGAAAGTAGGCAAAGCATTATAATATTGCTACTTTGCATTTAGGTGTGAAGCCTTATGCTTGTACCATGTGTGACAAGAGGTTTTTTCAACGCTACCACCTGGCAAGACACAGCCTCACTCACATGGGTATGGCTCCGCCCACCTTACCCATATCACCAAGATCAGTCTGTGATTATATTGTGTCAGATTCCAAAACCAACCACCTCACCTAAACTGTTAACGACTTCAAGTTGTAGCTTAAAAACCTAACCTTTATGGTTTGTTCATGCATCATGTAAAACATTCAGAGAAATATTTCACATTAGCAGCTAATTTTCCAATGATAGATTTACAGTATAATTCAATTTGGGGTGGGGATTATTAGACCAACATTTTCAGCAAGCAATTGTACTATCCTTATACAAGGCAGTTCAAATTCCCAACATTCTGTATAGAAACACTTGCACTCTTGATAGTGAACACTCACACAGGGGAAAGGGTGGTTAATTCTTTTTAAATAGTTTTGATAAAAAAAAAGTTTGCATGAATTGTGGTGAATAACCAACAGTGTTCAAGTTACTGTAACTAAATTATAAAAAAAGGAAAGTAGGGCAAAGGATTATAATATTGCTACTTTGCATTTAGGTGTGAAGCCTTATGCTTGTACCATGTGTGACAAGAGGTTTTTTCAACGCTACCACCTGGCAAGACACAGCCTCACTCACATGGGTATGGCTCCGCCCACCTTACCCATATCACCAAGATCAGTCTGTGATTATATTGTGTCAGATGCCAAAACCAACCACCTCCCCTAAACTGATCATGGCATCAAGTTTTAGATTAAACCTCACCTTTATGGATTTTACATGCGTCTTGTAAACAATTCAGATAGATTCCCTGCTTGAGAAATTTACAGTTTAATTTATTACATTTGGAGTGGGGACTATTAGACAAACAATTTCAGCAAGCAATTGTGATATCCTTTGTCAGTTTAAAATCCCAACATTCTGAATAGAAACACATGCAGTCTTAATTGTGAACACACACACAAACGCACAGAGTCTGAAAATAATCCCATAATGCTTTGCGTTTAGGTGTGAAACCCTTTGCTTGCACCATGTGTGACATGAGGTTTGTTCAGCGTTACCACCTGGCGAGACACAGCCTCACTCATTCTGGTATGCGTCAGTGCCTCTGCCCTTCTCGTAGTTTGAATGTCAATGCTATATAGTGTTTCATTATGGAAATGTAAAGCAGCTCAAACAGCTTTAAAATTAAGGTTTATTGAAAATATGACACTCTAAACGCCCTTCGTTAGGTTATATTATATGTAGGTACATCACAATTCGAAAAAGACATGCTTTCAAAACCACTATTTTTTTTCATCACACCAGTCCAACTGTATGAGCTGGCTCCCGGAAAGCGCAGGAACTCCTCAAGGCGTGTGCAAAGTAAATTAACACTATCATTATTTTAATATTTTTTTGTTATCATATTAATGTAACGTAGACAGTACTGCATGTTGCAATTATTTTATATATTTGTACATATATACATTTCTACAAATCTAGGAAAATAAGACAATTGAGACAAATGTTTTCGCCCAGACATTTCAAAATAACACATTTTTGTGCTCTAAATCCATCCCATGAAACTTTGGTATTTCAGAGTTATCGTAGTGTCAGAATCCCATACCAGCCCATGCATAGTTAAGAGACTTTAAAATCCACCGGACAAATCCTGGATATGCGTGTTTAATCATTAGCGTGATTCAATTCCTACATATTGCAACCAAAATATTGGCTTTTTTTCAATTTCAGCTTTTGGATACAGAGATTACTTTGTATGTACTTGTAGAAAAAAAAAAGCCCATTGTGATCTTCATCTTAAACATTTAGTTGTGCACATGTTGTTGGGAATTGAAGTTATACAAAGGAAACATTAAGTCCCGATTTTCCTTTGAATTCGAATTGGCAAATGTGTGGTTAATAACCAATAGCTTAGCCTTACCTTTGAAAGAATGGAAACTGAGGTATTGTTATATTGCTACTTTGCATTTAGGTGTGAAACCTTATGCTTGTACCATGTGTGACAAGAGGTTTTTTCAGCGCTACCACCTGGCGAGACACAGCCTCACTCACATGGGTATGCGCCCACCCACCTTACCTCTGACCCTAAGATCTGCCTATACGTAAAGATGACATATTCGACTGAGCTTTTGGTTTTAGACCTTTTTAAGTGTTATTGGGTAAAAATTTCTTTTTTCGAAGACTGAAAATCACGACAAACATACTATTAAAGCATGTCAGTCCATTTAAGTAGGACTGTGACATCATCAGCTCATGTGATGTGTTAAGTTGTGGATGTTAAATTTAATTGAAACAGTAAATGTAGCTATTAAGATTTGGACTTAAAACATATCGAATCATTCATGAATGTGGTTAACAACCCATCAATTGTAAATAAATGTTTCAGGACTGATTGATGGATTGTGACATAGAATTTCAAAAGACAAGGAAGTAATTTATTGATGCTTTGCATTTAGGTGTGAAACCCTTTGCTTGTACCATTTGTGACATGAGGTTTGTTCAGCGTTACCACCTGGCGAGACACAGCCTCACTCATACGGGTATGGGGTCCGTGCACCTGCCCTTCTCATTATGTAGATTGCAATTTCATTACAATGTGAGACATACATATTGAAGGCTTCATTAATGATCAGTCAAGAGTAGTCAAGTATTTCTTTCTATTTACTTCCTTTTTTTTATCCAGATGTGAATAAATAAGAAAACAAATTTTTGAAAGCTTTGAATAATTGGACAGGCTAAAAAATAATAAATCTCAAAACCCCACAGTAAATGTGGCACAACTAGACAGCTAGACACAACAGAACAGCTAAAAATGTAATTCCTATAAACATTAAAAATTAATACTTTTATAGACAGCATTTTGTTTTTAAAATTTGCACCTAGTTGAGGCACATTTATGTCAACGTCACACTTATTACCTATTGCATATACTAATGCTCAAACAGATTTCTAAATTTTAAGAACATACTAACAAATGAATGACAATTTTTGCCATGGAGGGTAGGACTTGAGGCTGATTTTATTTGTAAAATAACTCCACATAGTGCCCCACATCATAGCCTACACACTAGCCCCTGCAGTTTTAACACTTGCATGGTGTTTTCCAGCCACTAACAGTTGAGGATGAAGAGATACATTTTGGATAGTTGGCAAATCAGTTTGATGAGTTGGTCCTATGTTGACAACCTTGTATTTTACATCAGTGTGCAAAAGCTTTGTATGCAGGTATTAATCAGGAAAGTATTTTCTTTTTCAAATTGTGAGAGAGGGTGACAAGTAGCTCATCAAACAGATATTGCACCCATGAGGCAGCTACTCATGACTCCTCTAAAAGGTGTTTTAACTGCAGAGAAGAAATCGGACTACACAATGCAGTGTATGTGTGTCTTACATCTCTTCATATCCTCTTCTGTGGCTTTTGTGGAAAGCCAGCAGAATGTAACATTATAGTAAACGTTAAGATTAAGTACAGTGCGCTCCACAATCCATTAAGAAGCTTTCTGAAAGACATTGAAATGTCTCCAAATCGATGAAATGGTACAGTCACCAATCATTTTGCCTGCCCTATGGTGGTTTGCAAGTGCCCCTTTCCCTGAAAAAATGTACAGGTCGCCAGTTTTTTTTTTTTTTCTTTCTTGGCTCTACTCGCCAACTGGTGAGCTGCGTGGCTGACCTCATTAAGCTCAGAATTACACGAATAAGCTTAGTAAATAATGGAAAGCAGCATGGAAGAACAATCCGTTGTTGCATCACCATGAGTTGTAGGTTAAAGGTGCACGTGGGTCTGTGGAGCAGGCTATGATGGAGGGTCAGCCTCAGTGTGGTTTGACGTAGGGATGTAAATCGGGGTAGAGACTCTTGTACCTCCAGGTGTTGCTACTATCACAGAGTCAGGGATGGAACATCAATTTGAAAATGATCACGATCTGTCATCTTCGTACAATGAAGTGAACAAAATACAGATTCCAGGTCATGCGTTTAAAAAGATTTTTTTCTTTTCTTTTTTTGAAATTTCTAAATCAGAGTTGCAGTGTGTAATAAAGTAACAGAGTGGTTTCAGATCATCACTCATTTTGTTTGAGTCAACATTACTTAGTTAAATACAAGGTTTTACATAACTTGAAACACCTCGAATTACTAGTGACCAAAATACTTTTCCTTTTATAATATCAGCCCAAGTCTCAACATTAGGAACTTGACCACACAAAATGGAAGCATGGTCCTACCTACCATCTCCATACTGCTACTTCTTTACACCTCAAAGAGAACCAGTTTAGCCTTTTCCCATTAAAATTAGACAGTTTGAGCAACTTTTAGCCAATCAGACCGATAAATCCTACCCAACCCTGCTACCAGTGTTTTGGTGCCAGATTAGCTGGAGTTTAAAAGTTGTATTCTTTGTGCCTGTGGGTGGTAGGGCTAATACATTGCTCTGTGTGTGTAGGGGTGAAGCCGTATGCTTGTTCCATGTGTGACATGAGATTTATTCAGCGTAACCACCTGGAGAGACACAGCCTCACTCACACGGGTATGCGTTCCTCTACCGTACCCCCCCACCCATCCACCCAACCCCCCTCCCCCACGATCGGACCGACTCTGGCGCTCACAAGGACGGGCTCGCAGCAAACTCGAGTTTGGATTGTCAAGACATTTGATGGGATGTTAAACCAGCTTCAGAATTTGCCTCTGTTTCTCAGAGGGGACCAATGCGGCCACCCAAAAAAATGAAGAGAAAAAAAAAAAAAACCAATAGAAAAATTCCACTCTGATCTACACATAATGAGTTGATGACAAGGCCTTAAAAAATGTAACTGCTATGCTTTAAAAAAATGTTTTGATCGGGCAGCCTGTTTCTCCCCCCCAACTTTACTCTTAAGTGTTGGAAGTTAAGTGTCGAGGAAAGTCTGCACGCTGCTTTTGGTGTTGGCTTAGAAACGCCACAACTGATGAATGACTTTGTATTTGTGTGCTCTTGTAGGAGAGAAGCCATTTGCTTGTGACATGTGTGATATGAGGTTTATCCAGCGCTACCACCTGGAGAGGCACAAGCGTGTCCACAGTGGGGAGAAGCCCTACCAGTGTGAGAGATGCGAACAGGTCTGTCCACACACACACACACACACACACACACTCTGCGTTGTCCACGGTCACAGAAAGTCTTCTTCTGGGCTCTCCCTCCAAACTACCAATCAAAGGCGTTTTAACCGCCGCTCGTCGGTCGTTCTCCGTGTTTTCTACTAACGGTGTCGTTTGTTCCCAAGAACTTCTCTCGGACGGACCGGCTGCTGCGACACCGGCGACTGTGCCAAGGTCGCGGCGTGGCCAAGGTGGAGAGCCAGCCGTGCTGCGACCCCCGCCCCTACCCTCAAGAGCCCCCGCCGGCGCCGCCCACCTGGAGCCCCCTGCACCCACCTCCTGGCCGGCTGGCCGTCTGACATTCCACCCCCTCTGCACCCACCATGGCGCCAGAGACGAGACGTCCACAGGGTCTCTTCTTTGCAGCTGTGTGTCGCATGACGCCACACTTCTAGCACAGGCTGATCTCACAGCTCCAGTCCTGGGAATACTAATGACAGAGGGACAAATTCTGTGTTTTATTATTTTTTGTTTTGTTTTGTTGACTTTATACTTTTTTTTTTTTTTCGTCGTTCTCTTCTCCCCCTTGTGTTTTTCTTTTCTTTTTTTTTTTAAGGCAAGACTTTTCTGTGATGAACAGTTGTCCTGTTTTGTACTTTATCTATTTGATTTTTGCAACAAAAAAAAAAGACAAGTTTTTATTGTTCAAATATATCTGCATCTGGTGGTACTCGGAAAAGGGCAGTGGGTTATTGTTTATCCTTACATGCTAGCAACAAAATGGGATCACGTTGGTGACGAGACATGTTTGAGCAGCTTTCTAATTTTTTCTCGTTGCGGCCCTGCCGGCCTCTCAAGGCCTCTCACGCGGGTCACACGTAGGGAAAACCGAAACCTTGTTCCAGGTAAAGAAAAGATAGCCATGAACACCAGCTGTCGGTCACTTTTTGCCATCTTTTACCGATTGCTGCTGGTCTGAAGTTGGTTCCCCCTACCCCGCCCCCCGCCCTGACTTTATCGCGATATTAAGCGCAGTTTTCATCATTTTTTTTTTTTTGTATGTAAATAAAATGTACTTTATTTTGCTGCACGGTTTTGAACGAAGGGCCAGAAAGCAAGCTAACATTAGAAACTGGTTCAAACATGGTGTCTTGCCACATTGATAGAACTTCTGATTAAAAAAAAAACCCAAGCTTACATCGAGTGTGCCGAGGGGGGGCAAAAAGACAGCGTTTCAGTACTCTAAAACCAGGACTTCCAGAAAGTTGGGGATGAGAGGGTGGCTGCCAGACAAGAGGGCAGTCTCTGACTCAGCTGATGGCGCAGGAAGGCAACGTTAGGAAGCCTGGAGCGACAGAGTAACGCTGTAGTGTGTTCTCTACTGTAAATACACACACACACACACACACACACACACACTTCGGGGTACTTGGCAGAAAATGTCACCCAGGGCCTGACCACATATGTGGTCCTAGTTGGCCCTTTTGAAGTCCCATTATGTTGTTTGTACAGATTCTCACGTTGTGAGACATGCGGGGGTATACAAAATCTTGTGGCCTTAGTGTTTTGTTTTTTTTGTTTTTAATTCATTTGCCTTCTCTCAACTGTTTGTTATTGTGAATCTGATGTATTTAGTAAGATAGACAACCTTTCTTGTGTGTATTATTTTTTATTTTTCAATTTTATTTTTTAACCCTAAAGCCGTGCTAGTTACAGAATGTTGGAGGCTTGTGTGGCTTCAACCAACTGTTTTACTTTGTTGTTGTTTTTTTTCCTTCTCAGTCCAGAGAGGTTGGTTGTCTTTTGGTAATGAACTCTTTTGGATCGTTGTTACTGATAACGGTGTAACACAGTCTGTAGTCCTAAAGGAGCCCTTTTGGAATTTCGATGGTCGTTGTGACAAGTCACCAGTACCGAGTTGTTTCCCGCAGCAGCAGCGCCGCCCCGGTCTCAGTCCACCGCTGAATCCACACCTGCTTCATTTTAGCACACACTAACGTTTGCCTTTTTATCCCAATATTATTTGGTTGGTGTGTTCTAATGGATGTCTGTCATGTCATTGGGGTTTTTAGCCTTAAGTGAGGACACGCAAATTAACCATTTTACTACTAAATGACATTGTAGTGAGTTACTTCCTTGGCCTGTGATGTCATTTGATCACGGGAGTGTGTGACGGTTGGTCCATCCGTGGCTGCTTTGTTGGGAACATGGCTCCAAATTGCTCCTGGCTGTGAGCGGAAGGGTAGTGATCAGTGTTTTGGCCTGCTTCTGGTATCAAGGATTAGTCTTTCAGTCTGAACATGAGTGCACATGGAGGCACAGCTCCATGATGACTGTGTTTTACCAACCAGGGTCACCAGTGGGTCTCCTTTTAATCATGCAGGTAGAAGAACATGTTGTTTTTTTTGTTTTGTTTCTGTTCTTAGTTGTTTGTAATAGCCCGTGCAAGCTTTAGACTGAATGTGGAGACGGGAACCCCCCTGACAGCATTATCTGCTCTTTGATTGGTCAAATGAACTGTTTGTGTTTGAGAACATACTGTAAGTGATCATCGAGTCGTATCTCCAGTATCACTGGGAAAGCTTCTACTGGGCCTCTCCTTAACTCAAGACAAATTTGTGTTTGGGCTAAAAAAAAAAGAATAAAAAAAAAAAAGTTGTAATAGATGAGATTCAGCTTTACATGGCGTAGTGAGTGCAAGTGACACCCAGTGGCATCAGAGCTGCCAGGTCTGAGAAATCATTCAGATCCAAACTGTGGAAGGGACAATACTAGCTTGAGTATTTAGCGAAACGGCTAAAGGGCAATAGAGATATATAGTTGACGTCACTTGTTAATACCTTTTTGTCATTTTTTTTACTATTCTCAATCTCATTGTAAAAATGCAATAGTTTCCTGAAGTCTCAGATCATTTGTTTATAAGGTTGAGGTTTTAATTTTACATTCGGATCTGAGGATTTACATGTCTGAGAATTTCTCATCACGTTTTGATGATTGTTTCAAGGAACTTTTTTTATTCTGAAGAAATTGTAAACACTGGAGTGAAAGGAAAAAAAAAAGACAAAATGACAAATGGATATTTTTTTCCTTCAGACTATACTAGACTTTAGGTTTTAGAAAAAGCCAGTTTCTCCTCAACTTGGCACAGAAGGTGGATAGAACCATTTGGATCAGTACAGTCGAGAGCCCAGTATGTCCGGTAATTTTCGCATTCGAGGTGGTAGCACCGTATTTTTTTTTTTTTTTCTTACACAAAGTCCCTGGTATTTGTAGTAAATTATCTTGATAATGGTATTAGATGAACAACAGCAACAATAGCTTTCACAGATTAGTTGTTTTCTTTTTTATTAGTCTTGCATGCACAGTTATGGTCCTCAGTTAAGATAGGATATTGATATTGATTATTTTGTGTAGAAAAATGAGTGCATAACTTCCTAAAACATATGTTAAAATGATTATTGTAAAATGGGCTAACTAATATGTACCCTTGTGATCCAATTAGTTTCAAATATATGAAAATCAGAGGAGAGGCTTCTTACTATTATGCTGAAATAAAAGACATTTGTAAAGGAGTTCATAAGATTACCAGCTGTATTCATTGTTTTTATAATTTCTTATTTCACATTTTTCTTTTTCATGGTCACAGTAATTGCATTTTAAACTCAGCAAAATACATTTTGTTGAAATTTTATGATTATTTGCAAATTAAAAAATCTGTTGTAAAAGGGATTAGTTTTACCTTCTGTTGAGGCTGCATCAGTGTTAAATTCCCAGCTTGTGTTTTGATTGTTGAATTAAAATTGAGTTCATTTAGATTTGTTATACTTGTGAGTCTTATCACACTGAAGAGCTATTGTTTAGATATGAGGGCACACAGTTAGATCCTCCCCTCCCCCCTAAAGATATCAGCTCAAAAGGTGTGCAGAACTCCAAAATATATCAAAACATCAAACGCTATGGTTCCACAGCCATGCCTTAGTTTTCCTATTTGTAATTTAAACATTGTTTTGCAGTATCAAATACATTTACCACTGTATTGGGTTTAATTTCTCCCCCCACACTTTCTTTTATATTAATGTATCAAAAGAACTGCAGTCTGAGACAAATTAACCATTGGTATCATTTGGCACCATTAAAGGTTTTATAATGTAAAGTCACAATTGGGAAAAGAAGAATCATGGCAGATTCTCATGGACCTAACATTATGCTGCTATTCCTCTCCTGAATTAATTGTATAGTCTAGCAGTGGTAATGTGTAATGTACAACTGGCAAAAAAAATATACTGCAGGAAAAGGAAACAAAACATTATTTAATGCAAAAGTTATTAAGACAACGTGGGATAGATACAAGTTACCTTTGAACTACTACTACTACTACTACTACTACTATCTACAGGGTTTGTGCCAAGTTCCATCCCGTTTCTCTACCTGTTGACTCCTGCACTCTGGCATGGGTGGATCTGCTGGAGCCTCTCCCAGCTGCCATGGAGTGGAAGCAGAGTACATCCTGGACAAAAACAAAGAATTAACAGAGACACTGATTCAGACTCGCACCTAGAAACATTTTCCACCTGATTCTCTTCACATGCATGTTTTGGACTGTGGGAGGAAGCCACAAAGACACAAGAGGAACATGGTAAAGCCCCAGGAGGCACTGGGATCAAATCTGCAACCTTCTTGCTATGAGGTGACGGCGCTAACCGCTGCACCAGTGTCAGTGTGTGGCCTGTGCTCGAGGTTGTTCAGTGTAGTTTGAGCCTGTATCAAAGGCAATAATCTTTAATAGATTCAGTTAATCTCAATAATCTCCCTCGGTCTCCATATAAACGTATCAGGACCGCAAAGTACCGAACAAAGTCATAACATCCTGCAAGTGTAATGGCGGGATTGATGCTGAGGAGGGCGCAGTAATATTGACTGGCCAGAAAACGCAACGCAAGGCAAAGAATGAGTAGAAGAAAAGTAGTTGACAAAGAGGAAGAACGGGGGGGAAACTAAACTAATTTGTCGTAGTCGGTTTCAGTTACCGACATTAAAAACTTAACATTAATGCTGGCTTTTCGACCAACAAACGCACTTTAGCGCCGTGACTATTGGAAATGTCAGGTGACGGTAGGTTCGCGCATGAAGCGACGAAGGGCTCCTTCCGGCATGAAGGCGTTACACCAGCGCCGGAGGTAAACACGACCCCCTCCGCCAGGTTTCTGCAGGTGGAGCTCCAGCTGAACGCCAACCTGCGGCAGCTGACCTTCGGGGGGCCGGTCGAGTACGTGTACAACCCCCTGGAGTACGCCTGGGACACGCACCGCTGTTACGTGGAGAGATACTGCCGCGGCGGACAAAGGGTCCTGTTCCTGGGGATGAACCCCGGACCCTACGGGATGGCACAGACCGGGGTGAGCACCGCGACCTCATGCTTTCACCACAGTGTGTGCCATGTGCGTCGTTCAGCCTGTTTGGATCAAGAAAATCACGGCAACAGCTACGTGACATGTCTACATTTGAAATGCGGATGTAGCTCAGGAAAAAAAACAACAACAAAAAAACAGTAACAAGACATATTGACCACATGGGGCAGCAGAGAGTTGGGTGTTGCGACTTCCTAAAGCCAGTCAGTGGCCAGAAAAGTTTACTTGTATTAGGGGCCACAGAGTGAGATCATTATTCACATAGGGTTGACACTAAGTACATATATGAAATGTCTTTATGACTGTTTCTAAATTATTATTCTCTTACTGTATCTTTTTTTTTTTGAATGATTTATTAGTAAATTATGTCATCATTTGTAACTTCTTTAAAAGGGTATTCATTCACATTCACATATTTATCTTGAAACTTGCCAAAGCTAATGAACAATCGTATTTGTCATCTTGTAATACTTGCAGTGAAGGCCAAAATAGAGACGTTTCTGTGCTGGGATCCTCAAACAGACTTATTTGTTTGTTTGTTTGTTTGTTTTTTTAAAAAAATACATTTTCAAGACATACCCAAAAAACAAACACCTTAAACAGTGTACGTCTGTGCAGGTGCCCTTCGGTGAAGTGAAGTCCGTCGTGGACTGGCTCCAGATCTCGGGCAACGTCGGCCATCCTCCCGTCGAGCACCCGAAGAGGCCGATCACCGGACTCGCTTGCACTCGGAGCGAAGTGAGCGGCGCCCGTTTCTGGGGCTTCTTTAGACAGTTGTGTGGCGAACCGGCCGTGTTCTTCCGACACTGCTTTGTGCACAATCTGTGTCCGCTCATCTTCATGAGTGCCACCGGTAGGAACCTGACCCTCCCCGAGCTGCCGGCTGACGAGCGGAAGCAGCTGCTGAGCCTGTGCGACGCTGCTCTGTGCCAGGCGGTCCAGGCCCTGGGCGTCTCCATGGTGGTCGGGGTGGGACGGGTGGCGGAGGACCGGGCGCGGCGGGCTCTGGATGCGCATGGTGTCACGGACGTACGGGTGGAGTTCGTGATGCATCCGTCGCCCAGGAACCCGCAAGCCAATCGGGGCTGGGAGGACGAGGCCCGAACCAGACTGGAGCAGATCGGTGTCATGGAGCTCCTCCGCACTCCTCACGCCTGAGCAAAAATGTTTGTTGGCTCAGGGATGAGTATATTCTGGACATTTGTTTTTTTTTGTTTTTTTCAAATTTACACACTAATATTGAGACAAGCACCTTCAGGTATAAGATATTTTAAAGGTCCATTGTGTAATATTTGGAGATTTTGAGAAGAGACAGCGACATCAAGTGGTTACGTTTTAGATTGCAGCACTCACCCTCTCCCCCTCCCCCTCCTGCGGTTGCCAGTGAAACTAGAGTGGCCTGCAACTACCTCGTCCACCTTCTTCTTCGTTGGTTTATTTTAGGATGCCAGCGTTCACCCTAAATACGAAACACGCCGTCAGACGAACTGGATTGTCCACACCAGGCTTCCTTAGAAATGTGGTGGAGCAGGACCCATATTGATCTATGGATATTCTTATATACAGATAGGAATCATTTTAAGGGAGAAAAAACAAATGGCTTTTATTTTACAGGGAATATACACTTTTATTAATGTATTTGCACAGTATGTTAAGCTCTTACCAATATGAAAATCAATCAGGCCAAATTCTACATACTGGACCTTGTTTTCAAACCAGAAACTCTGATTCTTGTTTGTTTGTTTTTTGTCTATTTTATTTTCATTGCCGAAAACCTTTAACGGGTTTTTAAGGGTTTATTTTTATATATTTTCAGTTCATTTATATGGCATTTGTATGTATAATAATATGTGTCAATGTTAATTAGACATGTTGGGAAACGTGGCCACCAAACACTACCATTAATATGACTTAATACTTAATATTTTATAAGGACTGCACTGCAATGAATTCAAGAGACATCCATCTTACCCAAAGAAGTAATGACCGTAGACCAACCTGAACAACAGTCAAATAATCGTTGGTCATTCATTTAATAGAAGTTGCCGCGGAGCAGGCAAACAGACATTTATCGCTGTCTCTTCAACTTCTGACTGGTGACTGGTAACTTTCTGCTACAAAGAATGTTTTGACAAATGCTGTCGATTAGGCACTGTGCTTTACTTTCAGTTGTCTATGAATAAAAAATGTTTTCTGTCTCTGATGCTTTTAAGAGTGCAGTATTCAGGTAACTGAAGCAAAACTGACACTGAGTTTCAAAAACTTTACACGATTTGAAGTGATTTGTTCTAATTGACACAGATAAAAGATGAATCAGAAAACACGTCATCAGCTATCACATTTACATTACATCTACATTACATTTACTGGAAAAGCAAATAAAATGTTTATGTCGTCTACAGAAGAAGTCCCAGAGTCAGTGGGCTATCGACTGGAACTCAGCAAAAAGAGTCTTTAAATCTTTAAAAATAAAAAAAAATAATATTAACAATTGAGAATATCAACATTTATGACACAGAAGTTGGAATGAAGTCAGGTCTTTGCTGCATTCAGCACCAGACAAAAACCTGCATGTATCTCCTTTGACTTTAAATACACCTACAACCTTCATGTCAAGGCGCAGCTCTCTGCTAATGACTCTGTCTGCTAATCTCCGAGGGTTGGTAGCAGCTGCACTGCAGCCAAACGCCACTCTCGGTGGCTGCTGTCGAAGAGCAGAAATACTCCTCTTGCCCAATCACTTCTGACGTGGTGTAAACACTGCTTCGTGGGGGACGTATCACATAGCTCCAAAATGGAAGTACATTGATTTAGATGTAACGCACACAGACACAAATGTGACTACACGTGTACTTTTGATACTCCATTTTAAATGACTTGCACTCTCGAGGTCCAAGTTTAAATGTGGTGTTGCTATTACGAGGATTCTGTGAATCAGAATCCTCAGAAAGTGTTGTGAGCTGCGGGTCCTGGATCCTTGGAGCTAATGTGGGAGTTGGAGTCTGAACAACAGCTTCATCTTTTGCTGAGTTGTGCAGCCACGAACTGCATCCCCCATCAGTCCACGGCGGGGCTGACGTCACATGGTTCTTCCTGCTGGTTGTCGGGTGGGTGGGGGGGGTGGAGGGCTTGTGAAACTCTTGCACTTGACAAGATCGCTCAGCACAATCCACAGACTGATGCACAGCTCTGGCTGAAGGAAAACAAGGCATCACATTCAATCTTCCAACAGAATAAGGTAGGAAAATTAAAATAACAGCAGGCAGTCATTTGTGAAGAATTAAAATTATCAACTGATTTTGAGAAAGTAAATTATTTTTTTTGACCTGTCTGGCCAAAATGACAGATTGATTCTCACAGGTAGAGCTTGTGACCCAAGAGTGTGAATCACACAGGTTAGTTCAGGAACTACCTGTTGAGTGGTTTTATTATATTAAAATTAATATTATCCTGGCCAAAACCAGACTGAGGGAGCGACAGGGACTGAAAGGGAGAATAGAGAGATGAACTAGGTGAGGGGCAGGGAGGGAGAGAGAGCAACTGGCAACCCAATACATGACTGGGGCATAAACAAAGCAGCAGCATCAGAGCAGCATCAGATAATGAACAAAATTAATAATAAGGAAAAAGAAAAAGCAGGACATAAACACATGCATAAATAAAGACAGCTGTAAGTGACTAAGTAAGGAATTATGTGTACACGTGTGTCTGTGAGTGTGAGTCTATGCGTGTGCATATGTGTGTGTGTATCTATTTGTATCTACTCACATCTATCTATCTATCTATCTATCTATCTATCTATCTATCTATCTATCTATCTATCTATCTATCTATCTATCTATCTATCTGTCCTGCTATCTATCTATCTACCTATCTACCTATCTATCTATCTATCCATCTATCTATCTATCTATCTATCTATCTATCTATCTATCTATCTATCTATCTATCTATCTATCTATCTATCTATCTATCTATCTATTATTTAATTGACTTTCTGCCATATTATTATTGGCTTCATCAGCTTGTTGTTTGCAAACACTCTCTGCCGCCAGATATGGGCGACTGGTGTTATGAGCAGCTGCATTTCTGGACCGGCTCCGCTATCACCTTTCATCAGCTGCTCTCCTCCGCTCTGAAACTGGAGCGCATTTTAACCAGAGCCACGTGTGTGTGTGTTTTTCTTCCTCGACGCAGCACTGCCTTCTGTCACCATGGATGGACAGCCGGCAGTGGTGTTTCGAAATGTGGGGCAGCTCTACTTCCCCCAAACCAGGTTAGAGTGTCACTACAGCCTCAGCCCAGGACATCAGTGGAGCAGCAGCGACTGGATTGGGATTTTTGAGGTACACACTCCCATGTTGTACACATGAAATAATGCAACATTTGGAGATTTTCAGAAGAAACAGCAATGCCATTTTAGATTGCAGCACTCTGTCACTCCCCGTCCCTCTCCTGAGCTTGCTAGTGAACTACAGTGGCATGTGGACACAAACCGGTATACCTTGTCCGCCTTCTTCTTCATTGGTTTATATGAGGGCATGAGTGTTCACCCTAAATAGGACACGCGCTGTCAGGCAACCGGGATTGTCCACACCAGGCTTCCTTAGAAATATGGTGGTGCAAGATGGCAGCTAACTGGTAGCAAGGCCCTTGAGCTATGTATGTTCTCATATGTATACACATCTCGCAATGTTTCACTGCACCACAGGTGGGCCTGCCCTCAGTCACAGAGTATTATACGTACACGTGGGCCCTGGTTCCCGAGGACTACACTCATAACACCAGCGTCGACTGCTTTGTAGTTTTCCAGGGTAAGACTTTCTTCTTTTTTTTTTCCAACCTTCCCTAAAACTGACAAGATACTCGAGTTGTCCCATTCCTAGATGTGCTTCCTGAGAGCTCTGCTTCTACAGTTCTGAAGGCTAACTTCCAGGCAGACTTGGCAAGACTCCAAGATGTCACACATGGCGGCTCCATATGAGAAATGATTCAGCATTGCACAGCCTCTCACGCTTGTTTGCCAGTGTCGGCTTTCGTGCTCAGAGGCTCACAAACACCTTCGTCATCACAAGCATTACATGGAAACGCCACTTGGCTGTCGTTGGCCGTGTTGTTCCCCACTCCTTATAGTGATGAAGAAAAGTATTGCAGTTCAACCACTGAAAGCACGCATGTTGTAGTATTGATGCACACGTGCTATGCAGCTAAGAAAAGTATTCTCCAACAGTTCATATGAATCCATTAGTATATTATGGTAACATTGCTACTTCACATACTTTTACACAATTGACAATTGCACGAATATGCTTTGACATTTTGAATTAATGCATGAATACTCCTTTAAAGTTGTTTTACTAAACCCCTCTCTTTTTCAAACGAACTCAACAGCGATACTTTTGTGCTCACACATACACTATGTCACTGAGGACCATCAAAGATGGGCACCACTACCATGAGTCATCCTGTTCGTCTGGTCGATTGTTGTTAATTTCACCTGAAATCATGTCTACAAATGCACTGTGGTTTCACCTGTGGTCAAGGTTTGATTTGACTTTGTGAAGAGAAATGATTTCTCCTTTTCCCCTGACTGGCACAGCGTTCTACCTTCCTCGCCCCAGTGAGGCAGAGTATGAGTTCAGGTATGTGGATGGGAAGGGCGAGGTGCGCGCCCGTAGTCGCTCCTTCACCTTCTGTGCTCCTAAACCGCTGGAGGAGCTGGAGACTCTGAGAGAGGAAGAGAATGAGGATGAGGAGGATGGAGAGGAGGGCCTCCTACTCGTCATCCCCAGGGCTCAGCTGCTGCAGGTGGGCACAAGTACTAAAGCACATCTCTCTCGCACTGCTGCACAATTTCAATGCAGAGACAAATAATAATAATAAAAACAAAAATACGCCAATGTGTTCCTGCAGAGGCGACTGGAAGAATGCCTGCAAAAACAGGAGGAGATACAGCTGGCTCTGGACGTGACAAAGGAAGATACGGAAAAAGAGAAGAAGAAGAATCAAAGAGAGCGGAGAGACTGGGAGCAGGAAAGAGAGGCAATGAAGGAGGAGCTCTCAGAGCTGAGGGAAAACATGAGGGAAAACTCTGAAGCACTGAGGAAGATGGAGGGAAAACACAAGGTGCAGACACGTTTCCGCTCGGCTGTTTGACTTGCTTTTTATGGATTAATAAGGATACATGGTGTATAATCATCTTTGATACTATTCCCTCAAAATAATTAACAGGAAGTGAAATACAGTCATGAACATCTGACCTTCGAACTGAGTAAACTAATGGGGGTAAAAAGAGAGAGCCAGCAGCGCATCAGAGAGCTGGAGGAATATATCAAGGCCCTGGAGAGACGGGACGTAGAAGGCAACGCCGAGCTGGAGAGGTAAATGTTGGAGGTGACGGCTGAACAAACGTCGCTCTCGTACTTGCTTCCTAGAACGTGGTTTTGTCCCTCAGGGTAAAGGAGAGGGTGAAAAAAATGTCTGGTCAGATGAATCATGACGAGGAAAGAAGGAAGTCACTGCAGGTAAGCGCCCTCGCTCTGCGATGACACAACAACCACGTGCAATGAGGGGCCGTCGACTTGCACAAGGTCGTTAGAGGAAGAAGCTCTGCTGTCTTCTGATGTTTTTTCATTTTGATCTCCAGTGGAGCATCCTTGCAAGAAAAAATAATAATATTTCAAAAGAAATCTCCACGCATCTCTTGACAACACATTCAATCCTCTGTCTCCTGTAGAAACATCCTTTGGAAAGAGGATAAACTGCAGTTGCTGTCACTATCCTGTCAGCAGTACTGGAACCCTTTGTGATGTCACAAAGAGGTGGTTTCGTAAAAGACAATTTCTACGGAGGGGGCTTATAAAAGATCCAATTAATCCAATTTCTGGTGATATCTTTGGAAAAGTAAGTTTTGCACAACTCCGGTGGACAATCTAAACACATGCAGTAACTGCCAGAATACACTAGAGGGCAGCTGGTCAAAATAGAGTCCTGGCAATATTTGCTTTTGTATCAAGATAACAAGATGACTGTGACCTAGGAGATGTGGTTTCCAATTAGCATTAGCTAAGCTGATGCTTTTCATTTACCCTCATTTACACTTTTGTGAGTTCAAATCCCAGTCAGGGTGAAATCAGCCAATGACCAATCAGCAAATACATGCTGAGATCTTGCATTCAACCACCCCGTCTCATGTAAGGAAGATCATTTCGGTGAGTTCCAAGCTGATTAAAGTATTTTTTTTGTGAGAACTGCACTGGCACCGAAGGCAGGCGACGGCAGGCCACAGCAGGCTCAGTCCCTTGACACTGCTTGCAGCTTTAATTATTATTCATGTCCTTGTTTTTCTTCTTCTTATTATCATTATTGGTGTGCAATTTGGTTTGAATCGTATTTAAGCGATTTTTCTCTCTGTCTCTCTGTGTTCCCCTCATATTCCTCTGCAGGAGGAGAATGAGACGGCTCTGCTGGACGCTCGGGCCCTGCAGGAGCACCTGGAGGCGAGTGAACACCTCGTTGAGAGTCTTCGCAGGGAGCTGCGGGAGCTGGGCGCTCGTCAAGGTCACACCCACACTGAGCTGCAACAAGCTCGGCTGCAGGCGGCCCAGCTCGCGCTGCAGCTGTCTGAGGAGAACCTGGCCCACCGGGAGGAGCTCGCCAGCTGGGCCCTGGAAAGAGAGGCACTCAAACACGCCTCAGAGGTGAGGAAGCCGCAACACATGCGCTTGATTTTTTTCTGTTTTGTTGTTGTTGTTGTTTTTATGGATCTGCCTTGATTATGTCGGCCTTTGTTTTTTTTCCTTTCATGCAGAACGATAAAAAGAAAATTCAAGAGCTGAGCTGCGAGGTGCAGATGAAAGAGGAGTGGATTCGAGAGGAAAGGATGGAACGAGAGCGTCTGGAGGTGCAGCTAGAGGGCGTGCAAGAGCAGAACCGTGTAAGTGAGCGATCGCGAGGGGTCTGAATCCCGGAGACAAATGCGGCGTGTCGAGCTGCCTGAGTGACAGCGAGGTGCTGCCCCCTGCAGGTGCTGACGAGTGACACTTTCCGAGAGCTGCGTGAGCTCAAGGCGTGTTTGAAGACAAAGGAGCCGCAAGTGGATTTGCAGGCAAGAACTTTTCACGAGCATGACCACTTATAGGACATTTATATATTTTATTTTAAGGATTATTAAAAGTTCCATATTGTGCAAAATTTACACCACCATTATTTTTTTTAGGCTATAGTCTGTGTCAGTGAACTGTCTAGAGAGGAACAGAGTCCATCATCCTCTTGTTTGTAAATGTTGGCTTGGCTCACTTTTCAGAATTTTTTTTCCTTCCTGAAACCCTTTGTGATGTCACCTAAAAGGTATTGAGTTCCTCCAGTCAGGTGTTTGCTCTGATCCTGCCTCGTACGACACAACAATGCATCAGTTTTAGCTGAATCTACGATACAGCAGGAAGCTGTAAACAGAGGGCTAAATTTGGCTAAATGTGATCATCATCGTGAAGACAGACCTTTTTTTTTTTTTTTCAAATGTCTCATTTTACTGCCATATTGCTATAATCTTTGTGCAATCTGAAGTCGCAGACTTTTGTCAGTTATTTTTGTTGCTGTCTATAGAATTTGACCTTTTGATTATTATTTCAACCCAAAGATTCCAACATCAAAAACAAAACTAAAAATGAGTCTAAGAAAAAGACAATATTTTGGGACAAACCCAATCCTTTACACAAACTCTTCCATCACGGCAACATCTCTCTTCCATCCCCGCTAAAACCATCGTCAACCAGGAGCGAGACACAAAGACATAATCTCGAAGAATTAACATCCACTCTTCCCGTTCTTTGTTTGTTTTGTCTGCATGTTGGATGCCGCAGAGCCTGATGATCCAAGTCCATCAGCTGCAGCTGAAGTTTGGGGTCGTGTCAGACTCAAAACTGTCTGTCTGTAAGTCATGCGTGTCTCATTTCACAGAGAATGAACCCTTTTCGACCTGTGTCATATTGATTGGAAACTGCCTGTTGTTACGGTCGCTATGATGATATTTGTTATTGTGTTCAAGCCTTAGCAGAGCAGCAATGTATTCATGGACAGTATATGAAGCTTTTACCAATATAAAAATGATTAATCCGGCCAAATTTGACACACTGGACCATTGAGTCTCCAAATGCAGTTTTTTTCAGTGCAGTCACCGACCATCTAAGTATCTATTGAGCAGTAACCTCTATCGGTGTCGCTAGAAGTGCCTGTTAATCTGTTCCTTGGACTAAATGGCTGCACGGGATGGTGAAACCCGCACAGCATGCAGCTTCCTCTGCTCTCTCAAGACGACTTCTTCCTTCAGCCTCGTCCAGATCGATTACCTCACCTCTCTTCCTGCCCACCCACCCGGGACGGCCCGGCAGCGCCAAGGGCTGCACCCAGACGCTCATCTGGAACAAAGACCACACATTGAGCTCCGACGCGCAGGTATCCCCTCTCATTTCATCCGTGCGTGAGCAGCTCGGGGTTTCGCACTGACTGCGGTAGAATAATAGACCTCAAGTGGACAAATATTTGGCGAGTGTCCCGACAGAAGCTCCTCCTCCTCCTCCTCCTCCTCCTCCTCTTCCTCCTTCTCTTGCTTGGCTCAACTTGCCCTGTTTGGTTTATTTTAGCACTCGCTGGTGGACAGAAGATGCCTTTGTTGTTGATGCTCGACATACAGTGGTGGAAAAAAGTATTTGGACACGCCATGTATTTGATGTAATACCATTAAGGAATCACTCTCGGGTCCCAAAGTGCGATGTCTTTTGGTCCAGTCAACCGCAACCCCACATGCACTGGAACCGTTCTGCTCAGGTCAAAACTGAGTGTTTTTGCCAGATGGTTGTTTTTCCTTCTCAAGAAGAAACAGAACAAAACAAAAACACTTTACCTGCAAATTCCTTTACTTGAAATTGTGTCCAAATTTGCAGGCTGTCCAAAGTGTTTGGTTCCACCAGTGCGGCAGAGTGAAGGTCACTCTGGTAGTTTTCTACACTCGTCTCAACACACATTCTCATCTCTTGTCCTTTCCTCTCTTGGCATGCAGCCGTATTGACTGGTGTTACTAGTACTGCTGGTGTAGTACTACAAGAACCCATATTGCAAAAAAATTCTTCAAAAAATTTTAGCCGCAAGTGTCATATAGTTGAAACTTTTTTTGTTTGTTACTTGCTTGGATTATGTTTTTTTCTTTTCTTTTCTGACATTCCTCTCCATCTTCTCTGTGCTTTAGGACGTGAGCAGGCAGAAGTGTGAGGGGACGACACTGATCCTGCCAGGAGCCGTCAACCCCGTCTTCAGGTGACTCTTCCTGATCCACCCTGAAATATTACAACTATCCTCAGCAACATACCCCTCTTCTCTTCTCTTCTCTTCTCTTCTCTTCTCTTCTCTTCTCTTCTCTTCTCTTTTCTCATCTCCTCTCTTCTCTTTTCTCCTCTCCTCTCTTCTCCTCTCCTCTCCTCTCCTCTCCTCTCCTCTCGTCTCTTCTCTTCTCTTCTCTTTTCTCCTCTCCTCTCTTCTCCTCTTTTCTCCTCTCCTCTCTTCTCTTCTCTTCTCTTTTCTCCTCTCCTCTCTTCTCCTCTTTTCTCCTCTCCTCTCTCTCTTCTCGTCTCTTCTCTTCTCTTCTCTTTTCTCCTCTCCTCTCTTCTCTTCTCTTTTCTCCTCTCCTCTCCTCTCCTCTTTTCTCCTCTCCTCTCGTCTCTTCTCTTCTCTTCTCTTCTCTTTTCTCCTCTCCTCTCTTCTCCTCTTTTCTCTTCTCCTCTCCTCTCTCTCCTCTCCTCTCCTCTCCTCTCTTCTCTTCTCTTCTCTTCTCTTCTCTTCTCCTCTCCTCTCTTCTCTTCTCTTCTCTTCTCTTCTCTTCTGTTCTCTTCTCTTCTCTTCTCTTCGTGGAGCGGTCCGTGCTGTCAATAAAAAAGGTAACAATTGAAATGAATCAATCTGTTGTTTTGTTTTTGTCGTCAATGAAAATCTGCTTCTCCCTCTCTCTTTTTCTCTCTCTCTGTGTACAGTGAGCTGGCCGACTCCCCCATGTGGTAGCAAAGAGAAAGACGTTTGTTTGCAGCTGCAGTGAAAGAACACAGCGAGACATCGTCACGCTTTGGCTTTTTTTTTTTTCTCTACCAGCTATTGGCGGAAAGAAAGAGAGTTTGCCTGACGACTATCTGAAAAAAAGAAGAAGAAATGACCCTCAAACCTCACAAGTCGAACTGTGTTGTTTGATTTGACAGTTTAACAGTGTGTATATATATATTTAGGATGTGTGTTTCTGAACACACTTGTCACACCATCTGTGCCTTCAACTTAGGATGCAGCGGGTTTGCCAGCTTGTTTTAAACGTTGGACAGAGAACATTGTGGAATAATTTTGGAGAGCAAACTTTGCACTCTGGGCGCAGTCAGCCCTGTGACTTGTGCATGTGAGCCCTGGATGTGTGCCAATGATGTGGGTGTGAGTTGCAATCGAGTGTGAAATGTTGTGCTGCCGCTTGTTGGCTCTCAGGCTGGAAGAACGTGATGTTGTGTGTCACACATGTTTAACGATACAATATTCTGTTAGTGAGATTTTTTTTTTTTTAAGATATTGAATATATTGTAACTGCTGTGTCAAGAAATCTTATCTCTTTCAAAAAACTATATTGTCACACAAAATCCGACTGCGGCTTGGTCTGAACTAACGAGTGACACTCAACACTAGAGAGTCTGAGAATAAAAAGGACCTTTATCAAAATACAAGAAAGACAACAGGAAATAGCATACAAGCAAACAATAAGTAACAAAGATGAAAGCAAAATTAAAATCAAAAAGAATGGCAAAGAAACCTGGTCTTTGTGTTTGTGTTCGGGCATGAGGCCTGTTTTGGTACAAATTCAGAGAAAACAAAAACTCACAAATCCCTGGAAAGCAAAGAGTGAGTCCACAAAACAAGAAACGGCTCTGAAGGACACGTGACGCCTCCAGCTTGGCAAGTAATTGCGGTCCTGAACACAGAGATACATCACACATTTCCTACCACTGAGATTATTATTATTATTTTCCTCCAAAATATAAATTAACTTATGTGTTGCAATGCAGTCTTTTGTCTTTGGTATTATGGTAGAGGGCCGAGGCTGCTGAAGCTGCTGAAATCTCCTCCTGAAGCTGCTGAAGCCTCCTGCAGAAGCCTCCTGCTGAGGCTGCTGAAGCTGCTGTAGCTGCCGAGGATGGTGAAGCTGCTGAAGCTGCTGCGGCTGCTCAGGCTGCTGAGACTGCTGAAACTGCTGAGGCTGCTGAAGCTGCTGAAGCTGCTGCAGCCGCCTCCATGGCTTTTCTATTGCACCGGCTCAAATTCAAGACGAGAAACGGGTTCATACAAGGCAGTAAAGAAATGAAATACTCTGGTTATGTGGAACAAAGGGAGAAACAGTATATCACGTAGGAATGGCTTATGGCGATGTGTCCATCTTGCGCGTGAGTGGGTCTGCAGGTCAGCGCTGCAGCGGCAGGTCCTGCCCTCATCTGTGGCCACAGTGAAAAAAAGAAAACGCTAACATCTGCCCTTGGTCAGTGAAACTCATTTCGTTGTCTCACATGATGTAAAAAAAAAAAAATAAAAATTAAAAAATAATTAAAAAAAACTTATTAGATCTGGAGACAAAAAAAAGCCTCCCCAAACCAGATTTGATAAATACTTCCTGGAGGATTTTTTTTTTTTTTTTTTCACTCATTAAAACAAAACATCACAATTCAAACACGCCGAGCCGAGTGGGAGCTTTGGGGTGAGTTCAAGCATTTGGCCTTTTTGCTACACATTGATGTCGTGAACAATCAAGACGACTGAATAAACTGCTTTACTTATGGCTTGTCCACCACTTGGATTTTATGGCATCTTTAACTGGAACAGCTCCACTTCACTCTGTTTATTGGTAAAAAGCTGTCGATTACACGCTAGTGCGCACACACACACACACACACACACACACACACACCTGAGGATTGCGAACTAAACTCTTTGATGTCAGCCGGATGCACCTGTTGCTGCTCCAGGCTGCCAGAACGGTGAGCAGGTTTGATGTTTTCTTTTCCTTATTACTTATTATTTCAGGCTGCACTGTGAGGCGGCCCTGATTGAATTGACCTGAGATTCTTACACGACGCTGAATCCACCCTGCAGATTCATCCATTTAATGACCTGTGTGCATGTGTGTGTGTGTGTGTGTGTGTTTGTACTTTTGTAAGACATTTGGCGCTCGGTTGCACTCATTTTGTTCCCGGTGGTTTCAGTTCAACGGGTCATTTTGCCACATGGCACATTTTAACCTGTGCTCCCTCTTCGCTATCCACCTCCTCCACTTCCTCCTCCAACTTCATCTCCTCTTCATCTCCGTCCCTGCTGTTACTTTACTTTTTAACGTGACCAGCCGTGCTGAAACGCCTCAGGATTTTAAAGGCCAAGAAAACCTAAACATATTATTGAATGAAACACACACACACACTCACACACACACACACACACACACAAACAGGCATTAAGAAAAAGCACAGAAATGTGTACATGCTAAGAGAAAAAAAAATAACGTACAAAAACGTACAATAAAAAAATAAGTTGCGTATCTCTGAAGTGTAATAAAAAGGAATTCTGAGAAGACGTTTGCGATGGCGGAGGTGATGCCGCATCCAGTCCTGTCGTTGCATTGTATTTTCAACATCTGTTGTTTTTCAATGTTTGTTTTTTTTTTTTTTTTTAATAATACAAAGCAATAGCCCTTATAGTCAGCTGAGGAGTCCACCAGCACTCGCTTCTTGGAGACGCCACGCTGTGGCGCTGTGAGCGCTTCCTCCACCGAGCCCGATCGCTTGGCTTCTGTTTTTTCTTCTTCCTTTTTTTCATCAACAGGTAAAAGTGGAAAGGCGTGTCTCTCTGTATGAGGCTCTGCACTCTGGAGCCTCCCCTCCCTCCGCCATCACAGCGTCTTCCCGCCGCCGCTTCTCTTCTGGCCGTCGCTCTTGTGGTCGCCGCTCGGCTCCGAGTCGCTGTCGGCCGCCCACTCCCGCTCCCGCTCCTCGTCCCAGTAGTCGTCCTCCTCGTCCTCCTCGTCTTCCTCGCCGGGGGACTCGTGCGCCGCCTTCTCCTCCTGCTTGATGGCTTGGATGGCGGGGGGAGGGGCGGCGGCGGGGGTGGCGGCGGCGGCGGCGGCGGCTCCCTCCCCCGAATCGCTGCTGTCCTCAAACGCCTCGGGGTTCTCCAGCATCTCCCTGATCAGCGGAGGCATCGGACCCGGGATCTCCGTCTTTAATGTGATGGCTCTCTCCGCACCTGCACCGCCAGCACAGACGAAACTGATCAGAGGATGGATCTCTCTCTCTCTCTCTCTCTCTCTCTCTCTCTCTCTCTCTCTCTCTCTCTCTCTTTCATGCACAGTGGTGGGAAAAAAAAGTTTTGGACACACCTTGATCTACTGTATTGCACTGAGAATCAGTCTTCAAGGTCCAGTGTGTAATATTTGGGAGATTTTTGAAGAAGAAACAGCGACATCAAGTGGTTCAATTTTAGATTGCAGCACTCCTTCACTACCCCTCCCTCTCCTGAGCTTGCCAGTGAACTACGGTGGCCTGTGCACACAAACCTGGATACGTTGTCCACCTTCTTATTCATTGGTTTATTTGAGGACGTGAGCGTTCACCCTAATTATGAAACGCGCTTTAAACTGGACTGTCCACGCTGGGCTTCCTTCGAAATATGGTGGTGCAAGATGGCAGCTAACTGGATCTATGTACTTTGATTTATATACATTCTAAATATCTTTTATTGTGCTGGGAGTATACACTTTTATTAATGTATTTATGGGCAGTATATTAAGCTTTTACCAATATAAAAATCGTAAATCAGGCCAAACTTTACACACTGGACCTTTCAGACCCTAAATGCAGTTTATTTCAGTGCAGTCACCATCATCTATCTATCTATCTATCTATCTATCTATCTATCTATCTATCTATCTATCTATCTATCTATCTAACGATCTATCAGAGGTCAGAGTCAGCTGACCTTTGGTGCTGATTCCTCGGAGGTCGGTAACTTTCATCAGCATGCGGGGAAACATGTGAGGCTTGTTGGGGCGTCTGCGGCGGGTGTACATCTTCAGGGCCTCCAGCAGGGGCTCCTGCAGCTTGTCCACCTTCTGCGGCTCCTCCAGGTCCATTCGGTCTGAAACGAGGACGCATTTTACACACTGGGGCTTTAGGGCGGGACTTAAAAATTGCAGTAGATGTAGTGGAATGACATTCCATTAAAAAAAAGGTGCATGGTAGGAGAAGGCCCTGCAGCCAGCTGACTCTTTACTGATGGATGGGAGAACAAAGAGGTTTGAACTGAGAGAATGTGGTGGAAGGGAAGGGAGTGAGCAGTTCAATTAGATAAGATGGTTCAAGTCTATTTAAAGTCTGACATGTTAGCAGAAGAACTTTAAAAAAAAAAAATCAACTCTAGCCTGAATGGGCAGCCAATGTAGTGCCAATGTGTGTACATGAGCAAACGGTTAAAAACGGACCTGCGCAGATGAGGCAGATTGCACTGAGGAGGCCCGTTTCTGTGTCGTCCATCTCCAGCGGCAGCAATTGACCAGCAAAAGCAAACACCAGGTCAGTGAGGGGACCGAAGCCTGCGTTGTGCATCTGGGTCCTGTTCAAGGTCAGACCGTCCGAGAAGGTCATGGTGTCCTGCTCCGGGGTGTAGCGAGTGCATATCCTCAGCATCTGAGAACAAAACCAGAGGAGGTTGAACAGCTGCTCATAGTGTCGTAGTCAAGACCGCCCCAGCCGAGACCAAGACATTGTCGAGGCCAAAAAGTATCGATTTTTGCTTCTAAATCGAACAGCTACATCGCTTTTCAGCAAGGCATCTTTTAATAATTTTCTTTGACACTTTGTTGCTTTGCCAACTGTTTTGAACCATTTTCAAAAAACAACTTTGCTTCATAAAATTAAAAAATAAATTAACTAGAAACAAGGCAGCAGCTGGATCATTTTCCTTTATTATCTGTCATTGCAAGGTTGGCTGAGTCGTGGCTGGTCTTGATCAAAAATTCAGAGTCCGAGATGAGACCAAGACCCTTAAAAAGTGTTCTGGAGACCAGTCTTAAGACCAAGACCAATCTCGAGTACTACAGCACTAGCTGCTCAAACAGCAGAATTAATAGAATTAATAAAATGCCTTTATTTATCCCACATTGGGGGATACATAAAGGCATTTTATTTACATAAACATTGGATATAAAGAAACCAGAGGAGACTCAGGAGACTGAGGTGTGGCGTGCAGCTGGGGAGTGAAGCAGCAGGGTGTTGAAAGCAGGTGAGGGAGTGAGAGGGAGTGAGAGGGTGAGGCGGTGGCTACCAGGATGTCCAGACACGCAGACTTGAGCAGGGTGATCTGGTCGGCGATGGTGAGCGTGGTGAAGCCCGGTATCTTCTTGGCGAACTCCACAATCTTTATGATGCACTTGGTGGACAGCTCACTGAACTTGTCCCACAGGCCCAAGTCCAGCTGCACTCGGTGGTCCGCACTGGAATTCTGGGACAAAGGAGAAAAGAAAAGGTAAAGTTCTGGGCTGAGTGTTGCAAGCTCGTCTGCACGCGTTGAAGAATAGAATAGAATAGAATGAGATAGAATCGAATGGAACGGAATGAAATGCCTGTATTTATCCCACATTGGGGTAATTTAAGATTACATGAATTAAAAAGAAATACAGAAATAAAATAAAATAAAATATTCTTAGAGTAAGAGTTTTTTTTTTTACATTATATGGACAGTTGGATTATTTACAAATTATTTACATAACATTGAATATAAATAAGAGTTTTATTGCACCTTATGAAATGTAGTGGTTGATGAAATGTTTGACTGAGTGCAGTTCTACAGCCTGGTGGCTGCAGGGAGGAATGACCAGTGGTCTGGAGCTGAAGCAGCTGCTCAGGCTCACCACAGTGTGGCGCAGTCGAGTCTTCCTGTGGTGCCTGAACTCACCGTGGTGTATTTCCCCAGTTGGCACAGCGACGGGAACGTCTCCTGGTGAGCCTTGCTGACCTTGTTGACCAGCTCCTCCAGCTCTCCGCTCAGCTCGTAGTTCTCGGGCAGCACCACCTCCTCCTTCACCTCCTTCTTCTTCTTGTTCCTGTCGTTACGCACGGCTGCACACAAGCACCAGCGGCAACGTTGGCCTCACACTTCCTTCTTGTTGCTTTTTTGGAATTGTGCTCATACTAGTTTGGTTTTCTTACCTTCTTTGGACATGCCAACCTCGAAGCACTTCTGCAGGCGGCAGTACTGGCAGCGGTTGCGTGTCACCTTGTTGATCTGACAGTTCTTGTCTCGGTGGCAGGTGTACACCATGTTTTTCTGAATGCTGCGCCGGAAGAAGCCCTGAGAGCGACAAATGGAACGGAAAAGTTTTCTTACTGAGCTTGAAGAGCCTCTGGTTCTGTATCAAGGGATTCTTTTTTCAGCTCTGCAGCTGGCAGCAGTGTCCTCTCAGGTTAGCCCATGACTAGGTTAAATTACATCAACAACATTATTCAAAGACAGTGAACAACAACGTGTCCCGTGTCTTATTAACCTGCTATTATCTTGCCTTTCCTTCATAGAAAATGGGGCGGGAAATGTAAAATGAAAGTTTTATCCGTACTCCTTTCAATTCAATTGAATTTTTTTCAATTCAAAATCTTTATTTCTTTCATTTGTAAAAGAAAAGAACATTTAAAAAAAAAAAACAATGTTCCCAGATTCCAGAGTGGCCTGTAGGTGACTGATGTGGTCTTTGGGGGTGACCTGGTGCCTGTAGGCACCGTGTTGGTGACCCCTGGTGTAGATATATGCAGGTGGTTTGCGTTAATTAATGAAATTAGCTTTGGAATCAAGCCTTCACTTCATACCTATCTATCTATCTATCTATCTATCTATCTATCTATCTATCTATCTATCTATCTATCTCTATCTATCTATCGGTTTACCTTGCAGCCCTCGCAGGAGCTCACACCGTAGTGGTAGCCGGACGACTTGTCCTGGCAGACGAAGCAGGGCTTGTAGACCCGCGGAGGAGGCGGCGGCGACGGGGAGCTGGGCACCATCTCCTCGGAGCTGGTGCTCTGGGTCTCCACGGCTGCAGAGAGAGAGAGAGAGAGAGAGAGAGAGAGAGAGAGAGAGAGAGAGAGAGAGAGAGAGAGAGACATCATTCAGCCAGGCCGTATTCTCCATATTCTCATTCAGAGCATCACACCAACGGAATACAGTACCACAATCAATCAGAGAGTCTCCGTCATATCACTCATTTAAAGTCAACCCAAAGGACTGGCTTGTTGGCGCCCAACAATGTGGTCAGTAGTAATACTGCAAAAAATTGTACTGATGTTTATTTCAATCATTATTTTTCATTATTTGTTTATTTTATCTCTCTACTGTATTTATCTATCTGTTTTTATGATGCCTTATGATCTGTCTATTGAGTATTTTATTGAAGCGTCTATTAACATCTGGCAAAGGGACTACCGATGGAAACTAGCCTTCAGCTAACATGGGTATATTTACTTAGGGAAGAAAGGTCGATTAATATTTTTTTAAAAATAAAGAGATTGAGATGGCAAGGCACGAGATCAGTCACCTCCGGTCTATCAGCGGGTGCAGGGGGGTATTGTGTTTGAAACCACGATGAAAGAAAATACACAACAAGCTGATTAGGACGGGAGTTGTCAACAAACAGGGCCCCCTTCGCCCCCATGCGGACCTCCTCTTGGGCCAGAAGGGAAGCTCAAAGGCAGACATTTTTAAGAGAAAGGGGAGGGGTAGGGTTGGGTGGGGGGAGTGGGGAGGGGCGCTGTGCTGATTGACAGCGACTTAAAAGAGACACAATTAGCTGATGGCCAGATGGCTCCGCTGATAAAATGCTGATTGGCAGCTGAGATTTGATTGGCTTCTCCGTTTACTAGCAAGCAGGGAGAGAGGGGTCGAGGTGGGGGTCGGGGAGGGGGGGGGTCGGGAGGGGGATCCAGGGGGGTCCAGCATACCTCTGTTGACTCCTTGACTGACATCTGAATTTCTCTACATCTGCTCTGTGCGGGTCGGGGCGCACGCACGCACGCAGACTCGCACACTCACAGACGCACACACGCAGGCACTGGTGTGTGTGTGTGTGTGTGTGTGTGTGTGTGTGTGTGTGTGTGTGTGTGTGTGTGCTCACATTTTTATTTGAAAGGTCGTCCAACCAGATCTGCCCAAACACCTCCGGCCTCATGTGAACAAACAGAAGCAGGACGTTGTTTACGAGACTCCGCCGTCTGCTCACTGAGTCGACGGAGACGGAGCCACGACTGAGAGAACCAATAGAACCAACAGAACCAATAGAACCAACAGAACCAATAGAACCAATAGAACCAACAGAACCAACAGAACCAACAGAACGCCATTTGCTGGATTAGGACAGCGGCGGCGGCGGCGGCAACGACGTTCAGCTGCCGCAAGTGACAACGCTTTGGGACAAACGGCGTGAAGTTGGCGGCGGACGCGGCGGCCAAGTTAAATGGCAACACCAGCGCCAGATGCTGCGCGAGTGTGAAAGAAATCACGCAGCAACACACCTGCTCCGAATTTTGAAGAACCTTTGCGCAACACGCCTTTCAACTTTCACCTTCAGTCACCCCAACTTCACCTCACTCTGCACCCCCCTCTCTCCCTCAAGACAACCCCGCACCCCCCCTGTTTCCTGGCCCTAAATTCCTCAGTGCAGGCTGGACGGGGTTTAATAGTTGGCCAGGCTCATAAGTGGCGCTATAAATGCAGTGTGTAGGATGGGAGGGAGGCCCCCGGCCAGGCGGACAGCCTCTTTATTGGGATCCAGTCACCTTGGGCAGCTATTCACATCAACGGCTCCATCCTTGGATCCCTTCCTTGTAAAAATAAAGAATCCGGGGTCAAAAGACACAAAGTCACATGCAGCCCCTCCCCTCCCCGCCACCTTCAATGGCTAAGACAGAACTGGACCAAATGTGCCGACCCCCACCCCAACCCCCCTTCCCTTCCCCTCTCCTCACAGCAGCAACCTCAACCTGAACTTACAGCCGGTCATTAACAAGAGTGGTAAGGTTTCAACAAAACCCAAGAGGCAAACGGCACAAAGCGATCGTCTAATAAAGACAGAGGGCTGAAACGCAAAAAGAGAAAGAAAATGGATGGAGAGGTGGTGGGTGAGTCCAAGGACAGCAGCTTCCCAGTGGGCCGGCGCCGGCCGGAGTTGAATCCCGACCGTTTCACTTGACCTTGACTGGAGATTGGCTTGTAGCTAACTGGCAAACGGCCGCCGTCTTTTTTTTATTGTTTGTTTTTAAGGTTTGATATGCGTCCTGATGTGACACGACACGGAGCCAGGAGTCGACCGGGAGCGGCCGCGCCCTTCTTGACACGGAGCTGTGACATTCCTGCAGTGCTTTAATAGAACTGGGCTGCATTGCGATGGTGGCGTGAGAACTGTGCAAAACAAAAAACGAGGCGTGTTTATTCCGCTCTCACCTGTAAAGCGTATGAATCAAATCAATCAACTCTTGGCTGTAGCGCCCAGCCAGAGTTATCGTGGTGTCACCGAACCTGGTCTGAAGGGATCACCCATACATTTGAGAAGGAATCTGTGAATTTCAACACACAAAACCAAACTGATCTGTCGCACAGGACGCAAGACTTGTTTTGCTGCCACTTCCCTCAAACAGAAAGCGTTACACTTCAGTAATGAACAGGTCAATCAAGGACTCATGCAGACAAACACTAGCATTCTAAAGTTTGGGCTCACTGACTCATTTCCGCATTGAACTCCAGCATAAGCAGGTCCATGAAATAATCTACTGGGATGCTCTGAGAACATCACTAGCGCAGGAAAATCAATCAGGATGTGCTGAACACATTATGGGATGCTTTGGCAGCTGTTGCCTTGAGTGTCTAATTGAGGGTGGTTTTCGAGAATGCATATCAAGTGTGCAATATGTGGTCATCACTAGAAAGGTTGAATGCTTTAAAATTGCTAATATAAATAGTAATCACACTTAGTTGTGGTGTGCTAAACCATAAAAGAGTCAACAAAGCATCATGGTTTGTATTTGAGGCTCTTTAAAACAGCCGACTGTCAGTGTGTTGCCCTCATAATGATGACGGAACATTCAAGATCATTATTTCATAAAGCTGGTTACAATGGAGTTCAATGCAGAGATGAGTCAGTAAGCCCAAAACCTTTGAACGGCCGTGTTTGTGTGAGTGTACGCGCAGGGATCCCAGGTGAAGGTGAGCTCGGCAGAGCTTGTACGGAAGGCGGCGTAACCCGACCGCCGCTTTGTGTTTACACAAGTGGCGCTGACAGAAGTAAACGTGGCGGCGAGTGGGGGGGCAGCTCCCATTGAAAGGCAGAGACAGCATCTGGCGCCAGCAGAGAGGCAGCGGTGACTGACAGCGTCTGCAAGGAGGAGGCCGAGGCCGGGGCAGGGTGAGACACACACCTTTGGGTCGAGGAGGGGGCGGAGCCGGGGGGCGGGGGGCGGAGCCACGGTAGAGAAGGGGGTGTGGGGGAGGGGCGGGGGTTCACCTGGCGACGGAGAGGGAAAGGAGCCAAAATCTGTCATCACCCTGAACTGAGATCAGCCTCGGCATCTCTCTCTCTCTCTCTCTCCTAACCTGCAGCTCACCCCTCGGTGTGTCACAACATCCATCAACGTGGCCAATGCTGCATTGGCGCTCCCCCACCTGGTGGCGCCAATGACAGCGATGACGAATCCAGGCTGCCAGCGGAAAACGAATCCCGGCTCTCGTCGTGATCTTTTCACGAGTAGCTACGACTATGATCGCCCCCTGGTGGTGACCCCAGCCCCACACACGCACACACACATTTCGGCTTTACAGCTTTACTCACTGTTTGTTGTTGCCAACAAGTCCCGTGTTGAGGCAACAGAAGCTCATCTGAAAGCAAACACACAACCGTCCTCCCGACTGCCAACGCTCAGTTCAATCGAGCGACAACGACTCGGCAGTTTGTGAAGGACACAACAGTGTCTCGGGTGTTTTGTGTGGGGACGACCCTGAACTGCTGCTGAAAAATGATCTCAAGGATGCACTTGAAAATGACAACTTTTCAAAACTACAAACGCTAGTTTCTTTGGATCCACTAACTGACCTCCATACCAGAAGCAAATACGACATTGTGAAGAATTACTATTTGTTATGGCCCTTTCATTAATATCACATCAAACCAGAAAGTTTGACCGATGCACAATGACGAGACAATTAAAAGTTAAAGAAATTCGTCTTACGTATTTTGACCCGTCATCCGCTTAGGGAGAGCGGTGGACAGCAGCGGTGCTGTGCCCGGCAATCATTGGGTGATCTAACCCCCCAATTCCAACTCCCAATACTGAGTGCCAACCAGGGGGGCCAATGACTACCATTTAAACAGTCTTTGGTTTGACCCGGCCAGGGATTGAACCCACAACCTCCCAGTCTCAGGGCAGACACTCACTGACATGAATTACAAACTTCACTCCTCTAAGCCAAATGATGAACTGACGGTGCAAAAATACTATTGTACATAGCCAGTGTTGTTGGGATTACTCCATAAAAGTAATCTAACTACTGATTTCTGTATACTCCTTTAAAAGTAATCTAATTAAACTACTTTGTTTCATAAGTAATCAATTACTAATTACTTTAGTTAGAAGACAGATAAAATAACAGTTGCTCAGTGCTTTGGAATTAACTTTATTAAAGTCCAAATTTTGTAAAGCCAAATATTCTCATCTTGTTTCCGGCACATAACGTACGATGAACCACAATATTCTTTAAATTTAGACGAGATGAATTCAAAATAATGTTTGTATTTCCAGCTATCAAACGCAATCGCTGTTTTTTCTTTTGCCGCCGCCATGCTTGCTTTAGTGCGTCGTCGCATATCAATGCCGCTGCATGCACGGCTGCATCATCAATATGCGACATTGTTGTTTTCGGTTGTTTTTATAAATTTCAAAATTTTGTGGAAAATAAGACATTCTTAGCTGGCAAAATATTTTGGAAAAGTAATGGAATCATCACTTGATGAAGTAATTATGATGTAATTACCAGTTTGCCAGAGTAATCCCGTTACATTACTCCATTACTCAAAAAGTTGTTTAATTCCAGTAATGGATTATTCGCAAACACTGTATGTAGGATATAACAAAAATCAGCCAGAAAACCGCACACTCACACAAAACATCGGCTGGTACAGCGCCGATGGCTCTGAGCTCTCAGGACACAACTGATCCATCACCTTTGATGAACTTTGATACACAAGCATTGAGGGTATTTAGCAGCAGGGTTCACTCAGGTATATTAAAAGTGTGTTTCCCCCTCTTGAATTTGTCTGTGTGGTCAACATCACACATGTCATTGCACTAGACTTTGACTGGGGAGGCGGGGGTGGGCCGCAGGAGGCAGGGGCAGGGGTAGCAGAGGGGGTGAGGGCGGGGGAGGGGGTCGCAGTGGTGGGGGTGGAAGTGAGTAAGAACAATGAAAACACAAAGAATTTACAAGAACAGGGGTTTTCAAGATGACTTTTGTCCTCACAGGATGTGTGGGGGGGGGGAACTCCAACAAATCACACAAATCCAGGCACATTTATCTGCACATCACAAATAGTGAGCAACGTAAACTCGGCTCCGATTGTCCGTCGGCAGGCAAACTGTGGTGCGTTCAAAGACCTCGACGGAAACACATTAACGCGGCATTCGCCCCGGAGGAACGTGGAGACTACTCCAAATTCCTTCCTCAGGAGCAGGAGTAATAATACTGCAAAACCTTCCAAAGGTTGTGTTTCCTGAACATGGAAACTGTGTGTGTATTAGTGCGTGTGTGTGTGTGTGTGTGTGAGCGCGCAAATATGCTGAGCGAGTAATGACCATGACAGCAGGGTGGAGATGGAGGCGGACGCAACAATCCCTTTAATCAGCTGTTCTAAGTTCAATACCAGCGGCTCCACCCTCCTCCCCCACCTCCTTACCCCTCCACCCTGGCCTCCGGCCTCACCCCCTCCAGCCCCCCGACAATAACCTTCTTCTCCCCTCGGTGCCTTCCTGCCCCGGTGTGGGGAGGGGCACTTCCTGTCATTGGCAGCGCCGGCGCTTAAAGGAAGAGGTTGTGAAAACCAGGCCACTGTCCCGGAGACGACACCGTAAAAGCCGCGTGTGGGAAACACAGGGCGCGGACGCACACATGGGCATAGGCGCAATCAAAACACACACTCACACACGCACACAGTTTTGTCATGGAGTCAAGTGTAGGAGTCAAGTCCGAAAACTCTTTGAAGCCATAAAAAAAGCACAAACTTGACAATGAAAAGAACTTGTGTGAAAGTTGCCGGTCTTCTTCTTCATTGTGATAGATGTCAGCTTTGTGTGTGTGTGTGTGTGTGTGTGTGTGTGTGTGTGTGTGGGGTGGGGGGCTAGTGAGTTTATGAGACAGGGTTTGTCCCTCCAACACAACACATTCCTACAATACAGCCTCTCTCTCTCTCTCTCTCTCTCTCTCTCTCTCTCTCTCTCTCTCTCTCTCTCTCTCTCTCTCTCTCTCTCTCTCTTTTTTTTTAGAACACCTCACAAAATGAAATGCCACTCCCATCTTGAAGGAATTGCAAGACTTTGAAATAAAGACGTCTTCCTGCCACCGGCCTCGCGGCAGACAGCAGGAAATCCGAGTCGCGGGGTTTAATTTATGTCACTCGGCCGGATTGTCTCGATTGGTCCGCAGCTAGAAAACAAAGTCTTTGGGGCCGAAACGCGACGAGGACAGAAGAATTTCTCCGTCCGTGTCCTGCCAGCACCTCGCTCTGGGAGGGCTGCTGTTGGAAGAACTGTGCCTGGAGAAGCACAGCTCTAAGTAGGCTCAATCTGTTGGACTCATCAGGTCCTCGTCACCTCCAGTGTTTGTGAGGCGCATTCCCGACAGACGGACGTGTGGGCGTTCGAACGTCCGCTCGTGCTCTGACCTGAACAACAAGGCAAGAGTGAAAAAAAAAATAATGTCACTCATTTTGAGTTGATGTTAAGTTTGGTGATCAGCCTCCCGAACTGTGTATATGAACGCACCGAAGGAGAAGCTATTCAACTGAACAGAAGAAAGAAAGTGACAATTCTTCTGCTTTCAAGCTGGTAATAATCAGCGTGAGACAAGAAGAGAGATAAAAAAAATTTACATTTCAAAATGACATCCAGCAAATGTTCAGCTCGACATAAAATAATCCTTCAACTATATAAAACTGTGAACGTGAATATGAACGATATATTACCTTTCACAGCTACTTTGAACACGGTCTAGCGGTCAACTCTTTCGGACCGCAGTGACTGTCTGGGCCCTCCTTGCAAACACCCCACACTGCTTGAACTTGAATTTCCAGGTTTGGCCGTGTTTTGTTTGTTCAGGCTGCGCACCAGGCGACGCTCGGCCTCGCCGGGTTCCGCACGCACCGGAGTGAACGGCAGCATTTCGTGACCCAGTGACACAGATGACCTTTTTTTTTTTTTTTTGTCATTTCTGCAATCAGCCACGAGATAGTGACGGTCCAGCCCAGCCTGATCCCTGAAGCAAAACCGGGACCTGCTTATCACTGCCTCGACAGACACACACACGTCCCGTCTCTATGAACGCCAGCGTTAGCAGCCGTTCCCCTTGTTGAGGACGGCACGACGGGCCAGGAACTGAGCTCTCTATAAACAGCAGAGGGCGACTTGAATAGAGAAAGAAAAGGAAGAAAAAGGAGATTATCGCTGAATGCGGAAGGCAGCGTTTCCCCCGGAGGCCGAGAGTACAAAGGCCAGCCAGAAGTGGGGGTGAGTGTGATCCAGCTTCATTCCTTCACTCAGCCTTCTTTGAACCTCCGAGACCCCAAACGCACCGCAGCCTAATCTCTTAATTGGCCCCCTTTTGTGATTTACAATTGAATCATTTCGAAAAGTCGCTCCACGGCAGTTTTCAAGCGTTTGCCGAGAGAGGGAGAACCTTGCACATGTTTGATGGGAGGAACGCAAATGCACGCTGCTGCTGCTGCTGCTGCTGCTAGGGGGCTAAAATGGTGAGAAAGAAAAACCAGTGTGACTTTTAAAGAAGGAACTGTGAGGCTCTTTCATGCCTCCTGACGAGGAACAAAGGAGGCCTGAGAGGAGCTGAGGTGCCTCGCATAAGAAAAACTAAACTAAACGAAAACAGAAAAAAAAACAAAGGAAGAGATTATCACACACACACACACACACACACACACACACACACACACACACACTGGATGAAACATTTCATTCGTTCCCAGGCTGGTTTAGGATGTGGTCAATGCTGTTTCACTGTAGTCATGCTTCATTTAGGTTCACTGCAAATGAACCAAATGTGCCTCAATGATGATGATAATGATAATGATAATGATGATGATGATGATGATGATGATGATGATGATGATGATGATAATGATGAAGATAGCCTTGTGGAAATCAAAATCACAGTAATGATTGGCCAGATCTCTCTCAACTTTTCTATTCAGTACATTTCAAGACAGTGTGTGTGTGTGCGCGCGTGTGTGTGTGTCACACAGCTCTCAGCGGGTAAGTTGTCACATGAAAGAAGCTGCTGGTGCTAATTCCTCATTTTTTTAAAAAGTGACAATTTGGTAGAGAGAGCTGAAAGATCTTCTACTGGTTATTTGCAGCAGGCGACACGGAGAAGGAGACAAAGATTTTCCTGGCAGCCTGCGCTGCCTAAGACGTGATCGTGATTTCTATTTTGTCGATAGGAGGGGACGGATGATGGAGGAACATTTGTGGACGCCGGCCCGTGGAGCTGGCGTGTGTGCGCGGTCGCCGGGCGAGTGTGAACAGGCCCCTGCCTGCTGTGGTGTTTGTCGTGCCGACTGCTCGTCCGTCATCATTAGCGGGAGCCGCTGGACTCGGCCGGGCCTGATGCTGCGCTATCTCAACGATCGCTCAAGACAAATAGGCCCCGCTGGCTTGGAGAACGGACCGGACCAACAACACCGGCTGAGTCCTAATGGGGGAATTCTCACTGGAAAAGAAGGTCGCGGCCAGCGAACAAACTCTGGAGGTTGTACTGACGTAACGACGAGAGAAGCGCTTTTTTCCCCCCGATCATTCTTTTATTTTCATGGTTTATCTGAATGACTTTGACTTCCTGTGCGATGGCTGCCCTTCTTTTTTTGTTGACCCTCCTCTCTCACCTGATGCAACCTGCGCTGAGTTTCTTCTCTTTTTGTTTCAGTGAATGTCGCTACTTTCGGCGACCTCTCACCTTTTCTCCCCCCTTCAAAACCACGAAGTTAAACCGCAAGTTTTGGTTTGAAGAGTTCTAAAACGGCCTCCTATTTTGGATGACGCTCGAATCCACGTGGTGATTTAAACGCCCCCCCCGCCCACCCTCCCCATCTGTCTGTCTGTCTGTCTGTCTGTCTGTCAGTGCTTCCTTTCTCTCTGTTGTTTTCTGGACACATCGCCGGGTCACGTCCCGGAATTGTTTGGAAAGAGCTGTCAGTCATGTGAAGTCATTCATAAAGAAAACAAACAGGAGTGCTGTATAAATACGTGCCGGCCGGCCAGCCAGCCAGCTCACTCACTCGCTTACTCACTCAGTCATTCACTCACTCGCCCTCCCTCCCACAAAGCCCACTTAGCACATAAACAAACAGAAAGCTGGGGTGAGAATGGCCACATAGAATTGAAAGGAATCTGACTCTTCCTGTGGAGAGAAGCGGCTCTATGATAACAAAACCAGCACTCTGATAAGCACACACACACACACAGAGCTGCTGATGGACAGCAGTGGAGGGGTGGGGGGCGTGGGGGGGTACTCACACTGGACGCTGCCTGCGCTGGCCCAGCCGAAGGGGTCCAGGCCGGAGAAGTAAGTGGTGGCCTTGGCCAGCATGCAGGAGCCCTGGCCGGGCACGTCGAAGAGGGGCCGGGGGGCCAGGGGCCCCAGAGCCTCCATGCAGTCAAACATGATGCCCCCCCCTCGCCAAGTCCACACAAAACAAAAGCACCAAATGTCCCTGTGGCTGCTGGCTGGCTGGCTGGCTGGCTGTGGTGCTCGTTGACTGGGAGACAGTCACACACACACACACACACACACACACACACACACACGAAAAAGAGCTGAGACAAAAAAAAAAAAAGTTTCCTGAAACTCAATGCCGGCCTGCTCCAGGTGTTCCCTGTCTGTCTGTCTGTCTGTCTGTCTGTCTGCTCCAGGTGTTCCCTGTCTGTCTGTCTGTCTGCCTGTCTGTCTGTCTGCTCCAGGTGTTCCCTGTCGGTCTTAATGCCTGTGTGTCTGTCTGTATCTCAGCCTGTCTGTCTGTCTGTCTCTCCCTACCTGTCTGTCTGTCTGTCTCCGAGCCCTCACCTCTCCTCTCTCTCTTCTCTCTCCAGCTCTGCCATTCAGGTCTTTGCGGTCGCTGGGAGCAGCTCGTCTCAGTCCAGGACGTCCAGCTGCTCTCTCTCTCTCTCTCTCTCTCTCTCTCTCTCCCTCTCTCGCACTGCAGCGCCACACTCACTCCCAGCCAAACTATCTGCATGCTCTCCCAGCCCACGAAAATAGAGAGGGAGGCGGAGCCCCGGAGGAGGAGCAGCAGGGAGGGAGGGAGGGAGGGAGGGGCACGGCTCCCCTTGTGTACCTGCTCTCTGATTGGCTGGCGGCTATCCCTCGCTCCCTCCCACTCCCCCCCCCCTTCAAGTTTTTCCAACTGGCCTCTTAAGATTTCATATTTTCCGCGAAGAAAAACAAATACTCCTACACCCCCCAGCCCCTCCTCCCACCACACACACACACACACACACACACTGCCCCCCCACCACACCGACTCCTCTGCCAGGTTTTTTGCCTTTGTTTTCCTGCAGATTCTCTCCAGCCAGCCAGTCAGGTTGGATGGCGCTGAGTGGAGGAGGGTCGATTCACTGACTGACGCTGATTTTCAACAGCTTTCACTATAATGTGAGAATGCTGGCCAGATGTGTGTGTGTGTGTGTGTGTGTGTAAGTAGGGTTTGTATGACACACACACACACACACACGCACACGCACATACACACACACACCCTCTCATAAACACTAAAACTAAAAAGGCTGCTCCTCAAACGTTTTGATAACTAACTGCTTTTGGCAGTGACTAAGTGAGCAAATAAGGATTTAAAACACAAAACCATACAAACATGGATGCACACTGGTCATATGTAAACACAGGTACCACACATTAGTGCGCGCTAACCTTGACGCTGAGCCTAATCCATGTTTTCCAAAGTATGAATACGCAATGAATAAACACACAGGTGTGCTTACAGATCAAATAACAAAATATTTATTTAAAAAAAAAAAAGTGTTAAAAATTTCAAAAGTGAGTAGTTAATATTAAGTTTTATCTACATACAAAAATCATATTATTAACTTAAAACCATGCAAAAGTCATGCAAAATAATGAATTCCTCAAATTTCCTGGTATTACTGAACAGTAAATAACAATACTTTACTTTACTCGTCTCTACAGCACTTGATGATGTCATCAAACCTCATCGAAGCATAACAGCAAGCACCGCGAGTGGTTTCAGTGGTGGCTGGCTGCTAACAGAATAGCTTGTTCATAACTGACGATTATTATTTTGACCAGAATGTTTATTTTTATTTGGAAAAACCTTGAAGTTGTTAGATTTATTGTTATCTCCGCATCCAGCGGGACATCACAATACAAATTAGCCAAAATGTGTCAATTCCACAACCGCATATATCGGTGGATTTCGCTTCATATCGGTATCGTATATCAGGAGTTGGACAACATCAGGATCTCGGATATCGATAAAAAAAGTCAATATTGGACATCCCTAATATTTACCTGTCTTAGTTTACAAATTAAACATTTGTATTAACTTGAGTGGCCTTCAATATATGCTACTTGTATTGAAATGTAAAGAAGGCAAAAAAACAAAACAAAACGTTAATAACACGGTGAAAACAACAGCAGCACGTCCAACTCCAACTCCAATGGTTCTTCTGTTTGCAAAGTGAAATTTGACCGCTGATGTTCTGAGCTTTCAAGGTCACAATTCTCTCTCTGTCTCTCTCTCACTCTCTCTCTCTGTCTCTCTCTCTCTCTCTCACGCACACAATTCGTCTCTTTGCTGCTGGATCTTTTCGACTTCCTTTCTTTCCTTCTGTGTGTTTTTTTGTTTTCAGTCTGAGATTCAGTCCATCCCTCTCCAGTTCGGCGATCTCTCCTCCCCGAGGCTCTTGGACACTTCAGTCACACTTAGGTACTACTGAGCCGCGGGCCAAGCGGGGTTTTGTGTACTACCAGACAGCACAGCGCCCCCCCCCCCCTGCTTTTACCCTCCTCTTCCCCGGTTCAAGAGGGATGAACTCTGGAAGAAATTCCCACTGGGGTATTAAAACTCCCCTTCTCCACACACACACACACACACACACACACACACAGGCGCGCACAGTAACTTTCCAAATTGTATCGCCTGTGGCTTTGCATGTGGCTCCTGTGTGTTTGGAATTTTTTAGATCCCCCCCATAACCTCCCCACACACACACACACACACACACACACACACACACACACACACACAACCCTCTGTTTTTCCTTCCCCGACTTGTTTTTTGTTTGTACGCCCGTGATTTTTCTCCCTGGAGATATTTTATCATTTGACAGTTCATTTTTTTTTTAAAATGCTATTTGCTACTTTTCTCTGAGCCACTTAACTTTCTTTTGTTGTTGTATGGACACATACGTACAAGTATATACAGTATATTGATGCATGTGTATGGTGACAGACAGTGAGGGGAGCGGACTCCGCACGCCGTCAGCCCGCCTGGGCTCCCTCCACACCTTGAGACAATTATTACACCCTCCCCACCACGCACGCACGCACACACACACACACGCACACACACACACACACACACACACACACACGACTCAGTACCCTCGTTGTTGCTGTTCGGAGGAGAGGGAGACACTAAAAAACAGGACGATTGAAATGCCCCCCCCCCACCACCACCACCACACACACACACACACACACACACACACACACACACACTTCCTTTGTTACCTGCAGCTTCTGGCAACTTTGGCGCAGACACGACTTGCAAGAGAAGCGAGTCATGTTACAACTATTCACAATCAGGTTATTCAGCTATTCACAAAGCCACAACGTCGACAAGAACACACACACACACACACACACACACACAGAGTCAGACAATGGCCCCTGTTCTCTCTCCTCTCTCTCTCTGTGTTTCCACCAGCGGCTCCTTCGACTCCGCCACAAGTATTTGCGCTCGAGTCGAGACTCACTATGCGGCCGCACACAAACACACAAATAGAGTTGCACGCAAAATGTGTGTGTGTGTGTGTGTGTGTGTGTGTGCACCACCAACCGGGGCGGCACTGCGCTGATTCGTGATATTCGCAGGCCTTGGAATGTGACACCCCGAGAGAGCCTGCGTTGACGCGCGCATTTCTTTGTGTGTGTGTGTGTGTGTGCGCGCGCGCGCGCGGCCCACAGTGTGCGTATGTGCTTAAACAGAGTGCCCGCGATGAAAGACGCAAAGGAAAACACGCAGCGTTCTCACTCGGCGCCTCCAGGTTCAAGTTACTAATATGGCCTCCTTGCCGCGCACGCGCGCATGCGTGCGCGAGCACAGACACACGCACAGACACACACACACACACTAGAAAGAACAAAATGTGACTAGCACTGAAAAACCAAAGAACATGATGTTCACTGTGATCACCACTGCTTCTCCTTTGAACCCGAACAATGCTTAGTATCTGATCATGAGGAAATCAAGAAGTCAACAGCCTTTCTAGATTTCCCCCACAGCGGCAAAGGCCTGAGTAGAAAACATCCGTGAAAGATGCTTCTTACAGCGTCCACACTTTCGGTTCCCACAGAGAGAAGAGAGAGCAGAGCTGGAGCTCAGCACTGAAATGGGCCTTTGAATGAATTAGTTCCAATAATTCAAAGAACACGCAAGTACAACGTTCAGTCGATCCCATTTGTGGTATCTCCCGGTAAAAGTTGAGAATCTATCTTATAAAATGGGTTTTGTAAAAGTTTAGTCCAGGAAGCAGCACAACAAACATTTGCCTGCTTGTTTGTGCAGAAGGTCTTTAAAGAATACTGCAACTGTCTTGGTGCAAAGTGGCTGCTTGTCTGTTGGCAGTGTTGTTGTGGTTTTGGACGAGGCGTCCACTCTTAGAGTCCAGCGATGGCAGTGGAACTCCGTGGACTCTCTGACTTCAGAGGAAATGGCCGCAACCGTCCAGAGTCATGAACGACTTCTGATGCGAGCGAGCGCAGACATCCTGCTGCTAAAGCTCCACTTGGTCGTTCCCTGCGTGCCTGCCTGGTGCAAAACACAGAGACAACTAGCTGAGGATTACTGGTGATAATGCCAGCAGCAATAAATGCACTTACTTATTTCTCATTTTGACCGATCCCACTGTCCAAAGATGTTATTTGACCATTTGGCAGCTCTAAATTGTAATTGCATGTACACAGTACACGAGCCCCTGTTTCTCCTCTCCAGCCCCTGTGATGTACCCACAATTTCTCCTAGTTGAACCTCAACGTCAGCCTGCGGTCAGTGGGTCAGACTCTAGCATCACCTCAGTGAGTGCAGGATAAGCAGTGTCAGAAAATGAACGGCACCATTTGCTAAATTTACTATCTTGATTTGTGTCCCTTATGTGTTGTTATGGCAGATCAATATGACTAGCAGTGAAAGGCCTCTGTGTCACCCAGAATGAGTCGCTGTGTGCTAATTGGTTCCAAGTGCAGCGCTGTTCCCAGCGGCTCTGACTGAGGCCAAGCATCTCGACCAGAGCCGAGTGAGGTTCTGTGTCGCCTTTATTAGGCCAGTTGTGCTGAGTGACCGCCTATTGTCTGTAGTTTATGTTGTAGTTTTTGAAATATGGAGATTACGTTCAAATTTGTTTCAGTGATTTATTCCCTAGGCCTTTTGTTAGCTGCTAATGCTCCTTGTGAATACATGTTTCAATGCTTTGATAGATCGGATGATCAAAGTTCATTCAGTGGCTGTTTTGTCTTTGCAAATCCTACTTTTTTGTGAATTACTGTATGTTCTGGTAAAATGTGAATTATGATATACTGGCCATGTGGGGGGACAAATTCAGTTGTGTCCCAGCCCAAACAGAACAACTAAACTCAAACAAGTAACACGAAGTCAGTGCAAAGAATCTCATAATATCCACGGCAAACATTCAGCTCGATTTCACCTCTAATTTTCCAGAAACTGACTTTCATACCAAACGAGGGCTCGTGTGCAGTGGCTGAAACACATCGTTTTCTGTCAAGGTGACCTGACAATCAATGCCTCTTGATCAAGGACATCATCATCATCATCATCATCATCATCATCATCATCATCATCATCATCATCATCATCATCATCATTTTTCCAGGATTCTAGTTTTTATCTTGTGTCAATCTCTAAACTCACTGTCTTACACACACACACACACACACACACACACACACACACACACACTACGGCACCAGACCAGAAGACAATGGACAACTCATTACTACGACCGTTCTGGTTTCGGTGCACCGTGTTCTTTTTTTTTTTTTTTTTTTGTAAATGACGGCTTCAACTTGTCAACTCATCCGTGTGATCTGCCAGGTTCTCTGCATTTCCCTCTCATTATTTCGCGCAGACAGCAGATCAGACGAACCCAATAACAGACAACAGCAGGGATGGTGACTGGATGGATGCCTGACACCAACAGAAGGCAGGAGCGTCACAGAGTCGTCTTTGAAAACATGTCTCTGTCTAAGGTTTTTCATCTCCAGCGTTTGCATCTACATCCACATTGGCCCAGTGCGGGACGACAGCAGTAAACTTTAAATATCTCTTTGCACGGTCAGTGCTGTGGACTAATAAACAATTCTAATAAATTGTCAGACTGTCTGCAAAAGTGAAGCAGAATGCAATACTTATTTCAATCTGTCAAATTGCAGAGAAAATAAAAGGTGATTTATTTTAAACGATTTAGTTGTATATTGTTAAAGAGACCTGGAGTGAATTACAAAAGAAGAACTATTTCTATAAATCCCTCTTAACATGCTTATTTTCAAAAGCTGCAAGTGTTTGAAAGACCAGAAAGTCATGTGGAAAAGACATTTTTCATTCATTGCACAACTTAGTGTTTCCACAAAGTCTGCCTCCAAATTCTTTGTGAGTCTTTGTAAGTGGCCATCGTCTCAGCCTGTTGTGAGCGCTTGTGAGGAAGCCACGGCCTCTCTCTGTGCAGTCCAACAGCGCCTCCTATGGCTTACAGTGGACCTCATTGACAACACCCTGTTTTTCATAGCGGGAATAGAAAATTCTTTCATCAGCCATGTCTAATTTTTTTTTTTTTCCCAAGGATTTATGTGTGTGTCTTTCTGTGTTGAATCTGAAAGAAACACACTCATGGGAGAGAACAAAATAGCACAAAGCAGCTCTGACATCATTTCCCCCCCGTAATCACTTCAAAAGTGAGAACTTGGTCTCTTCTCTTCTTTACTATTAAACTACATTGTAGACTGAATCGCAGACTTCTGATATTGTGGAGCTGTTGCGCCATTTTGGAAAAGAGTGAAGTCAGAACCCTGGTGAAAATCTATCAAAAAAGCCTCAGGTGACTCTTGATGAATATATATTTTCCCGGAAATGTTCAGAGAAGCTGAGAAATGCCTGTCACACACACAAAGGAAGAAAGAACAAAATCAGACGTGTTACTTACACAGTGCCGCCATCTCTTTGGGAAGATCTGCCCCGAAACGGCCGAAGAGGTGGCTGCTGGCCAGAAGGTCAAAGGGCGAGTGGCTGCGCATGGAGTTAAAGGTAAAGGGGTACATGGCGCGGGGGAACTCGGCCATGTGACGCAGCTGGTGCTCCCTGTTGGTGGCCATTGTGGAAAATTGATGGAGCTTTGTTTCTTTTCTGCTTCCAAAGTGACTCCTCCTCTCTGTGAGCCGGTGCGTCTCTCCGTCCAGAGTTCAGGGGCCTGAGGTGGGTCGTGGACGGGCCGCTGCCATCCAGACAACCAGTCCGCCCACAGCTCCTCTGCTGCAGCAGCAAGGTGGCACACGGGCGAGAGCGGGAGGAGGATCTCTGCAGAAAAAGAGGGAAAGAGAAGGAGGAAGTTAGATGACGAGCTTAAAAAGTAACCGAAAAAAACAACCAAAAATTTTATAATTGCAAAGAAAGTGAAGGAGACAGAACCGAGAGGAGGAGGAGGAGGAGGACGGGAAGGAGAAAGAGGATAAGAAGAAGATGGAGGAGGATGAGGAGGAGGTGGAGGAAGAAGATGAGGAGAAGAAAGAGGTGGAGGAGGAGGAGGAGGAGGTGGAGGAAGAAGACGAGGAGGAAAAGAGGAGGAGGTTGAGGAGAAGGCGGAGGAGAAGAAGGAGGTGGAGGAGGAGGAGGAAGAGGTGGCGGAGGAGGAGGGAGAGGAGTAGATGGAGGAGTAGGAGTAAGAAGAGGAAAAGGAGGAGGAGGAGGAGGAGGAGTAAGAGGAGGAGAAAGAGGGAGGAGGAAGAGGAGGAGGAGGAGGAAGAGGACTAGAGGAGGAGAGGAAGGGAGGAGGAGGAGTAGGAAGAGGACTAGAGGGAGGAGGAGGAGGAGGAAGAGCACTAGAGGGAGCTGGAGGAGGAGGAGGAGGAGGGAGGAGGAGGAAGAGGAGGAAGAGAAGGAGAGGGAGGAGGAGGAGGGAGGAGGAGGAAGAGGAGGAAGAGAAGGAGAGGGAGGAGGAGGAAGAGGAGTAAGAGGAGGAGAGGGAGGAGGAGGAGGAGGAGGAAGAGGAGGCCCCGGAGCTTCTCTGCTCTGTGTCTGTCTTCAAAGTGGTGAGGCTGATTTCAGGGCGATGCCATATGATTTCAATCAGCAGGGCTGCGCGATGAAGGCGCCCTCTGTTCCTCTCTGCCAGCCAAGCGGCCACAACAACATGGGCACAATTAACCCTTCAGCAGCGACTCTCACACAGCAGTGACTCTCACCCCACTCCGAGCAGAGCCACCCAGACAAGATCCAACAGATCCATTCTGAGGCCTGTGACGTCTCCCTGTCACCTCCTCTCATAGTGACTCTGTGACCCCCCCCACACCACCACCACCACCACCTCACCCGACTCCCCCCATCACACCCCAAAAAAAGAAAAAAGTGAAATGAGGGCAGCCCCTCCCCCTCTGTCATCCCCTTCGTTGTTTTCATGAATAGGTGGAGCTTAACTCTCTGATGGAGCTCTGGTAAATACAGCCCAGAGCCAAAGGACCAAAGAATGTCTTGTTGTTTTGGGCCTGTTCAGCCTGGGACTCCCGACACCGGCAGAGAGGAAGGCCCAGAGCGAGACACGGATCATTTTGTGAGCCCTTTCTGTGAAGAACGCACTGGACACCATTGCAGGCCGCTTCTGGTCCAATGTTCCTCAACCGGTGGATTGTGACCCAAAAAGTGGGTTACGGCACTGTTTTGATTGGGTCGCGGCTTCATGGGAAGTTTCCTTTTTAAAAATAAATAAAAAATAAAAAAACGTTTTAAAACATATTTATAGAGAAATGTTGGGCATTTATTTTGAAGGACACACAATTCAATTCATTCATATGACTGGATAAATGCAATCTGTATAGTTACACGATTGTTCTATTTCTGTGGAATAAATTCACAGCGACTTCATTGTCATTATGATTATCAGGAACAAATTGTGGGTCCTGTGACTCCACCAGTTGAGAACCACTGGTCTAGTCCTTATTTTTCTCAGTGGAGTGACTTTTTTTTAAAAGTGATCACTAACTAGTCAACCAGTACTGTATGTGCAAACACATTTAGCCGCCTGTTTCCAGCAGCCCTCTAAAAAGGCTTTTGCTACGGGCAATCATTGCTGCACCTTCTGCATGTCAGGAAGGGGGCGACACAAATCCCTGCAGTGGAACAAACACCTGGCGGTGGGCGCTGTCCTGAAGCTGGGAGAGTTTTTGACAGACACTAAGCACTTATTCCCTGAACAGCATCTCCACGATGTGCTCTCTGAGAAATGGTCCAAGCGGAAGAAGAAAAACGGACTTTCCAAACTGCTCACCGAAGAGGGTGGACACATCTTTTGTTTGCAAATTGATTTTTGTCATCATCAGCGCTGCAGTTTTACAGCTCCTGCACAGCTCCAGTTAGAAAAAAAGGGACAGAGTGAAGAGTGAACAGGGTGAACCCGGTGATGTGTGAAGGCTAATGCTAGCCCGTCGGCTAGCATTAGCCTTCACACATCGCTGTGTGTGTTTCCAGGTGGGTTCAGCTTTTAAATTTGAAATGAAAATCCTATATAAATACAAAAATACTCTCTATTAGAACAACAGTCAGATGTCTGACCCACTATGTAAAATAGTTCTGCATTTCTTTGTTGTCGCAGCGGCCATTTCTTCCAACCCACACACACACACACACACACACACACCGTCCAGTGCATATGAAATATTCACACAGCAGCCACGGAGTTAGCACTGCGAGTGTTGTTTTTAAAGTCATATTTCCCATATTGACATTTTCCCTGAAAGGCGCCCGGCTCTTGCTGCGGTTTCCCTTCCCTGTGAGGGCCAGTCAGGGAGCCCCTGCATCTATTTTCCACAAAGAGCTTTTTTGTTCGACCATCAAAAGAATGTCAAACACAGGTTGGACACAGCGCGTAGTGGTTATAAAAGCAATTACACGCACGGCGCGGAATGGCCGCTTTTTTTTTTTGGTTGCATAAACATATGCATACGCATGCCTCCGTAAAGAAAAAAAAAAAAAAAAAAAGTGTTAGGGCGCAAGCGATGCAAGCGCGGACACGCAGGGCGGCCGAGGAGTGAACGCGCGCAGATGTTCCGTGACTTTAATCATGTCCGTGGCCGAGTAAATCAGCGGAAAACGCAGTGCGTTCAACACATGCTGAAGCGCCATTGAAAGCTGCAATTGACCTTGAAGAATGAAGGAGTTGAAAAAAAAAAAAAGGACGAAAGAAGAAAGAAAATGGAGAATCCTTCCACAAACAGCCCTCAGAGTTCTTCGGTTTGCCCCCCTTTGACCAATCAGATCCAAAAGGCAGAAATAGCTTGCATGAAAGCCAGATGTATGAGAAAGATGGAGATGGAGGAAGACAGAGAGGGGCGGGCGGGGAGGGGGGGGGGCACGGAGTTTACAGCAGGAAAAAAACATGGAAAAAGACGAGGAAATGAGAGGCAAAGAAAGCGAGGATGTCGAAGAGCAAGAGGGAAAGAGAGTGAGTAAGGAAGAAAGAATGAAGCAAGGAACGAGAGAAAGAAAGAAGGAAGGAAGGAGGGAGAGAGAGGGCAGGTTTATTGGAGGGCGAGTCGAGCATCTGGCAGAGCGCGTTGAGGACGCGAACAGAGTCCCATTAATTAGAGCCATACCAGAATGAGGATTAATGAGCGGCGGAATGGAAACAGCATGGCCTCCAGAAAACATACATAAAAATAAACTGTTTTATTTCCACCAATAAACTATGAAATAATGTGCGCCCCAGCCAAGGAATGCTTTCTTTCGCCCTAATGAGCAACACCTCCCCAACCTGCTCCCCCCCCCCCTCCTCTGCTGACCCCCTTCCCCCACCGCCCCCGGGGGGGGGGATACACCTTGGCTGTGAGGGGCGACAAAAGCGGCGCTGTGTCTGCAGGCCTCTGGGCCTCAGTGCTGCTTTTATGAGACCTGGCTGGCACGGGTCAGACTGGGTCGGCTGGTGAGGGCCCAGCTGGAAAAAAAAAGCACAACTGATGCCTCCTCTACCCCCCCCCCCCCCACCCCCCCGCCGAGACTATGAGCATGTACAAAAACGGCTGTGGTGTTCAATAAAAGTGAAAAACAAAATTAAATAAACAAACGCCGTCCTTTATTTTCCCAGCAAACTCCAACCGAACCGTCAACGCAACCTTGTTTGCTCTTCCCCAGAATTCCCATCAGACTTGACGCCACGTCACCGCACCCGGCATGATCCGGTTGTGATGCTTTGTGTGCTTTTTTTTTTTTTTAGGAGTCGTTTCGAGAAATTGCAGCAACGCAATTAAAGGTTTCGTCCGATGGAGGCCGTCGCACCGCAGGTGCACTTTTCGCATCTTAAACAGCCGCGTTGGAGAAAACAAACTCCTCCGCATTTACTGCGACGTCGAAACGCTGCGTGACTCGTGACTGTAATTCGAGGAACACGACGCTGCCGCCGCTGTTTCCAGCGTGCCGAATGCAAAACTCTTCCAACTGGCAAAAGTCATTTTAGTTTTTTCCCTTCTTGCCCTCTGACAAACAGGCACATTTCGGTCGTACCTTCTAAAACCACACTCTTTCCCGAGGCATTTTTTGTTTTTGTTTTTTTTTTATTTCTGGAGCTTTACGAGCAGAAAAAGTCATGTCTCACAGTCCACGGAGAGGAACGACAGGAGGATTTATGTGCTGCAGACAGAAAAAATGCTGCCTAAAACACCCTTCAGCCACTCTGCCATTTGAAAAAACAAAAAATCAATACAAGACATAAAGTACATTGTGGAAAAGAAATTGATTTGAAAACACTCTTTTGTGAAATGTAGACGACTTTATCTAAATCCACTTAAACCCTTAGTTTAGTGTTTTCCCAATGTTTATGAAATTGGCCTTCAGCCAATTTTTCTTGCAATTGCTGCTAAACAAATTTCACAGCTGAAATCTGCATGTTTTTTTTTTTTTTTTTTTGTCTTTCTTTGTCTGACGAAAAATGCCTTAAGTGAGGAGGAAGACTTTAAGAGGGTAAAATAGAGAAAAACCATCCGCTGGACTGTTGAGGTGTCTGGGATCAGTGTCCCAGCTGGCCAACAACCGCTAACGTGTCATGTGATGCTAAGAAAGATTATTTCTGCAGTTTTGCTGGAACCGACACGATGGCGATTAGTCCGGCCCGACCGTGAACGGTGCCAGGGTCACGTCGTGTCACCGCCTTTTCTGCCCTCGTGCCACCCTCAGTTAAAGGCCTAAAAATACACGGGAAATCACTCCTACACACTCTGGAATGTACACACGCCACTGGTGTTTGTTGCAGAGGCTTGTCAGAGCCACAATGAGAGGGGAGCGCACAACAGGGTGGTAAACAAACTGCCCCTCATCACATGACGGCGCCTTTTGTTGTGTTCAATTGCGGGACTGATTAGTGCTGGCAGCGAAAATTGGTCACAAGATCATATCTTCATTCAATAATAATCTTTATTTACTCATTTGTTTATTTTCCAGCCGACAGTCGCTGCTACTTATGCCCCATTAACGACCATAAGCAGTTCTAAATTAATATAAACTTTTTATTAAGTATGGTTTTTGGTTTTTGATTTTTCCCTTAGAGCTCTTGACACAAGTTCTTCCACTGACTATCCCGTCTTATAACTCACATTTGACTCAGCGGCACTGTCGGGCTCTCAGACGCATCCATGCAGACACGGGTGTACGATGAACTGAATACAAACTCTGTGTCTGAAACCGCAGCGCAAGCTAGAAGAGCAAGAGTCTCAGGGAGCGCGCAACTCCAGAAACTCCCCCCAAATGCAGCCAAATGTAAGCAAAGCCATGACTTCAGATGCGACAATTAGCAGCAAACCATGAAACCACAATCAAATCTGCCTTATTCTGTGAAAATGCAGCCAGGGATGAGCTGTTTGTCGAACACTCGGGGGAGAAAATATCCACGCCGTCGCACAGAAACCATTACCAGGAGAAAAACACACCAGAACCATCAGTCACAAACAACATAATTAGATTTTACAAGAAATGCCCATACTATATTTTATGTCAAACCACCACATAAAAAATGTCCTTTGAGTTACACATGTGAATCATCCGCTCGCCACAAAATGTTTCCGGCTGCAGTGGAACGCACATTTTTCTCATCTGACCGAGGCGATTTGTCAGTAATGAACGTGCTCAACTCTGTGAAACGACATCTGATTTCCATTGTTTGCCTTTTAGCCTGTAGCTGGCAGCCTTGTGTCAAATGGATTGCCATCGCGATGCCTGTTGAAATAAAAATAAACAGTTTAAACTGTCCGGCTGCATTTAAGTATTATTAGACGTGTTACGTCTCCCAAAGCTAAGAGCACCCCAGATGACACTGCGCTGGTAATACTCCACTCCGTCTGATGGCTGAAATGACCCTGATCAAAAAACTAGGATTAAACATCGCTGTACATTTAGTTGAAAAAAAAAACAAATTGCAGAATGTGCGCACACACACACACACACTCTCACACACACACAGATACAGTATGTGCTGACAGGAGCTTAGTGACTTAGTGCGATGATGCTCACTGTTAATTTTGCTCTGTCACAGCCGTTAGTCCCCACTGACTTTCCTGCAGCTCACGCAATTTTTAAAAAATGAGGAGTAAACGTGACTCACCAAGTCTCAGATGAACTTGTTACCGTTGGACAGAGTCAGGTGTTGTGTTGTGAAAAACCAATGCTCTTTAAGTGTTAAAGCGTGACAGAAACTGCTTCCAAGGTTGACCAGCAGGTCGGAAGCAGGTTAACAATGACAACTGGAATTAGATGGCAGGTAACAGCAGCTGCATCTGCAAAAGACGATTATCCTTGCCAATTCTGAGTTTCAAATTTCAAAGTTCAAAACGTCTTGCTAACCATTTCCCAACCATTCCTTGGTATAAAGTGATTAATTACATACAACTAGAGTTGCAGATCCTGCACATCCCCCAAAGCACTATAATAATATTGGAAAATTCAGCTAAGAAAAATAGCTATATAATAAAAGTAGATAATGAGCATTATCATCAACAATATTTCATTAAAACATGCAAATAGCCACTACAATTTCTTGTTGCTCTCTCTCGGTTTCCATGTTTTTGTTAAGTTGTATGATTTTACTGCAAGTCAGCCTGTTATTCAATCATCCGGTGGACAAAGACGCTCGTATGGATAAAGAATGGCTGTGTCCAGTGTCTTTTCAGTGTGACGCAAACCATCACCAGTATCGTTTGATCTTCCACGAGCTTGACTCACCCTGTAAAGTAAATTACCCTGGGATGTTTGCCTTTTTTCTTTCTTCAATTTTCTCTGCCTGTCATCCAGCTTCCAGGTGCAATTTATTCCACTTACATAAAGACACTTATCTTTACTTTCTAAAAATCACTTCTGTAGTCAAACCCACCCCTCCAAAAGAACCCCCATCAAACACCCCATACACCCCCCGACCACCACCACCCCCATATATTTGCACAATTAACTATCACTGCATTGGCGCATCCATCGAAACTCCTGTGCATAAATTCAAGCCTGGCAGCAGAGCTGCGCTAACACAGTGTGGATTCTCCGTTTGCTGCGCTACAAGAGACCGACGAGACTGGCGAGAGACAATGTTTCATAAGGACACATAATGTTGTCATTATGTCAAGTCAACCCTGTAGGTTCCTGAGGGGCTCCAGGTCAGGGTGGGGGGGTCGATCCCTTGTCGCTCCAGGCTGGGCGGCCCCCCGACCACGGGTCAGACCTAATTGAGCTACTTGGTGGGCAGCTTTTCATATTGTATTAAAGTGAAAAGTGGAGCCCTCGGCTTGACGACACCCCCCGCGAATCAAACACAGACAGCTCAAAGTCTGCGGCCATCCCGCTGGTCGGCCGGGTGGGATTAGAGTGTGTGTTGGAGGGGTGCGCTCGGAATGACTTTTTGCCGGTGGCAGAGAACAGCCTGGGGTTGGTGGGGGCACTCTGGCGAAAGACAGAGAGGTTGGGTTTACATCTTTCTTTCATTCAGACATAGTTTTTTCCTCTTAACGCTGACATGTGCAGAAGACACGGGAAAAAACCTGAATAAAAGAAATCCATTTAAAATCGAAGGCACGTGCTGTCTCAGTAGAACTGTCCAAGCGTGTTTGTGATTTGTGCAGAGGAATGTCTGAAGCGATCCAACATGCCTTAAGTTGCTTGCCAAATTGCTATTTCTTAACTATGGTAATAACTTTGAATCACTTGGTGAAGAAACCTTTGATGTAAATCAAAAAATGACGCGCAAACACATGAATGCTAATAAATACAAATTTAATAAAAACCACGTAATGAACACAGTTGATCTACACTGAGAGGCTATTTTTCTGCTCATTAGGACACATCTGACTTCTTCGACTTCTGAAAAAGGTGCAACGCAAGCAAGGAAAAAAAGAAATAAAGAAAGTTGCGAGCGAACTTCCAAAAATCCTTGACAGCCAAAATGGCACATTGAGTGCAACCACACAGGCGCTCCGAGTCTCTGTGCTTCAGAGAGAGATCCTAAAATAACCCAGCCGGACAAGTTTTTAACTCTGTGGAACAAGAAAACGTTTGTATCCCCCCCCGCCGCACCAACTCCCCCACCTCCTGAATACAATGATGAAACGCTCGCTTCTTTGTTTCCCCCCGCAAAGTCCCTGACTTTCCACTTATGTGTAGCGGCCATGAGAACGACTGTACAAAATCAAACTCAGCTGACACGGACCGGCGAAGAAGATGACGTTTTTTTTCTTCTTCTTCTTCTTCTTCCCCCCTTCCTCTCCCCTCTCCCTACGCTCCCTCTTCTTTTTTTTTTCCATATTGAGGAAATAAAGAAGAAGAAGAAAGGGAAAAAAAAGTCAGCGGGATGAAGGGAAAGAGGGAGAGGAGAGCCAGACGGCCTCCTTAGCCCGAGGGGCCGCCATTCCTGGAGCGTGCGGAGAACAAAGATTAGATCGAGACGCAGTTTGAAGGAGGTGAATCCGACACACTCGGAGTCATTGTTTCGAGAGGTGCCACGCCGGAAGACGACAGGAAAGTAGAGATGCCACCAAGTGACATGATAGTAAAATCAAACCCGGCTTCAAGAAAAAACAGCTAACTGATCTTAGCATCTCCATCGCCCAGCCGTTCACGCCTCGCACGCAGGCACCAAGGTCTATTTCCGATGATGCGGGACATTCCTCCAGACATGAAGGAAAATTAATTTGCAATTGATTTCTCATGAGCTCGCTAACGCGGCTTCCTCCGCTGAATGCGGTGCGGCACTGTCGCCGGCGAATAAACAGCGTCTTAATCACCGTCATCAATCAGGACGTGCGTCTGTTTATGGGACACACGCCGCACGAAAAAAAAAAAAAAAAAAAAAAAGAAAAAAAACCGCACGCCATGCAGCGATGATTCACAGACACAGACTTAGCTTGTGTTTCCGTCCGGTGCGGGGCGAGGGGGGTCAGAAAGTTTGTTCGCCACACACACACACACACACAGCAGCATTAGCGATCAGACACAGCAGACTGTCTTGTGATATCCGGAGCAGCCTATTTTAGTGCTTCCATCTCGCTTATTTAATTGTGTTGATGGAAACCTGTTTACATAACCTTCCGCATGGGCAGGCTGGAGGCTTGTGTGTGTGTGTGTGTGTGTGTGTGAGGACGGTGGTTAGCGACTGAGTGTGGACATACTCAGGTAGGCAGAGACCTATTGGGCCATTTGCGAGCGGTGATGGAGCGATCCGTCAAAGCTGACAGCCAGTCTGTTGGCTCAGGGCCCTGCGAGCTAAAGAACGCCACTCTGTCTGCTGATTGGTAATAAATGGGCCCGGCGAGCCAGCTCACCTGGAGCGGCCAGTCTGACCTTCACGCATACACGCAGCGGCAAAAAACAAAAAACAACCACACAAACAGAACAAAAAAAACAAACACCAGCATGAAGTACGAGTCCGTGTGTGTTTTGACCCAATTTTTGCACAAAACACTGCCTTCGCTAATCCAGACTCAGGCTCTTTTTTTCTCCTTTTTTTTTCTCAGTGACCGCGAAGAATCGCATGTGTCGAGGAGAGTTAGTAAACACAGAAACGTATGTTCATCTAACACACACACACACACACACGGTCGTGAAGCACATGCGAGTGCTGATCAGCTTTCTTTCCCCTCCTTCGCTGTTACTGTTGTTCTTTCTCCCTCTCTCTCTCTTCCTCTCTCTCTCTCTCTCGTGAAAATCTCTGTTCTCAATTAAAGCTGTCCTCAGGAAACTCAATCTCTCCTCTCATGCTGTCCCAGAGACACACACACACACACACATGCTTGCACGCACTCACAAACAGAGGGAAAGAAACAGCAAAGAGAGGCACGAGAGAAACACACACAAGCACACACACACACACACACACACACGTCTCACTCATGCTCTGACATGTCCTCCCTCTCTATCTTCTCTTCTCACGCGCCGCCAACTGAGCCGAACCACTTTCGGAGGAAACAATCTTATGAAGAAGGAGGATCCCGAAGACCAAAACTCACCAGAAGTGGAAACTTTCTGTCGGCAGCCTGCTGCTCACTGAGGGTAAATCATGGGAGGAATGAGGTGGGAAAGAGCGTTGGTAGTTGTGTTTGTCAGTCAGAAGTACCTCTGGCAGTGACGATAGAGCTCAGCCTGTTGCACTCTGCCTCCCTCTCCTTCCCCTCTCTCTCTCCCTCTCTCTTACACACACACACACACACACACACTCTCTCCCCCCTCTCTCTCTCCTCCTGAAATCATTGTGTACTTTGATTCACAAACCCTGCCTTCATCACGTGACCCAACACTTCAAATATACAGCACATTTTTTACCAGCCACAGAATGCCCCGAGGAAGGGAAAATAGGGTCCAAAAAGCTTAGGTTTCAACTTGCTTGCTGCCCACCTCCCCCTCCACACCCCCTCCCTCTCTCTCTCTGCCTCTCCCTTCTTTGTCTCTCTCTCGTACACACACACTCTCTCTCTCTCTCTCTCTCTCTTTCCCTCTTTCTCCTCTCCTACTTTGCCGTTGCCGTACACTCTAAAAATTGTATTGACACGGCGTGTTTTGCATTCTGACGAACGGAGACCGACCATCCATGTGCACGCTGTAACGACAAGGCCATTGACGCTACGCAACGGACACACAAAAACATGCTGCGTGGTGTTGCGCACCTTTGGGGGGTATCAGTATCAGCCCTCGGCTTAAGCGTCATGTGTGTGGTGCCTTGACTCTGGGTGCCTGTGGTCAACCAGTAACCCCCCCACACCCCTATCCCAGCCTGGGGCCAATCAAGGGTAGCTTACTGTCACTACATATTTCTCCCTGAAAAGAGAGAGTTGAGTGTGACTGTTCTAATGACAGTGATAGTGGCAAAAGTAACATTTGCGTTAATGCTCTTAATTTAAGCAGAATCATTTGTTTTCTCCCAAGAAAGTACCGGACTTTTCTGAACGTGTGTACTGAAACACCTGACCCTTTGTGACGTCACAAAGGGAAATTATTGATAAGTTTCAATGCACCTAAGCAGGGGTTTCCCATTGAAGGTTCAACAAAACATGAGTTTAAATATAAAGATAAAACCCAGTGTTTTTGCTGAAGGATATTGTATGTTTGTTGTTTGTTGTTGGTTTTTTTTTGAATGCTGTGTGAGGCTGCAGAAATCAACAACCCATTTTTAAAATGTTGTAGTACATCATTGCCAATTACATAGTGAATTACATATAATTTAAGATGTATAAAGCACGTCTTCACAAGCAAGTGTCATAAAACAAAATGTATACTTAAGTGCAAATTCACTATGAAGTGGACATCACACACTGCCCAGAGTATGAAGGAGATGTGGTGTGGCTCAGACTTCCAAAGGTCCATCCAAGTGGCTTTCCAGCCTAATCAAAGGATGTCTTACCATAGGCCACTACAACCACCAGATCTCTGTGGCATAGCCGGACTCAACATCCAGCACAGCATCCTGGGCACTCAATTTCTTCGGAGTCCTCGCCACCATTCCAGCCTAGGCCACCTTAGAGCCTCTTTATTCTCTGTACATCTCTTGATCCCCTGTAAAACAGAACCTCTCACATTCATGTGCCCTTTTTCTCTTCTTCTAGAGACTTCAGTGACAACCAGGGCTTTGTGCTGTTCCCACAGAGGGCAAAACCAATCATCTCCTAAGCCACCTGCTTACTTCCTCTCCAAGGTCTCTACGGTGGGCATTGGGACATTGGAACATCATAACCTCAGACAACAATCTTTGGAAGAATACCATTCTGATATATACATGCTTCAAACTTGCCTGGTAGGCCGAAGTACCAATCTTCTGCCAATCTTTGCCAGTTGTTCAGTTCCTGGTTGGTGGACTGAACCGATGAAGTCCATTAGGCTACTGTTCAACATTTTTCTCAAGCTCTTCCTTGGGCTTCTCAGAGATGGTTGGTATTTATCCCATTGATGTTTAACTGGAACCTATCGGCCCACTTACTAAGCTTCCCCAACCCTTGGATCGGAAGGATCCATCTGCTTCCTGGCACAGACTCTGTGAGGACCATGAGGTTATCCATGAAGGGCCTGATAGGTGGTTGGGGTTCCTGGAACTCTGGTCCAGCGTACTTCATTGTCATATTAACTGCAAGCGCGAACAAGTACAGAGATGATGCAGCCAGGGAGTATCCCACTCTGATGTTAGTCCACTGTCTGAGACTCTTTACTGACCTGGTAGTAATAAGCCAGGATCAGATGCAGTATGGTGTTGCACATGGGGTTTGGTTATGGTGACCTCAACCAGTTTGTTTGGAATGGAACCATATGGATTGGCTGGGTCTAACCACGACACTGTAAAGTCTCCCCTGTTCTCTCTTACACTTTCCGGAGAAGTTGCTTCACCACGCCAGTGTGTTTAAGAAACCCAGGTTGCCCAGAGATCCCATTTGCACTGATGTGTCTAAGGCCCTGCTTCCACTTGGTCATTTCATGCGTTTTTCGTATTCCGATCGGCAAAAAACACACCAAGTAACCAAGTGCAAACACTCCAAATCCGTTTTGTCATCCGAATACCCAAACCACCTCCCCGAGGTGGTTTGGGTATTCGCTTCGCATGAAATCGCATTCGTCACGGACGTGCGAACAGAATGCGAGCTCAGTCCACATTAAGGACCGCCTGCTCTGCTCACCTCTCCCATGTACTTTTGTTAGGATGCTAATAAATTTTTGTCCGCATTAGCGTATTTTGTCAGTGGAGCAGCGGTCACAGTTTCCCCACATATGTGATTAAATGTGCGACGTTGCATTCGAAAATTTGCCAGCCACTGTTGATCCGAAAAAGATGTCATCACCACTCTGTCCCACCAGTCGTTACTCCTCGTTCGGATCCATACGAGCTGCAGTAGAATTAAAACGAGTGACTTGATATAGTCCACAAACAGGAAGTTGATTCTTATTCGTTTTCAGGTGAAACTAGCCGTAGTTTTGCGCTTTACTGCCCCTAGTGGTTAAAAATGCACTAATGCGATCACAAGTGGCACGCTCGAGACGCATGTTAATGCCATGTGCGAACAGATGCTTCAAGATGCGTACTTGTGATGCGATCCCCCAAAACAGTTACAAGTAGCCAAGTGCAAACAGGGCCTCAATAATGTTTTTTGGAGAGCAAAACCGACAGTCGTCTTGTCAGCATGCTCAAAGAAGATCTTTCCTTCCACTCTCAGAGGTGAAATTGTTCTGAACTGGTGGACCTTCTTTGAATCTCTCTATTTTACAAATAAGAATCAGAACAACTTCAGAACATCTCCACTGCTGTGCCTCCCCCATATGGCTCTTAAATAGGTCCTATTATGAAAAACTGACTTTCAAATCGGCCTTACATGTCTTTGCGTTACTGGTATGCCAACTAACTCACGGAATACGAAAAAAAAGAAGACAATTTACCATGTTACTGCGCTGAAACAATATCTAGCTTCTCCTTTGCTTCAGACCTAGCTCCTGTTGGATCTTGCAGATTGTGCTATCCTTTGGTTCATAGTAAGGAAGAGTCCAGGCAGATCTGCTTTCCTCTCCACCAGACTTCTTCTTGGCAAGACTGATGACTATGGTCAGAATTGCTTGCAACACATGCACCTTCACAGGTTCCTCAAGCACCTTTTCAGCACCCTTGTCAAAGTGTGCCCAAACTGTTGTCTTAAAGGCCTGTGGCCACTTTGGTTCGTACCTTCTCCAGGGAGAGACTTGGGAAAGTCGGTTGTGCCACGACCGGAAAAAGGTAGCTTGCCTTCTCCGCGTTGGTGGAGAGACCCTGCCTCAGGTAGAGGAGTTCAAGTATCTCGGGGTCTTGTTCACGAGAGGGGAAGATGGAGTGCGAGATCGACAGGCTAATTGGTGCAGCGTCTGCAGTGATGCGGTCGCTGTACTGATCTGTCATGGTGAAGAAAGAGTTAAACCGAAAGTAGAAGCTCTCGATTTACCAGTTGCTCTATGTTCTCACCTTCACTGATGGTCATTAACTTTGCGTACTGACCGAAAGAACGACATCACGGATACAAGCGGCCAAAATGAGTTTCCTCTGTAGGGTGGCTGGGTGCACCCTTAGGGATAGGGTGAGGAGCTCGGTCACCCAGGAGGAACTTGGAGTAGAGCCGCTGCTCCTCCACATCGAGAGGGGCCAGCTTAGGTGAATCAGGCATCTGTTCAGATGCCTCCTGGACGCCTCCCTCGGGAGGTGTTCCGGGCATGTCCCACCGGAAGGAGACCTCGAGGAAGACCCAGGACATACTGGAGGGACTACGTCTCTCTGCTGGCCTGGGAACGCCTTGGAGTCCCGCTGGATGAGCTGGAGGAGGTGACTGGGGCCAGGGAAGTCTGGATGTCTCTGCTGAGACTGCTGCCCTTGCAGTCTGGATAATGCGGCAGAAAAAGAAGAAGAAGATTGTGCCACATGGAAGCTCTGGTCTTTGCGGTGCCTCACAACCTGTCTTATCAGATTTGGTGTCTTTACCCTCTCGTACATCATCTCCTTCCAAGAAAGTCAATGTGGGCTATTCAATGTTGAGGCTGCTTTTTGCAGTGTCTGTTTGAATGCCGTTTGACATTGTTGTTTGGTCTGTCAGAATTGGGTTCTCATCATGTATTATCTTCCAAATGACACCTCTCTAACAAAATGCATGCTTACTATGGGCATTGCAGTAGTATTACTCATGTGTTTAAAAATGTGGTAGTGGGATCAGGAATCTTTTACAAAAACATCAAAAACTGTTGTGATTCTTTACATTTTAACTCCAACCCCCAAGCAGTGTCTGTTTTCAATTGTTTTCAGTTGTGTTTATTGCATAGAATTTACTTTTTATGCCAGAGCAGCTTTAGAATGTTTTTATCTGACCAAATTAGGTATTGCACTGACTGCAAGTTGAACACTCTTTTTATACAACATGACAGGTCTTAGTGTAAACAATGGAACAATGTGTTGGATGGTCAAGCTTTGAAAAAAATCAGCATGATTAATCCCATTTGTAAAACTGTGTACATAAATTATGGTAAAGCATAGCTAGTATGTTGGCAATGCATTTGTGTGAATTCTTTATCATTATCTGTTAGGACTTCTGCATGGTTTAATTTCAAAACCATGGACTACAGATCAAAGCCACATGGTGAGGAAGGAAGGGATAAATGAATGAGTAAAAAGTTCTCTGCTGGGATTCAATAATGTGTGTTTTCAGTACCCAAACAAAAGAAGGCGAAAGGTATGTGGATTGGATTGGGTTTCACAATATTTATTACTGTCAATTTCACCGCTTCATTTTGTAAGCATAATATAAAAAAACACATCAGTGCATCTAGACACATTTCCGATTGTCATTATTAAAGCACTTTCTTCTTTAAAGTCTATGTTGAAATGTAAGATAAATCAGTTGTTACATTGCCGGGGTCTCGAGCATCAAAACTGGGTCAGCGTCATATTAAATGTTGCTTTGACCATCTGGTTTACTGTCACACTTCTCATCAACAGTGTCATGATGGGAGGTGAAAGGTTATTCCTGTTTGTGTTTCTGTGTCAGAGAACCCCGCAAGAGGAGGGGAGTCCAGCATCTGGCTGAGTGTGAAAGAAGCGTTTGTGTATCTCTGACTGTAAATCTGTGAGAGACACTAATAAGCACATGCGTGCACACGTTGAAACACGCTCACGTGCACACACACACACACACACACACACACACATAAAAACACATGTACAGATTTATTGCGTGGAAGTTCTTTCTTTCCATTTTCTCTTGCTAAGTGTCAAAGAGGATTGGCTCACGTAGACGACCTAGGGGATGAGCAGGGCCGCAGTGGGAGCTTTGGGAACAACCCAGAAGCTGATCATTGTAACTTTAAGATGTGTGCGTAAAGAGAGAGAACAAAGAAACAAGAGAGTAAAAGTGCAAGGAGAGAAAAAAAAGAGTGGAGCTTATAACTTTCTGCAGAACTCGAAATGGGGCCCTTTTTGGCAGCAGGCAGCGGCAAAACCGCAGAATGGTGCGACTCTGGAATTGAGGGGAGGAGGAGGAGGAGGGTGGTAGGTGGTAGGGTGGGTGTGTATGTGTGGTGGTGGGTGGAGGGGGGGAGGTGAGCAAACGACAAGAAGGCAGGCGAGAGCAAGTAGGACGGAGGCAAAAAAGAAAAGGGCAAAGGAGGGTGCAAGACACCAGGTTTTAATCAGCAACAGGCTGTTGGTAATGAGATCACTGTTCCACTGCTCTCAGATTGATGTCATGTGAAGCCCTGTGTGTGCATGGGGAGGCATGCACAGGATGACAGGCATGCATGACAGACCCGCTCACTCTTCTGGGCACACACGACAACGTGCAGACGTAAAAGCGGGGTGGAAAAAAAAAAAGTCTGAGCCGTCCTGCAGCTGCATGAGAAGTAATAAGAGCACTGGCACACTAAAACAAATACACATGCCGAAGACACAAAGAACATCTAACGCGCCGCCACTCCCTGCTGTTAATTTTCTTCAAGCAAAGAAAAAAAGAGCTGACACAAATATAATTACACCCACGCATATAAAGCCATAAACATATTTCGGGTCCCAGGGCTCCCTTATGTCTTTTCTTCTCTCATGCAGCCAAACATGCACACAAAGAACACACTGTACCAATGGAGGAGGGTGGCCAGGCTAGCAGGCAGAAAAAAAGAGGGAGGGAGCGAGAGGAAAAAGAAATGGGTGACACTCTGGGTAGCGGTTGTCAGTTTGGGGTCGCGAAGTTTAACCTAAAAGAAGGCAGAGCTTTGTTTTTCCACTTGAGAGAGAATCAAGACTGGTTAAAACTGATGTTTACGCACAGAGGCACGCCACACTGAGGCTGAACGCCGCTTTGGAAAAAAAAAAAAAAAACTGAAGCTAATTTGCATATTTTTGAGCCGTAAGTAGCGTTTGCGGCTTGAGGAGAGAGCGAAGGGGGAAAAAGGACGCAGAAGGAAAAGCGGGCCCAGGGTGTACATGTGTATCCAATGAACGGCAAATAGTTTTTCCTATATAAATGTTCCCCAAAATTCAACCATGATGTCACCATGAACCTGTTGTGAACTCAAGTCTGTCAACCACCATTACAGTCTCCCTCCCTCTTTGCTCTCCAAGGTTCCCTCCCCGTTTCACCGCACTGCCCACCCGTCTTCTCCCACTCTGTCCCCATCTTCTTCCTGGTCCCCGTCTCTTCATCTGTGGCCAAGAGATGCTCTTGACAGCATGTCTACTCTTTAACATTACCCCACTCGCAAGAACTCCACCCCCACCCCCATCCCCGCCCCTCCCTTTTCCTGTGAACCCAGCCTCTGAACGCATACACACAAACTGCTCACAGCCATTTGGAAAGTCTCTGGTATAACAAGGACAGTTTTAATCAGAACAAGCTGGCATATTTTGGCCCGAAACCTGCACTTATGGTAATTCAATCAGAAAGAGAGAGGGGAGGGGTGGGGGAGAGGAATAGAGAAAAAGGGGCACACAGAGGGTAGCAGAGTGTGAGACAGGGAAATAAGAAAAACAGAGGGAGGGAAATGGAGACAGTGGGCGGATGGGAGGTTGAGGTAGAGGTTGAGTGGTTGAAGGAGTTTGATCCACATGTGGAAGCGATTGTCTAATTACATCAGATATGTATAAGTGTTACTGCCTGGAGGACAGATGGTGATTGGCGGGCTCAGAGCTAAGACACTGAAATGCTTGAGCTAATAGGAAGTCGGAGGAGGAAGAGAAGGTTTCAAAGGAAGTCCCAAGTTGGTTGCTCCATGTTCATCTTCTAGTTTTTGTCACAAGCGTTCCCCTGTTTAACAGATCGGCCTTATTATGACCCCAAGACAGGATACTGCCCAGACCTCAAATTTACCACTTAATAAACTCACAGAAATTAAAAGCAGACAATGGCTGAAAACACATTGGATGAGGAAAAACAACAACAAAGCGCCTCAAGTGTCTGTATGTAATGAAGGGATGGCAAAGAAAGACTCGCCGGCCACAGAATGGAAACAGCGTGTGTAGTTTGTCTGGAACTGTCTTTAAAAAAGAGCACAGCACCCAGAAACAATTTGCAGTCGGTATGTTTTATTGCAAGAGAGTGGTAAAAAACAAACAAACAAGTAAACATCAAATAAATGTTTGCTTATTTAGTTGATTTTTGGTTTTATTATTGGTTTGTTTATAGCTTGTTTTGATGGAATGGATTGAATTTATACAGTGCCTTTCTGGGGCACTCAAAGCACTTTCATTGCAACCATTATTCATTCCCACAATGCAAAAGACAAATGTGCGGCTTTGCCTTTATACTAGCTGGTAATTTAGATACTATTTTGTTCAGGATCCTCGCTGGTAGTCCTATCGCTGGCATGACGCAAGTTATGCAAATAGTATCTTAATAGTATCTAATTTAATCATTGTAATGTTGTATCTAAAATTGCAACTTAGATTCTAAATTACAAGCTAGTACGTAACCGGAACCACATTATGTAAAGTAACTGATGATGCACTTGTGAATCTAGACAAAGTGGAGTGAGTGTTTACTTTACACTCCTTGTTTTCAAATGTTCCAAATGAATATATGAAGACACAACACCATGCTTCACCCAGGAGATCAGGTGCTTCATCTAATCGTTTTGAATGCCCTTTTTTATGTTTTCCATTTGGAGGCTACAAAATGGATAACACATGAATGAAGAAGCAGAATTGGCCATACTCGTGGTCAGTCAAAGCCTGATAAAAAGATTATTTTTGTGTTTTTCTACAGAACCCAATCACATACCTGCACAGTGTTCCACCAGAAAATAGTGTGCTGCGCCTCTTGCTAACATGTAGACCAGGAACACTTCCCCTTTTCCATGTTACATCTTTTCTGTCTTCCTGGTTATTGTGCATGTCCTAGAATGATAATGTTAACTCCCCACTTTGGCCAACTGGGAGATCATTCAATGTATTCTTTTTTTTAATGCAATTCTTCATGGATTGGCTTTTCCTTGTGCATATTAGGTGCTGATGGCCATTTAAGCAAACACTTGGATAAAAGTATCAGATCCAATCAAATGCATTATTTTTTTGTACGGAGATGTCTTGAAATGATATCTTCACTCCTCAATAATGAAAACTTTCTTTGACTTTTCTCTCTGAAAGAAAACAAAAGCATTTGTTTTTTTAAAGTAACAACTGTTTGACTGGAGCTTATCCCTTCAGGTTAATCCGGTACCTTTTGGGAAGAGTTCAACAGAAAATTGGCTGCCAGCTGCATTGTATGTCAGCATGGAAGAAACTGTGAACCTCATTTGGAGAGATAATTTTTTCCTACTTTGAATACTGTTAAACCAAAGTAAATGTTTCTCCCCTCAGATTAAATAACTTCAAATACATGCATCCCTCAGGACAACCTGGCTCACAAAGTTGCATATCAAGAGATCTGAGTGGATCTTGGGTGTGAGCTGATTGGTTCAAAAAAACAAAGATGCCCTTGGGAGTGTACAAAACTGTTTCTGCCATCATGGAACTAAGCCGGACTAAAACTAACTGTTTCATCAAACATAATTCTTGTTTGGAGTGAATTAAGGACGTGCAAGCCATAATACAGTTAGGTAAAATAGGTTCTATTTTGGCCCAGGATGGTGCAGGTTGGATGAACTAGGGAGGACATCATAGACTCTAACAAGACTCTATCAGGAACCTGATCCTCTAGAGGTCCTAGCTCCATGTTCTTCCAGGTGATTCTGTTCCATCACCTGCTCCTACTCCATCCATGCTCTCTCATGGCCACTACTCCTCCACCAATCCTACTGCACCACCCTCTGCATTTCCTGTCCAATGACAGAGTCGTGCCAGGTTAGAGCTCCCAAGTCTGACAGACTGGCACCCTAAACTCCCTCAGTTGTCCTTTACTAATTTTATGGCCTCACAACAATCATTTGCCCAGACACTTTGCAGCGTCTTGATTCAGAGTTTTGAAGGTTTGCCTGTGCCATAATGAACTCCCCGGTGGCTGCGCTACAAGGGATCTGCGTTGCTAGCTGCTCACCTTTGGCTAAAAGTCTTTCACCACAGTCACAGATGAGAATAGGCCAGACGATTTTTGGGAGGATTCCACCCTGGCAGACCCAGTTTTTTTTTTTATCTCCTCAAAAGCACTAACTTGGCCATCTATGAAGGCAGATGTGTAGATGGATTGTTGCTTTACTCCAATCTTGCTGACAGCATCCTGACCTGTATCCTTGATCAGCATCTTCAGAGCCAGCACAAGCAGGGCCACTGAGATGATGCAACTAACATCTCAGAGCCGGTCCCAGTAAAATATCAAATGTCAGTTGAAGAAACTCTAATGTTGAAAGATGAACTTGTTGAACTCACGGGTTTGATACCGGGCCTGGGGCCTTTCTGTGTAGAGTTTGCATTTTCTCGCTGTGTTTGTGTGGGCTGTCTCCGGGTACTCTGGCTTCCTGCCGCAGTCCAAAAACACGCATGTGAGGCAAACTGGGAGCTCTAAATTATCCAGAGTGAGTGCAACTGCAAAAGGGTTGGTTGTCTTTCCATGTTATCCTGCAATAAACTGTCAATTTGTCCAGGGTGTAAGCCCACCTTCACTCAATGACAACAGAGAAACACTCCAGCAACCCCCGAGTGCAGGTGAAGTGGTCATAGATGGATGGATAGACTGCCATTGAATGGGAAACACAGTGAAATGACTGTTTGACCCCATCACAAATGTTAAACATTATTAATGACAAGGCAATGAAGGAGAGAAGATGAACTATCTCTTGTCAGTTTTTATTATCTTGTCTTTTTGTTTTTTGTTGTTTTGTTTTAATAACTCCTTGGCCACCTTATCAGAACTCTATTTTTAGCCTCACAGTTGTTGAGGCCGACTCTGGGATACAGACCCTTTCTGAGGGGAAAATAGAAACGCATTTTGCTGTCATTTGACGACGAGCTTGTAAAGCCCTCTCTCGATCCTACAGCGACATCAGGTGGCTATTATGTATTACTGCACAACTCAAAGGAAGCATGCAGAGTGGTATGTCCCTCTTGGTAGGGCAACACTATTTTCAAAAAATTATCTTCCAAGGTCCCAGTAAAGAAACCTCATATTATAATCCACATAAAAACAGTGTATCTAAACCTCTTTTCAGGGACAGTGTGGGGTCCAAGCAAACTTTTTTCCTGAATAATTGTAATAGTAAAGAGTTACTCTCTTGAATGGTGAAAGTTCCTTTGGTGGAAAAGAGGCTAATGTCTGGGACCTTCAGGTTCCAGACATTAGCCTCTCAGTTACACAAGGTGAACTGGTCTAACTGAGAACTGAGTTACTGTGGTGTAACTGAGAACAGCAGACCACTCGTTCAAAAACACAATCATATGAAAGCTGCAGACCAGGGAGATATTTCTCTGTTGTAGATGTGGCATTAAAAGGAAAGTAGTTGTGGATTGTAGACAGGAAAGACAAGGTCATACAATCATACTCATCCAAACATTGTAATTTCAACAAACTATTGATCATATTATATAGCTTAATGTGCTACAACTATACATTCCTGTTTATCTGATAGCCAAGTTGTTAAAAATAAAGTGGTGTACATTGCACAAGGTGATGCTAAGTTATCTATATTTGGCTCAGTTGTAAGTTTCAACTAAACCCAAGGGTTTTCATTAAAAGTATGATCCATTGGGCAAAACTGACGCGTTCAGAAAGTTAATATAGTTGTTTCATTTTCCATGTAAAAGATTTGAAAGGAAATGTGGACACTATTTTATTTCAGTAAACTGAAAAATGGCATCTAATCACAAGCGCAAAAATGATGAGCAAAGTGAGTCTTCAAGACAGATTTAAGAATCATGCTATCTTCCAAAACACACTGTCTTCCTCAGGCTTTGGGAAGATAGATTTTTTTTATCATGAATGTTTAGTGGTTTTCCATATCACTGACTGTGGCTGAGGCGAAGGGACACAATTTGGGGTGCCAAATGTCTATGGGGGGAACAACCAATCCTAGTAAGAAGTCTGTGGATGAAGAGAAAGGACTCCGCCTGTGCTCCCAGGTGAGCCAGTGGCATCTTTAGGTGATGCTGGGATTTACTGCTGAATTTGGCGGTAATGGGGATTTAGAACATTACGGCCTGATCCGGAGGGGGAGGGGTCAGTCAGAATAGATGTCTAGATGTCAGTAAGAAGGGACCAGACCAGACCAAAGGATCTGTGCCTAATTCCACCTTACTCGAGAAGACATCTCCAATCAAATTCAATTGTTGTGCTGAATTTTGGGATTTATACCAAGTTCTAGTAAGAATTTACATATAATGTTGGAGTAACTTCTAATAGTAGTAATTTTAGGAGGTTGCCTTGTAGAGTTTGCAATGTTCTCCTTGGTCTGTGGGGGTTCTCTCCAGATACTCTGGCTTCCTCCCACAGTCCCACGATTAGGCTATCTGGCTAAGCTGTGTGTGAGTGTCTGTTTGCGTTGGCCCTTCTCGTGTTGTACTACTCGAAATTGGTCTCGGTCTCGTCTCGAACTCTGAGACATTTTTAATCGGTCTTGTCTTGGTATTGGACAGGGCAGACTCTGGGTTTTTGATCAAGACCAGTCGAGACTCAGCCAACAATACAAAGACATGATAATAACAGAAAAGATTCCAGCTACTTCCTTGTTTCGCTCTGCTTGTGACACTCACAGTGACACGCCCCCTTACTTCAAGTTCAAATGGTTCAAAATAGCTGGCTAAGCAGCAAGAATGTTAAAGAAAATTATTGAAAGACACCTTGCTGAAATGAAATGTTGCTGTTCCATTTATGTAGATGCAAACTCGAATTGAAAAAAAAAGATACTGGTTTCTGTTTTGTTGTTATTTTTCTTTGAGATATGTACAGTTTCGGTCTTGTCTCAGTCTCGACCTCTAAATGTCTTGGTCTTGTCTTGGTCTCAAACCCCAAATGTCTTGGTCTTGTCTCGATCTCGATACTCTCCAGTCTCGAGAAGGTCTTGGTCTCCGTTGGTGTGGTCTTGACTACTATGCTAGGCCGCTCACTCCCAAGATACAGTATCTCAGATAGGCGGTGATGGAAAATGAGTATTACATAATTTTTCAACCCTTACCGCTAGAGGGTACTGCAGACCACCAGCCCGATTCTAAACACCGGTAAGCATGATAGTTTAATTATAACGTTGTCATTTTTATTATTATGTTGTCAAATTATTTTAAAATGTCAAAACAGTTTAAAGCAAAGTTATTTGATTCTTTACAGTTTCGATAGAATTATTGAACAGGAATTTGGAATTTGGATCCAGCTGTCATATCCATGTAAAGAGCAGTAAAGAGCACCAAATTTAATCATACAATATATAAATTTAAACATTTTTTTTTAAAAAAAACTAAAAAAAAAACCTCATCATTACATAATATTTAGGCTAGAATGAGAAGTCAGTTGGCATAGCAACATCAAAGTAAAAATAAATAAATAAAATAAATAAAACTAATGAGTAAATGCTAATTTTATAATGAATACGTGACTGGGTCGGTGGAGAAGTGCGAGCTCATGTTTAAAGTCCCATCTGAAATCTGACATCTTTAGTATTGACGACAGGAAGTGAATCTCCCTAGACGACAGTGTTGTGTTTCAGGACACTGCTCTGCTATCCTGCCTTGTGGAATTTATGCACACCTAAATGATTAAATGTCGGGCTTTAAGAACGCTCAAAGTGTTGTTAGCTATGAGTAAACAAAAGTCAAGTCAGCAGTTGGCGGTATAATTGTTTACAAGTCCACTCTGTAAGTTATCAGCACCTGCATCAGAGGCTGTGCGTAGACATCTCTTCAAATTTGATGGTTATATTTTTTTATTTTATTATCATAAGTTTGGACTTGGACTGCTCTACATGAGTAAAGACAACCTATGTTAGTTTGAAAAAAAAAAAAAGAACTTCGTGATGGGACAGTCGTGTCTGTGTACAGGTGAATTACACTCTTTGACCTATATATGTTTTCAATTTAGCAACACAAAGAGCATGTTGTCTCACTTATCTGTCTAACCAAATATGCAGGACAAATTGTCTTACATTTGGCTAACCACAACAAGGAAAAATATATCTTTGTTTCAACCAGAGTATGATACACATTGTTGGATAAGCACACGTCTTATTTTCTGTCATTCCTCGTCTTCTCCTTCGTCTTTTCCTCCTCCTCCTCCTCCTTCTTCTTCTTCTTCTTCTTCTTCGCCTTCTTCGCCTTCTTATTCTTATAGCCCTTCTTCTTTTGCTTACGACGCGGCTGCGGTCTCTTGTCCGCTAGAGAAAGCGGAGGCATTTACTGACACTCCCTAACAATTTGCTGAGGGTCATCAATTATGCAGGGTAGCCGCACGCGGCGCGCTGGGGTAGCAAGGTAGCAGCAACAACATGGCGACAGCCGCAGTTACTCCCCAGCATTTTCCTGCACATTCACGCCAGTGACAGCGGCTCGGATTTGTGTTCACTTGCGAGGGGGGAACAAAGTAAGTAGACGGTCGTCGTGTATGCTTGCTGCTTTTGTCTGGCAATGTTGTGTGTGACTGGGGCAGCTGGCGGTGCTACTTTGCCCGACTGACTGCATCCCAAGTGCCGCAGAGCGGCGGTCCCTCTCTCGGCATCCGCTCCTCCCCTCCTCTCCCCATCCTCCTCTCATCTCCTCTCCTCCGTGGAGGACTTCTGGCCACCGCATTGACTGATGTGTGCGACATGTTTTTAGACTCGGATGAGCCCGTGTTGTTGTTTTTATTATTATTATTATTAGTAGTAGTAGGTGGTGGACAAGGTATAACGTGACTGCGACGGGGTAGAGAGAGAGGAGAGTGGATGGGTGAGGTGGGGTGTTGGCCTGCAGCTGGAGGGAGTGACACTTGACTGTAGCAGAATGTGAAGCATTACGCAGATGGGGATACAGAAGTGGGATGTGTGTGTGTGTGGTTGCGGGGGACAAAGTTCTCGGAAACTGGTGACAGCGGACGGGGTCCGTCCGTCGCTGTTCTGCTTGACCAGCTGGCTTATTGTGTCGCCACACTTGTTTTGTAATCCCTCTTTGTCTCGATAGAAATCTTTCTTGCGTCGTTTTAGTATTATGATAGTTTGCCCGTCCACCTCCTCCTCCTCCTCCTCCTCCTCCTCCACCGCCTCCTCCGGGCGCAGCTCCCCCTCCCCTCCCCGACTTGCAAAGCTCTTTCCAGACTGTATGGCGTGAGGTGCGTCTCTTGTTAAAACTGGACAGATTATTATTATTATTTTTTTTTTTTTTTTTTTTTGCCTTTTCAAATCCAAATCCATATGCTTTCCCCATCGAATCACAATTTAGTAATTTTAAACAATCGCTCTTATATCCTTACATTGATGTTTGTGCTTTGCGTCGCTTGGTCGGACATTAAATGCGGATTGTGGCATATAGCCTGAGGAAGGGGTTTTTCCTTCTCCAGCCATTCATGGTTTATTCTATTTTGTTTTGGGTTTCACACATACGTGGTGTCTGGTTGTTCTTGGTGGTGGTGAATCGAGTTGTCAGGACAGGGCTCTGCTGAGCCGCTATGAGTTGGTCTCAGCCTATAGCAGCAATAAACCACACTGCAGCATTTTTAGGCTTTGGCCCTTACACGACAACCGGCGCGCCCGCTTCAGCGACCAACTTACCTAAAGCTGCAGCGGTCACTGTCTATGAATGACGCTTCCTGTGGTGTGTGTGTGTGTGTGTGTGTGTTTGGTTGGGGGTTCCAAAAATCTGCTTGTCATCGTTACAGTGCCGTCAGGCTTCGTCGGTCATATCTTTTTTTTTATTTATTTATTTATTTATATTTATTTATTTCATTGATATTAAAAGTGTTTTTAATATGGGCTGAGAGTAAGGGGTGTCGGTGGTCGTGGCTGTATCTCGGTGGCCTCTAGTTTAAGTTGCTTGCCAGATTCTACCCATTTGTTTATTTCCAGTTCATCAGATGTAAATATCTTGTTTTTTTTTTCTTTTTCCCTACAAGTATGTTATTTTTATTATTTTATATTTCCTTATGTCTTTTTAATTAATATAATTTTCCATCTTTTTGCACTATACCTTTACTGTAATTATGCACATTTACCCAATTTCGGATTAATCAAGGCATTATTACCAAGTCCAATTTGAGTGACGGCGCTTTGTTTGAGTTTGAACTGTGACAGAGAGCAATGAGGGTGTTTGACTAGCTGGAGGAAGGAGGTGCACGGCTGCCCCCCCTCCACCATCACCTCTCGCGCGCCCCCTCTCCCACCCCAACACCAACAACCTCCTCACTCACTCGCAACAACCCCGTCCAATGTCAGGTCATCATCACCACGGTGGCACGCGCAGAGCGGATCTGTATGATTCCAGTTGTTGCGCGGACGGGACAGAAGCCGTGAAGCGTCCGTCCAACTCGTCTTTCCTCCGTCGCGAGGACGCTGCGGTCCCGGGGCGTTCCGCCTCGAGCTCCGCCGAGCCGAGCAGTGGGCAAATTGTCCACCGTTTTCCACCTGGACGGCAAGTGAGCAGGGCTTTTTTTTTTTTTTTTCTTTTTTTAAGGTGGTTCGCTCTACGCGTGATTAGTGTTTAATTTCCGGATTTTCTTTGAACGGATACAACCGTTTAAAGGGCTGCGCACTTTTTTTTTTTTGGGCGGGGTGACGCGCGGTCACCGCCATCCACGCGCTTCGTAAATGAGACGGTGACGCCGTTCTGCGCACGTTTGTGACTTAACGAAGTGGCGGCCAACCGGAAGTCTTCACGTGAGGAGCTTTTTTTTTTTTTTTTCGTTTTGTTTTGTTTTGCTGGGAGTAAGAGAGGGGTTTTAGTGAACAGCTCGCAGTCTTTTAAGGGCTGTTCTGTGCTCTTCCACACAGCTTGCCACGCTGTTGCAACCCCCCCACCCTCTCACCCTGGTCTGAATCACCTTCAGGGCAGATCAATTGACGTGCTGGTTTTGAAAGGAGACTTGGAGGTTGTGCCGTGGTTGGGTTACTAGAATTGGACCGATTGCCTCCACTGGTTGACTGAGTGTGTGTTTCTTCTTCTTCTCCTCCTTCAAGATACCTGCATGGCTCTGGGATCTCTGGATGTTTGACTTCTTTCCGATTCATTTTCAGGTTTGTACCCCTTTGCCATTGTTTCACTGAATGTTGCACACACACCAGTTTTTCTTTCCTTCCACCCCCCAGTCCGAAATGTGACTTGACTGTAGAATATCAGGTGTCAAAGAGCATGGCCTGCAGCCAACCGTGGACAGAAATTCATATATTGTGGAAAGGCAGGGGAGATGCAGTTGATATTACAAATGGGTGAGTCAGTGCCCCAGAGGTTGAATAATTTCCAGTAATAGTTTTTAGATTAGATATCCTCTAGCATGTTTAAAAATTGTAATCCAAGCCAATACTTAAATAGTTAAAAAGTATCTTCCATTTGAATAACTCTTGGCTAATAAAGCCCACCTATTTCTTTTCTTGACTCTTTAAAAGTTTGTTTACATCTATGGTCTGTTCATTTATAGAGAATGATATCCAAAAGATGTAAACAACAACTAGCTTTGCTTTAACTTGCTGTATACATTTTAAACGTTTTTTTTAAAATTGCATTTAGCGTGGCTAATGTGCTGCCTCTGCTGATTTTATCTCAATGCGTGGCCTCTTGCTGTCATATTGCCATTTGGCACTGGGAGGGAATGAACCTTGGGTGAAGCCATTTTCTCACATATTGTGAACTTACCACTAGTTCTGTTTGCACCAAGTTCTGGCTTGGACATCTTGGGACTCCAAGCCAGAACAGTAAGTAGAAAAGCGCTAAAAGCTTTACATCTGAATGGTTAACGCGAGGCTAGCATTGCTACAACACGCAAATCCAAACACTGGCTTCGGGCATGGTTATATGCAGACAAATGGAATTAGAACAACACTTTTGGATATTTTAAGCAATAAAGAATAAAGGAGACACCGTGGAATGGGATTCGGCATTGAGGGCAAGCGCTCTTGTCATTAAGATTGACGGAGAAGAGGAAATAATTCGGAATGGCACATATTACTGTTTTGCACATTTTCAGGTTTATTTTGCCGTGTTTCCTTTTCTCTGACGGAACCGGCTCAATTTAAAAAAAAAGTCAAAATTAGTAGGCGTGCTGCCTAATAATTAAAAAAAAAACAAATAGGACAACTACAGACGGTAGAATTATTTTTACAGTCCCTTTTATACATATTATTTTTTAAAGTACAGGGATTGACTCCTGGCTAGAGTGTTGCCACCAGTGCAGCTCTCCTTGTACGCACATTCAAGGTCAGGGTCAATTCAACACTTGACATGTTGTTTTAATCCATTTCCGAATGTCTGCGTAAAAATGGTAGCGAGGTTATCACGCTGCAACGGGGAACATCCATTTGTGACCGAGCTTTTAACGTCTTGAGATCCTGCTTTAATATATCCACATTGCTTGCCTTCTCCACGATGCAATTGATTTTGTAAAGTGCACCACTCCCTCCAGCTGAAGAGCAGCACCACACTATGATGCTGCCACTTCTTGCGCTTCCAGTCCTTAGTGGTGCACGGCATCTTTAAAAGTTCACATGTCCTTTTATATGGTTTTCTTTTCCCAGAAACTGAGATCCTTGTAGCGAGCCGAAGTGTGAATTTTCTTCTCTTTGTTTTGAAGCAGTATCTTCCTTCAAACGGCTCCCACTGGTTGACCTCATGCATCAGTATAAGACTTGTTTATGTGGCTATGGATATTTTTGTATCCAGTAGTCCGAAGGTATTTTTACAACGTCCTTTTCCTCGCTCGAGAAACAATTTCTTCTTTTTTGTGAACCCACACATTTTTCAAAAGGAGGAAAGCACATTCTCCCTGTGACACTCTCATAGTAGTTCTGATCTATAGTTTTGGTGAGAAGCAATACGCTCAATGTTGTCAAAGCTGTGTTATTATTGTTTTCATATGACAAGCTTGAATTCTGTTTGTGGGTTTGCTCGTTTATTCCTGCGGTTTTGCCACATTTCTATGCAACTCTCCATGTTTCCAAGACCAGAGGCACTTAATTGGCTTCAAATTACATGGAGAGGAGCAGCTCAGTTGACTTAAATATACTGTATAAGTTAGCAAGTCATAAGTCTCTGAAGTCATTCATGACTTGATATTTTGAATATTTAATAATTCCAGTCATTTAAATCATGAGGGTAATATTTTCTGTAATTATTCAGAAAACATCGACGTGGTCACATGATCACTCAGTTTTGCAAAACGCTGTTCAGTCTCAAAATGTTTATTAGTGCAAGTACACTTCTTTCTATAATTTTCCATGCAAAATTGGTTTAACTTTCGTTGCCAAGACAGCGCTATCATTAATAAAGATTAACGCTGCATAAAAATGAAACCACTAGAAATCGATTGATCATTTCACTTTATACAAATTGTTTCAAACCGTGCTTTATCTAAATGGTATGGTCATTCTTTCTCACTCTGTGCCTTCTTCTCCCCCACAGAGCTGTATGTCGGGCATGGAAAACAAATAAAGAGGAAATAGCTGCAGGATGAAAACATGGCTGCGCCCCTTATTGCACCTCCAGGACCTGACAGCTTCAAGAAATTCACCCCGGAGTCGCTTGATAACATCGAGAAGCGCATCAAGGAAGAGAAGAACAAGAAGCCACCCAAGCCCAGATCAGACAGTAGTCACCGCGACACATCTGACGAAAATGAACAGAAACCCAACAGTGACCTGGAGGCTGGGAAGAGCGTGCCCTTCATCTACGGCGATCCTCCTAGTGGGATGTTCGCCACGCCGCTGGAGGACTTGGACCCATATTATTTGAACAAGAAAGTGAGTTCTCACACTGGCTAAATGCAGCATCCATTCCTGAGAGTGTATATTTTGACAGATATGCTGCATTACCCTGGTTCTATTTCTGTAAGTCTTAACATTAGAAAGGCCGTCCCCCCACACAGGTGAAGCAGCTGCGCATGACGAATACCTTGCCTGTAGTCTCTGTGGTTTTCTAGAGAGCATCACTTCCAACCCCACCGTTCGCAGCTTCCAGTGAAGTGAGTTCTAGCTTCCCGCTAACAATTAAGCTTTGTCGTTCCTGTGGGAGGGGGACAGAAAAGCGAAGGTGGTCTCAGAAGGTGGTCTCAGAAGGTGGTCTCAGAAGGTGGTCTGAACACCTGGCGAGGGGTGCAGAGAGGTATCAGCTGTTGTAGTCGTATTTCCATTAAGGTATTTTTCCCATTTTTGAAGATGGCACGGAAGGTTTACAGAAGCCGTCATTATTATGGAGTTGTTGCTGTAATTTTAGTCTTGGCTGCTGCATTTTGTAGTTGTTATTGTTTAATTAGGAACATTGCTTCATTGTTCACACAACCAGTAACTGATTATTAGGCCAAAAAAGCATGACAGCGTGGCCACTCCATTTCTTTTTTTAATATATATATATATTTATTTTTTATTATTAAGCTTTTTTTTTTCTGCCAACTGTCAACAAGGCATCACTCACTCGTTAGCACCTTGTGAAAAGAGGAGCGAGTCAGAGGAGTCAATAATGGACTTTTTTAAGGTATTATTGGGATTTTGTTGACATTATTGTTATAATATGAGACTAGGTGATCGAAATTGCAAAGATGACCTTGATCCACTGAAAAACCTTCTAGTCATTGCTGCAGGTGCTCAAAGATGGTCACTGCATTATTTGGGTGCACACAATATCACTGAGGGTTTTTTGTTTTTTTTAGTGCTCCTTTGCAGCCGCAGCAGCAGCAGCAGCAGCAGCAGCAGCAGCAGCAGGCTGTCGCTGCTCTCTTCCTGCAACACCGCAGGCTTTCTTTGGACTGCAGTTGATGGACAACGGTGAATCTCACAAAGGATTTTTTTTTTTTTTTTAACGGCGTTGATTAATCATCTAAATTAACGTGTGGTCAAGATGATTCAGTAGCTGAAGGGAATGGAAGAATCTGCCTTGGTGTCTCATTTTCAAGGGGAATTGGAATTGGTTCAGTGAATTAGCTTCACGCCATTGCAAACCCGCAGCGCTTACGCTGCAAACCTGAGGGGGCAGCACTGAGTGTAAAGCGACTGAGTGAGTTTTTCACCCACTTCTGAAAGCAGTACGTTGGCTAGACAGCAGTGCAGTTCTTTACCCTCATGATTACACCAAGAAGCTCTAATTGTGTAATGGAGGGCATCTTTAGTCGTCTCATGTTTCATCACAGTTGGTTTCTTGATAATTGAAGTTTTGCAACATGCTGAAATACGTTCTTGTTTCTATTTGCAATCTGTAATGTATTTCTAGTGTTGTGATTGCACGTGTTATTTCCTTGCCTGACAAAGGAAGGAGTTTGATGGAATGGAGATTTTCAGGTTTTTAATATGAAGGTTTTTGCAGAAATATGGTATTAACCCACAATATCCAGAGGCTTCTGCTCTTGAAAGGGAGATAAGAGATGCTGGGGAAGGCATTATGTCCTATTTATTGAGAATTCCTCTTAGTCAATGATGGAGGGAGGCCATTTCCTCCCTTGAGAAGCTTTAGCAGGCCTTTTGCTGAGCTTGCTGCTTGCGAACAAACATGTTAGCGTCAGTGCAGAGCCTTGAAGCTTCTCTGTTACTTAGATATGCGTTTGGTTTCTTATTACGGCCGTTAGGGAAAACATCGCGTAAAACCGGTTTCTAGCAATTGTAAGTGATAGTTTGTTGCTGACGTTTGGTTGACCTTGCACTGAGATTCTCATCAATCCACCATCAATCCACCATCAATCAGTTCTAAGGCATTTGACTGAATCAATGGAGGCCGATCAGGCCTAAACGACTCGGGATCCATTTTGCTAGTGGTCACATCTGCATGAACACCAGCCGCCGCGTTCCAGTGTCAGCCACGTGTGTTCGCCTTCATTCCATAACCGCCCCATTCTGATGGTTTCGTTTAGAAGCGCTGAGCTGGAATACACTGGAAATGTACTTCACATTTGGGCAAACGTTTATGTAACACATTGTGCTTCTCCTCAATACACATTACATAAAGCCTGACTGTAAACTGCAGCTGACGCACAGAGCCGCGCACCAGCAGTATTTCTGGATTCCTGCCGTGCAGAAGTGTAGCAGTAAGTGTGCCTAAGAGGAAATGGAAGTGCGGCCGAAGACGACAGGAAGTCATCTACGTAGGCTCCCTCGCAGCCGCGGTGGACGGAGGGAGTAGCTAGTAGCTAGTCGCTAGCGCTCGCGCTCCGCCGCTGATAATGTGTAAGAGAATCTGACGCCTGCACGGCGGTGAGAAGCCCAGTCAGCAGGACTCGGCCGTCGGCCAGCGCTGCTTCTCTATCATAGGAAGCGCAAAACTATCAAGTGTTTGTGCCTTTTGTGATCTATTGATCCGCAGTCCGAGTTCACTGGTGGCCACAGGAAGGCTTTTATTCTGGTCCTCTGCATTATCATCCCCAACACTCCTCATCCAGCCAAATGCAGCCATCTGGCTCCTCATGTGGTGTGCAGTTCACTCAGAAAATGATGAAGGCATTACAGCTCGACTAATTAGGCCCTGCAAGTTGGCGCAGGATACAAGGTATCACAATTGTTGCTTAACTGAAGACCATATAAAATGCTCAGTAAATGACAAAGCACTGTCTGACCTTTTTTTTAAATCATTTTTTCCATTTTCATTATTGAAACGTTATTTTTTGTATTTCACACATGCATATATTTATTCATTTATTTATTTATTTTAGAAGGGTTAACCTTCAACACATAAGCCCACCGCCCAAAGTGTCTTTGTCAGGGTCTCCATCAACCACTTTGCACACGCTACACTGGTCAGAAAGACAATTATTAATCCTCCAAAAAAAAATATATATATATGTTTTTCTAAAATACTTTCCAGAATATGTCAACATTTTTTAATTTATTTATTTAATTCCTTCGTCACCAGTGGAGTCACTCACGCGGTGTTTGTTACCTCAACCTCCACAGTGAAACCAGCCGTGACAAATAGTGACAACATGCCCAGCCGGTTGTTCGTTCCATTCTGTTCCACGCGGCTGCCTTGTGTTTGTCTCCCTTGGAACCTGTGGGAAGAACGTGAATGCATCACTTTTAGTGATGAGAATTAATCTACGGAAGCTGCTGCACAGGAGCTTAATGCAGTACAATTTGTTGGTTCCTTTAATGGAAAATATATTTTTTTTTTTCCTTTTGAAACTGAAGGTCTGACATTTTAGCTGGTAGCCCAATTAGCGTATTTTATTGTTTCCTGGCTCCCAGCTCCTGGCTCATCTTCATTCTGCTTAGTCAAGAGTCTGCCAACCTCGTCATATCCGGCGCGTGTCAGCAAATTCCTGCGGCGTGGCTGCCTCCTCTCGCCTCCCCTTACTATCATTCACAACAATCCCCCTTCTAATCTGCTAATATGTGTCCTCTATGGTAGGGGTTACTATGTCTAGTTGAGGCTGGAGTCCTTGGCGCTCTCACGCTGATCATCCCCACTCACTCACTCACTCACTCACTCACTCACTCACTCACTCAACCCACAGTCGTCCTTTTGCTTATGGTTGCACCGTATGCCAAGTGGAGCAGCAGTGTGTGTGTGTGTGTGTGTGAGAGAGAGAGAGAGGAGAGAGAGAGAGAGAGAGAGAGAGAGAGACTGTCGGCTGCAGGAAACCTGATCACAGCACTCATACATCAAAGGGAGGAAGAAGGGGTAGTGGTGAGGAAGAGAAGTGCAGCGTTGCACTTCGCCTTTCCCCCTGTGATGGAGCAGAGGACTGCCTGGGCTTTTCAAATGTCTGATGTGATTAGATAATGTTAAGGTTGCTGTGGTCACACAGGAAGAGCATGACAGGACGGCGAGATGGAGGCCATGCCAACCTTTTCTTTTATTATATATATTTATATATTTTTAAGCCTTTTAGCCGTGTTTTCTTTCCAGCTGGAAGTGGACGGGGTGGAAACCTATAGCGCCCCGTGTGGTGTCGTCCTGCGCTCCCCCGGTGTTGTGTTTGCCGTGTTGTTGTTGTGAGGGAAACTTCATTTCGTCGGAAACACTGTAGGGGGAAAACACATTGCAATAGCGCCATCTTCCCCTGCCCGAGTAGTTTTACTTTGTAAAGGTCCAGTGTGTAAGACAGCGCGTTTCATATTCAGGCCACTGTCAGGTGGGCTTCCTTAAAAAAATGGCGGTGTAGGATGGCAGCTAGCTAGGAGCAAGACCCTTATTGATCGATGCGTATTCTTATATATATGAGAAACCTGAATCTCCATCAACGCTAACGTCTCCCCCCCCCATCCACTCATCCATCCCATCTCCATCCCATCTTCCTGTCTGCTCATCCTTCGTCTGCTTTTTTTTTCCAGCTTTCCGCTCCGCCGGCTTCGCTCTAGCGGCGTAGTGCTTGTGTGTCTTTTCCTTCTTTTCTTTTCTCACAGTGTAGTAAATTAGACGGAGGTGCTGTAGGCTCCAGCGCTCCGTCTGCGCCCTCGGCCTCTGATGACACAGCATCTTTCCACACCGGCGCTGAGCGAGGCAGAGCGGACAATAGGTCGAGTGTGCCACTACGATGGAGGGGGGTGGGCGAAGGGAGTGGACCGGGGGAGGAGGGTTGGGTGATGGGGAGGAGATCGGGGGGGTATCCTTCTTTTTTTTCAGCGCTGCATCCAGGTGAGTGGAGCGACATGGGAGTGGGATTAGCTAGCGGGCCAAGTGGCGCCGAGCCCTGGCTGCAGCTCAGCTCCCAGGAAGTGCCTGAGTGATGCGTCAGGATGTAATGCAAAGGCCGTAAATAATTAAAGCCCCGCTGTCAGGTGTTTTGTCACGAGGCATAAAAGTTTTGCCGATGGACGATGTGGAAATTGGCCCTGCTCGCACGCCCGCGCGTTCCTGCCTCTCAGCACAAGACGCGATTTGGATGCGCGAAAGAGGACAAAGAAAGGGATGGACCGGGTTGATGAGCGAGAACAAAGTCCCGCCCTGTTCAATCACACGCTGCTGCTTCTGTGGACAGCCGGCCCCGCGACTGATATTACATTATCATGGATTTTATATCTAACACACCACAGGGTTTTCCCACCTTTTGACATGTTTGGGTGTAACTTCCACTTTCCCCAGAATTCCTCACAGTTCATCTGTTACATTACCATGGTTTTTGCTGGACACACTTGAAATGATTGATGCATCTCACGTTTTTAGACTTTTTAATTTTATCACTCATTATTATTATTATTATTGTTGTTATTATTATTTTTAATAACGATAATCTTTGCATGTCCACTGCCATCAGACGTTCATCCGCTGTTTGCTTTCTGGGACACTGCAGTTTGTCGGCCCAACTTTCCCGCTGCTCTAATTCCTCTTGTTGGCGTTGCCTGGAGGACAACAGCGCACACGCACGTTGGATTGATATTCTTCTTTTAATCAGGCACAAGGTTTTTCCTACCTTTGACATATTTCTGATCAAAAACATGTCTGGTTAAAGGAAAGATGTAAAGCCATTAAGAAGCAAAGAGCTGAGGAACGCAGAAGCACGCGCATCGTTTGTCTCTGTGTGAAAATGCAGACAGATCTTTGTTCTCTGGTCTCTGTACGCGTCTCTCGCCCGCTCGCTGCCTCCCTCCCCACCTCTCTCGCGCTGCTCTGCTGCATGCTTCCCCCCGTTGCCCTCTCCCTGCCTCCTCCCTCCTCCCCCCTCCCCCAGTCCTCCCCACCTCCTCTCAGATTTGGTTCTCGCCCCTCTGCAGCTCTCTGCTTTCTCTGCTCTGCATCACTGCCGGTGCTCCTGGGTTTTTCCCCCCCCCTCCTTTGTTTGTTTGTGTGCTGCTTCGGCGCTTGAGTTTTGTGTCCCAGTGACCGTCTACACGTCTCAGTCAGTCATTATCACCACGTGACAGACATAATGTGTCTAGTTGATATTTTGAGCCTTTTAAAATGCACGGATTTAATAGCATGACAGCAGTATAGATGTTAAATGGCTAGACCCTGTGAGTAAGCGGCACTGTGTCACCTACGCCTGTGCTGGACATGCTTGAAGGATGGCTTGATTCTTAGACACACCTTTATATTCATCCGCTTCTCTTTAACTTGGAAAATGTGTGAAAAAAAAAATTGAAAAATGGTTCTCCGTCCAGAAGTATTTTCTTTACCTGCTTTGAACCACATGCTGGGTCTCAACTTCAGTTGTTGTTTCGTGATCAATTCCATCCATCCATCCATCCATCCATCCATCCATCCATCTCTCCAGCCATCATCCATCCATCCATCTCTCCATCCATCCATCCATCTCTCCATCCATCCATCCATCTCCAGCCATCATCCATCCATCCATCTTCCATCCATCCATCCATCTCTCCAGCCATCCATCCATCCGTCCATCTCTCCAGCCATCCATCCATCCATCCATCTCTCCATCATCCATCATCTCTCCATCCATCCATCCATCCATCTCTCCAGCCATCCATCCATCCATCCATCCTTCAATCTCTCCAGCCATCCATCCATCCATCTCTCCATCCATCCATCCATCCATCCATCCATCCATCCATCCATCCATCCATCCATCTCTCCATCTGTCCATCCATCCATCCATCCGTCCGTCCATCCATCCATCCATCCATCCATCCATCCATCCATCCATCCATCCATCTCCAGCCATCCATCCATCCATCCATCCATCCATCCATCCATCCATCTCTCCAGCCATCCAACCATCCATCTCTCCAGCCATCCGTCCATCTATTTTCTATACCTGTTCCAGTTAAGGAAATTGCATATCTGCAGCCCTTTCCCCAGGTTGCCAAATCATGCTTTCAAAGCAAGTTTTTTTTTCTCCCTTTCATTGTCATTGCACAGTTTCACCAGCTCTACTTTATTTTTTTTTTTGCTGAATCACACACAAATCCTAGATGCTGCGTCGACACTGACCAATAACGTGCGCGTGAACAAATCAGACCCATTTCCCCGAGATAACTGCTTAGTATCCAAAGTTCTCAGACCTCTCTGAAAAATTCATCTGAGGGAGGATGCCGCACATTAATTAAACAGTGGAGCGTCGTCATGCAGTGTGGGACGCCGGTGAACTGCTAATGGGGAATTGCTTGCACATTTTTACAACCTCCTCCTTCCATTTGCATTGTGCGAATTTGTCTTGTCAGCATTGCATATGACCTCTGCGAGACAGAGCGACCCCTTTGAACGCAGCCTGTCCGGTTTGCTTATAGCACTGCTGGTGTGTGTGTGTGTGTGTGTGTGTGCGTGAGGGAAAAGCTTTTAAATAATGCGATAATGGAAAGATGTATTATTGTGTAGGACACCAGCAGGCTGTATGGACACGGTGGGGCAGTGGTTGGCGCCGTCTCCTCACAGCAAGAAGGTCGTGGGTTCGGATGGAGGTTCGCTATGTGCAGAAGAGGACAGTGCACACTGATTTTAATGTAATATACACTGCCAGTCAAAAGCTTGGACACACCTTCTCATTAATTTTTTTTTATTTTTTTTTATCTTGACATCTTTCGACACTGCAGATAGATACTGAAGACATCAAATATATGAGAAAAATATATGTAATTATCCAGCAAAAAAAAAAAAAACGCGTTAAATAACTAAAAAGGAAAGGTGGTGGTTATTATGAAGAATTTAAATATATAACTTGTTTGGGTTATTTTACACTTTTATTGCTACATAATTCCATGTGTGTTCATACATAGTTTTGATGCCTTCAGTGAGAAACTGCAATGTCAATGGTCATGAGAATGAAAGAAAAGGCTTTGACTGGCAGTGTGGTTTGAGGACAGCGCTTTGCTCAGGATTTCTCCGCTACGTCTTTCTTGAGGTCCTGTTGTATAAATGCAACAGAATAAATGCAATGAAATAAAAGAGAGGACTACGCACACGTCCTCCACCAGGGGCTTCTTGTAGCGCAGGAAAGTTGTTTTTATTCTGTAGAACGAGCAGCGGATCGCTTCATTCTGCAGGTTAATTCTGCTGAGCTTTAGTATTGAGCTTTGATCCTTTGAATGCTTCAGTTAGGCCTATGTTCTGTGGAAGATTCAAACAGAGGTGAAAGTGATTAACTTAAATTTTTTTCCAGTTTTATTTTAGTTTGTCTGAATTGGTATCACAAGGTTGGCATGAATGCGTTGAATGTTTAAGATCAAGTCAGGCCATGGCTCCTCCCACGATTAGACTTGAGGCGAATCGCAGCGAAGCTTGGAAATGTCTGATAAAAGCGTTCTGACTGAGAATTGAAACTGCAGTGGTTGATGACAGTGTCCTCCAGTGTTTGAAAGCAGAGGCAAAGCAGGAAGGGATCGTGTTTTGCACTATAGTCTCACTTTTACCTTCCAACACTTTGCTTTAGGGTTTAGGAGTGGTTCTCGGCTATGCTTATTTAATGTAACTTTACATTATTATTGGTTATTATTATTGGTTACAGTATATTTAGTTTACTGGATGGCTAATAAATGGAATGGATTTGATCAAGAATAATGTTTTGCGCAGTGTAGGGGTTACTTGTCCCTAATTTGTAATCTCCAGTCCTCACTACACATGCAATAAACCACATAAAACCACCATATGTCACCCAACCAGGTTTGGTTAAGTTAAGTTAATATGTCCTTTCCCAGCCTTACCATATGAAGATTGTCTCCATATAGACAAACAAGTTTTATTCTGCAAATACCTGGCAGCCACACAATGAAAACTCAAAAACAAAGTTCCATATACACATCTTTGAAAAATGGTTAAGACCAAGACCTGGAATGGAGTCCATAAATGGAGAAGGGCGCAATCTACTTCTTTGTTATTGGTTGAAAATATTTCCTCTGCCGGTGCTTGTGCCACATCCACCCTGATCGCCCATGCAGCCAGGACGTTGCATAACAAAACATGAGGTCGGAGCATAAAGACAGTGCAGCCTTGCAGGGCCG
>CM020506.1:21725000-21805000 GCA_009823395.1 Thamnaconus septentrionalis | reverse complement strand
TTTTGTTGTGAAAAGATCACCGAAATTCACTGGCAAGGTTGGCAGAGGCAGGGTGAGTGAATGCTGCAATCTACAATCGGATCACTGGATTACACAATTTTCCACACTGTATCTTTACAAAAGATCAGTTTGACATGGTATGCATAGCGAAGGTGCTTCAATTAGAGTATCTGATGATTACTATTGTGATTCATTTATTGAAATTACTATTTTTTAAATTATGGTATAAAATAATCAAGTAACAATGTTATCTACATAATCTACGCCTACCATTTATGGCCTTGTCTGCAGTCTGAGAAAGGAATGTCTGTTATTGATATTCAGCAGCAGAATTTTTAAGGATTAAGTCAGATTTTTTCCAAGTAAGTTTAATTAAAATGCCTCCAAAACACATCTCTGAATTATGCCAAACCGGCTTGTGCAGGTTTGCGGTACCAAAAGTAAAAAAAATATTCATATGCCACTTTTTGTCTGCCTGTATGTGCATGCATGCATTGTAATTTGTACATTTTTTCTTGTGAGATCACCTGTTCTCATATATGTGCTCCAGTGCAAATTTGTACACGTCTATACATCTGTATATTATACGTCTGTATATTAACTAACAGGCCTGAAGACCATCGTGGGCGCCCTGATCCAGTCTGTAAAGAAGCTGTCGGACGTGATGATTCTGACCGTCTTCTGTCTTAGTGTCTTTGCACTTATTGGACTGCAGCTCTTCATGGGGAATTTGCGGCAAAAATGTGTCATCTGGCCAATCAACATAACTGAGTGGGTCATAGTCAATGACAGGCCCTTTGAGTGGGGGGAATACGTAATGAATGACAGTAAGTGATCCTGTGATATCTGGACAACTACTGTTGAAAGCCAAAATGTGAAAAAATTTGAAAGCTGAAACTAATAAGGCTACTTCATGTATGGACCGTATTTAATGCAATGGCCTTTTTTGCTTTCACAGGTAATTTCTACTTTCTTCATGGTCAGCTTGATGCATTGCTCTGTGGAAATAGTTCTGACTCAGGGTAGGTTACTGCACTTACACACTGTGTGATTAATTCATGTTTAGCAATTTAAATGCAAAGCAAGTGGGATAGGACTTCAGACCATCAACGTCAATATCCTCACCAGCTAGATAGCTAGCCACATAAAAATGTGAAGAGATCAATTTTTTTTATTTAAAAAGATTAACCATGACTGACACCCTCATCTGGGTGTGGGTCCATTCATGTACAACCTACAACCAAACAACAACATACATTTATCAGTATTCTCTCTCATGATCATGTTGCATTTAATTCACCAGTGGTGCTGAATTTGCAGTACTAATTTGATTGTTCATGTTTTTTTTTCCGTTATTTATTCTTGTAGACGGTGTCCAGAGGGCTTTACATGCATGAAAGCCGGAAGGAACCCCAACTATGGTTACACCAGCTTTGACAGCTTCGGCTGGGCTTTTCTGACTCTCTTCCGACTCATGACACAAGACTTCTGGGAAAATCTTTACATGCTGGTAAAGCATTGATTTCAGTAATCCGGTCCAGTATTTCTTTTTCTACTTCTCTTTATTGGTGGATAAAGTCTTTTGGGCAAAAGTTGGAAAGTGATTGGGCAAACAAAATGTTCACCCAATGGCTAACCAATGAAGTTTGTCGTGCCAAAGTCCAGTCGTGATGAAAGGATGTATGCCAGACTTGTCCTCTTTAAATATGACCATTTTGAGGATATTATCCACCTTCTCAGGAGGTAGAGAGTCCTTCATCACCACTGACTTGAGGGTAATGCCATTAAAGACTCTTTGGGGAAACAAGGAACTGTTGGCGATGCCCACCTCCTCATTTGACTTATTTGCCTATATGGCCTGCTCCAAAGCACGTTGGCCACTGGACCCAAACACTTGACCCAGAACAACAGGCATCACCCTACACATCTCTGACAGTTTGGATTGTGCTTACTTTAAGTCAAACTTAAATGACTTAACTTTCTAAACTTCAGTCTGCCAAGTTCTCTGGTGATGGAGGAAAACAGCTGGAGCAAAGCATTGCTTGGGCTTTGTGTTGTCCTCTCAATCTTTGCTTTTTGGGGAAACCACAACGTGCAAAAAGACAAGCTAGATCTGCCACAACCGGACTAGAAACTCTGTCGTCAACAGATCTAGGCTGTAAAAAGCTGTGTTCTTCAAGTTAGACAATGCCTTGTGATCATTTGGTTATAGCCTTAAAAGCTCCTTCATGTATGGCACAGAAGTCAACTCAAATGCTCACTTGAGGGTGTAGTCTCAGGCCAAGATATGACAACCTTAGACAAATCTAACTCAATGGGCCTGGTTGACTGTGGCCACCCGTAAGGAAGCAGGGAAGGAGGGTTTGTCACCACAATCATTGGTCTCTGTTTCTCACATATCTTCCTTCCACAAGAGTCTGAAACTTGGCCCTTTTGGTCATCTGCACTCCAAAGCATGAATTAGGACTCTCAGGTGACAATGGATATTCCATACTTTACCTGCTGGCTAGTAGCTAAGGCCTTCTCTGTGAGCTCATCCTAGGTTCCTGAATCTGAGACACAGTGACCTATACTAGTCATGTTTTGTAATATTAAACTATGGGCTTTGTAAATACAAACTATTTGCAGCATTTGATTTCAATCAATTTTCAATAACATTTTTTGAAAACCCCTTCAGTGTTGTTGATCTTTTGTTGTGACAATGCCATCTGTATCCGATCAAACTCAATCAAGCAACACTCATGGCGAACTCCTTTGCAACAGCCATTATTTTTATAACTTGTAGTCCTGGTATTCTCCAGCTCTGTCTATGTCGATTTTTGCTCAACCAAAAATGGTTCACCTTTCATTGAAAAAGCCTTATTCAATTCTAAAAACAAAATGGTTTAGGGGGCCCAGGTAAACCTTAGTAGAGAGCACCTTGGAGGTTGTCCCAATCTATCTAATATATATGTATAAGTTGTTTTTTTCTTTAGTTGACAACTTGCATGATGGCAAAGTGAGTTTAACCATCAAACTACTCTCATGTCAACTCTTGGGACCATTCAAGGTTTTCCCCAGTAAAGCTAAATACCTGGGATATCAGAAACCAATTTTAAAACTAAACAGGATAACTCTCTTATGTACCTTCTACTTCTTGAAATCGATTGGATTTGGGGTCTTTGCAAATTAAGACCCATTGAATATTAATTCACTGATGAGTTTATAAGATTGTTTTCATTGTTGAAATCTGAGCTATTCAGATGCTGTACAAAGGTTGCAGTGAACAGGATTTGCACTAACACAGCAAGAAGGTTCACAGGTATGCTCCCAGGGCCTGAGACCTTTCCATTTGTATTTTGCGCATTCTCCCAGTGTCTATGTGGGTTCGCTCCTGTTTCCTCCAATGGTCTAAAGAAGGCTCTGAAGGTCCAATTGGCGACTCTAAATTGGCCGTAGTGCAAATTTTTGTCTTTCTGTGTGGCCCTGAGATAAACTGGTTGTCTATGGTGTAACTCTACCTTTACCTGAAGACAGTTGGGATTGGTCCTATCAACACTGGCAACACCCATGACCCTGACTGCAGAAGAAGCAGTAAAAGAAACTATATGGACGAAAAGATGGTTTTTTTTTAATTTGTTTCCTCTATTGCATTGTGTTTTTGATAGACTCTGCGGGCTGCAGGGAAGACCTACATGATCTTCTTTGTACTTGTCATCTTCGTTGGCTCCTTCTATCTGGTAAATCTCATCTTGGCTGTGGTGGCCATGGCTTATGAGGAACAAAATCAGGCAACTATCGAGGAGGCAGAGCGGAAAGAGGCTGAATTCAAGGCCATGCTGGACCAGCTCAAAAGGCAACAAGAGGAAACACAGGTTGGCCTTACTATCTCCTTACATGCATCCTTAACGCCGTGTTTCTTGGTTCATGATTATTATTTTTCCCAATTTCTTTTTAAGGGTCCTGCTATGGCAACATCTGCAGGCACTATGTCAGAGGCTGCTTTAGAGGAGGAAGGAGGTGGGCACTTGTCCCGCAGCTCTTCTGAGGCCTCCAAACTAAGCTCCAAGAGTGCAAAAGAGCGAAGAAATCGCAAGAAGAAATGGCGTCAAAAAGAGCAGGAGAAAGAGAAGGGAGACAGTGAGAAGGTTGTCAAGTCTGAGTCAGACGATGGCAGCAAGAAAAGCACCATTCGTTTCCCTGGAAGCCGCCTGGGCAGGAAGACGTCTATCATGAATCAGGTAAAGTTGATGATTTGATTCATTCAGGGGTTTATTCATGCTGTTGCTAGCCTATTCTGCTGGTACTATTTCCAGAATTAGACCGGGCATCAGGCTACATCTAAAATGACTCTTTCCTCTAGCACTCAGGATGTACTGATACCAGTATCGATTATTGGTACCAATACCAGGATTGGGTACTCAACTCATACTCGTAGAATTCTTGCCCATACCCCAACACTGATACCAGTTGTATATGTATGCTTATGACAATTTTGTTCAATTTGTGTTTGTACTGCAGTGAAACTTGTGACATGTTCTAGAAAGACATGGTATGGAATGTTGTTCAAATAACAGAACATATGTGGGGAAAAAAATCTGAGTAATGTGATGGCCTTATCAAATACAGACCTTTTTCTCCACAGAGGTTTTCCATCTTAGCCAGACAGTTTCGTCCTTCACAACTGCAGCTTCTTTCGTTGCAGTCATCACCATCATCAACCTTCTTCATTTGGAACGAAAGCTTAAAAATTAAAAATAAATAAATAAATAAATAAATAAAATAAATCAGCCTTGCTACACTATTATTGGTCAAATCTGATTGGGCTTGCTTTGATTAAGACAGACAAAGGTTTTGTCTCGTCAGCCATTGTGACTTTTCCCCCAAAGAACCTTGACACTAGTTCAGTTTTTGTGCCCATGTTTAAAAGCAATATTTTCGAATTAGTTGTAATGGGTTGTTTAAAAGCTTTCTGTTAATCAAAGACTAAATAATTACCATGCAAATCAAACAATTGATTTCTTTCTCTTTACTGTATAACTTTTTTTCCGACAAAATAATCCTCTATATCTTGTCCCATTGGAATTCTACACCTTTCTCTGTGTCCTATTTACTTTCCTTCTCATCAAATTTCCCTCTCTCTCTTTCCAGTCACTTCTCAGTATCCCAGGCTCTCCCTTTATGTCGCGCCACAATAGCCGCAGCAGCATCTTCAGCTTCAAAGGCCGCTCCAAGGACATGGGCTCGGAGAATGAGTTTGCCGACGACGAACACAGTACGGTGGAGGAGAGCGAAGATCGCCGAGGCTCCCTGTTCATTCCGGTCCGCCGCAACAGCTACAGTGGCTACAGCCAAGGCTCATCACACATCCACCCACTGGCGCCCCACTCGGGAGGGAAGAGGAACAGCACTGTGGACTGCAATGGAGTGGTGTCGCTCATTGGCCCCGGGCCTGGCAGACGGCTTTTGCCTGAGGTGAAAATAGATAAGGCAGCCACTGATGACAGTGTAAGGATGTCCATGGGACAGTTGTTCAGTCTAGGCATGATGGTGGTGGCCCTGGTCTCCGCAGCTTCTCCTTCACCAACCTCCACCCCTTGGCTCCTGTCCCCTTTTTTACCCTCAACTCAGAAGCTCCTTTTTGCCTTGTCTAAAGCTTTATAAGCTGTCTTATGATTTGAATCTTACACAAGCACTTTATTCCAGTCTATTTTCCTTGTTCTTCTGCTCCTTTTAAACATATCTGGTGGGCTGTCATCAGCTGTAAGGATATTTATTGTCCCCTGCTTTGGCAACGTCATGTTCATTATTTCACTGATATTTTAACAGCTAAGTCCTGCTTAGGTCGCCCTAACAATTATATCGCCAAGCTAACATATTATATATATTCAAGACAAGAAATTACACTCTAACTACTTTAAATTGTTCTTTATTAGCAGTTTTCCACTTTTTGTCCCTTCTGTCATTCCGTCTTATTTCTCTTGTCTTCTCTTTCCTTTTTATTACCCATTAATCCTCTTCCTGTGAGTTGTTAGGTGCTGCAAGGACAATTTTTTTTCCCCTGTCATACAATTTTCCCTCATTATAGCTAGCATGGTTAACCCTCCTCCCCTTTAATTCCGAACCAGTTCACCTGCTTTTACTTTTGACTCTGTCTGAAAATGTAGCATGGTGTAAGAGCAAATGTGATAAAATGCCCCTCTGTATTGACAAGCATGCCCGTGCATGCAGTTTAAATCAGAATTTAAGAATTATAGTTTAGTTTTTATGCAGTTAGTGGTTTTTGGAAATTAAGGAGAGGGTGAATTATCGAACTAAAGCCACTTCACCGGTGACAAAATACCAAAATATAATAGCGTAATTAAAACAATTTCTACCGGAATAATAATGTTTTTAATTTATAGTGACATTGTTTAGTCCAATTTCTCAGCTCAGATTGTTTTTCATCTTGTAGGTGGTAGTTTAATTATTTAATTATTTTTAACTTGAGTGTTCACGAGTTTGGTCCACTTAAACTCTGTGGTTTGGCATTCATTAATGTGTTTTTGTTGACAGAAGGACCTAGCTTTTGCAGATACCTTTACCTTTTGTGCACTATGTTAAACAAGAGCATCATCACTGACCATTTGTACATACTTTTTTTTATTTATTTTTTTAAATATTCACCAAGATGTGAATGCTAGGCATATATATTTGAGAAACTTTACTGCATAAACGAAATTTACAGGTTTTAGAATCAAGAAGTAGTATATTGCAAAGGAGATTTTATTGATTGGCTGTGATAAAAAAAGAAATCATGTTTCAACTGATTTTGTTATTACAAATACAGCAAATCACTGGGACTGTTCAATATGAATATTGTCTTAGAGCATAATGTGTGCCAAATATACTGTCGTGTGTTGAATTGTAGTTATGGTTCACATATTTTCCATCTCTCGGAATAGACCACTGACTTGGAGATCAAGAAGAAGCACTCGGGCTCTCTGATGGTTTCTGTGGATCAGCTCAACTCTTCTTTCAAAGGAAAGGACCGTGCCAACAGTCAGATGAGCGTAGTCACCAACACCCTGCTTGAAGGTACCCTCAGCACACGTTTTACTCCGGGCCACATAAGGGTTATGATGTATTTCATGCTCACATGGCGACAATAATGGTCACAAGCTAGTTTAATTTCTCAAAAGTAGGCTGCTGAGTTATTATCATTTTAAGTATTTAGTTATTTATCCTTATTCGCACCTTATTGGACGCAGTGATTTTACCCAAATGAAATTTTATCATTTAATGCATTTTTAAAGAGTCACGTTCTCCTAAATGTAATTTTTTTCAGACAATGTTGTTGTTTTTCTGTCTTATTTTTTTCATGCTGCAGAATTGGAGGAGTCTCAAAGGAAGTGTCCTCCTTGCTGGTACAAGTTTGCCAACACGTTCCTCATCTGGGAGTGCTTTCCTTATTGGCTGAAGATCAAGCATGTAGTCTACTTGATTGTCATGGACCCATTTGTCGACCTCGCCATTACCATCTGCATTGTCCTCAACACCCTCTTCATGGCAATGGAGCACTACCCCATGACTCCCCATTTTGAGGATGTCTTGTACACTGGCAACCTGGTGAGAAACTCCAATTCACTTTCTCCTTTGTGGAACCACTGCCATTAGTCTTCATTAGTGTTTGTTTCCTGAAGGAGAGAGGAGAGAGCAGTTGAGCAAGGCACAGGGCTGGTGTATGAAATGCAAGAAGAGAATGGACAGGCAACTGAAGTTATGTACCTGTGGACATAATAGATAGAGGTTAGAGATAGAGGAGTACCATTTTATGCCATGCTAAAAAGACTGTCAGTAAAACTAAGTTGATATACTGTTTTTGTCCCTTTTTCTGTTTTTTTTTAAACATTTTTATTCATCAATTGAAGTGCTGTTGTGCTTTTATTTTTTCTTTGATCCAAAAGCCTGCATTGCAGTAGTATCACAATCAACCTTATGTCTTTAGAAATACATTTGCATTAATAGCACAGCTTTATGTTTTTGTGAAATGGTATATGGTTATGGACCATTTGATCATCCCATAACCTTATGATATACGATTATGTGAGAATAATATACAATATTTGAAGGGCTACAGTATCAAATGAATACTTTTTGTTTGGACGTCCACAGAAAGTTGTCTAACTTGAAGAAAACCTAATGACAGATATCGATTAGCAAATACTATTTACTTGCAACAAACTTTACTCTGTGACAGTTAAATTACCAAAAAACATTCAGTTTTATATAATGTGAGTAAAGCTTTTTTTTTTTTTTTGTTAAAGAAATTCAAAGATTGACAGAAGTTAAAACAAATAAATGAATAAAACATTTAGTGTTTTTTAGGGGGTTGTGGGGGGTCGCACTATTTGAGGCTGAAATCCTACATTTTACCTCGCAATTTCTCTTTTTTAATGAAAAAAAACATTGAATGATGAACGCTTTCCTGTTACTGTGATGTGGTCTTCAGGTTTTCACAGGCATCTTTGCTGGTGAGATGTTTGCCAAGCTTGTTGCCATGGATCCGTACTACTACTTCCAGGAAGGGTGGAACTGCTTTGACGGCTTCATTGTGACTCTGAGTTTAGTCGAGCTGGGACTGGCTGATGTGGAAGGTCTGTCAGTACTCAGGTCATTCCGATTGGTAAGTCAATACAGTATAGAGATGCTTAAAACATATGGCTTCTTCTTTCTGCACACATTTTAAAACCATCTGTTTTAAGTACAGATGGTTTTAGCAAGACATCCGTGTATCCATGTATATGCCATGTATAAAGTGTATTTTTTTCTATTTGTCTTATAGTTGAGAGTCTTCAAACTAGCAAAATCCTGGCCCACCCTCAACATGCTGATCAAGATCATTGGTAACTCAGTCGGGGCTTTGGGTAATCTGACCTTGGTGCTGGCCATCATCGTCTTCATCTTCGCCGTGGTGGGCATGCAGCTCTTTGGCAAGAGCTACAAGGACTGCGTGTGCAAGATCGCCGAAAGCTGCGAGCTGCCTCGCTGGCACATGAACGACTTCTTCCACTCCTTTCTGATTGTGTTCAGAGTGTTGTGTGGGGAGTGGATTGAGACCATGTGGGATTGTATGGAGGTGGCTGGACAGACCATGTGCCTCACTGTCTTCATGATGGTCATGGTCATTGGAAACCTGGTGGTAAGAAAATAAATGAAATATAGACTTAAAGGTTTAGTGTGTAATATTTGGAGATTTTGAAGAAAAAACATCAACATCATGTGGTTAGATTTTAGATTGCAGTGTCTTTCACTCTCCCTCCCCTGAGTTTGCCAGTGAACTGCGGGGGGGTGCACACCCAAACCTGGATACCTCGTCCACCTTCTCCTTTATTGGTTTATTTGAGGACGCAAGTGTTCCTATTAAATACGAAACACGCTGTGAGGCGACCTGGATTGTCCCGACCGGCTTCTTTAAAGATATCATAAATCAAGCCAAATATTACAAAATGGACCTTTAAAGTAGCCTGATGTGTTATGGTAAATCATCTGTTTTGCTCTAAGTGCTTAAGGAATCTAACTTTGGGGGTATTTCCTAGGTGCTCAACCTATTTCTGGCCTTGCTGCTGAGTTCATTTAGTGCGGACAACCTTGCTGCCACAGATGATGATGGCGAGCCCAACAATCTTCAGCTTGCGATGGCGCGCATTCATACAGGGATTAGCTGGTTCAAGATCAACATGCGCCTCTTTGTGGCCACAGTCCTCAAGAAGGTACGGTGCAATTAAAGGTCCATGCTGTTCCCTATCTACATTAACGATGTAGCCAAGAATGCCTGCAATTCTAAGATCCACCGATATGCTGATGATACCGTCTTATACTAAGTGGGCCCCTCTCGACTCTGCAGCATCTACTCTTCAACTCAGTCTCACCTCTATTGAACTTTATCTTCATAGCCTTCATTTTTACCTTAACACACAAAAAAAAACCAAAATGCATTATTTTTGACCAGAAACATAAACTTATTAACTGTTGTTTTTGTAAAATGTATAACCTTGTTTTTACTTTCAGCGTCCCACATCCTCTCCACCCTTCAAAGAGCCTTTGCTCTTAGTTCAGGCTGCATTTGTAACTAATAATCTGTTCTTAATTGCTTGCCTGGGTAAATAAATGTTAAATAAAAATAAATAAATAAATAAAAAATACAAATCTATCTAATGTATGAATGTGTGTTTTACCCCCTTTGTGCTGTTTTTTGGTGCATTCTAATTTGCTCTTTTTTTTGCGAGAAGCAGCCAATAGAAGACGAACAGAAGCCTCTGGACGAGATGTACGAGAAGAAGCTGAACTGCATTGCAAACCACACTGTGGACATCAACCGCGAACTGGACTATGCCAAAAATGGCAACGGCACCACCAGCGGCATCGGGAGCAGCGTGGGGAAGTATATGATCGACGAGGACTACATGTCCTTCATCCACAACCCCAACCTCACCGTCTGCGTTCCCATCGCCGTCGGCGAGTCGGACTTTGAGAACCTCAACACGGAGGATTTCAGCAGTGAGTCGGACGTGGAGAACAGCAAAGACGTGAGTAGCTCGTTGTGCCCTTGGTTTTAACATGATTTATGTCTTTCTTTTAATCAGACATTGGGTTTTTCCTACCTTTGACATGTGTCGGCAGGCAAACCATGTCTGGTTAAAAGAAAGATATAAATCCAGGTTTGATTGTGAAAATTTGGAGGTTGGAGGCGGCCATTTCATCCATTTATTTCCAAGCCGTAGGTTGTAGCTAACGGCGCACATTTAGTTCACCTGACATTCTGACTCAGAGTGCTGAGCGTGCAGATGAAGGGGGACGAAGGGGGAAGCTTCTGAAGTGACAAACAGAGAAGCGTGCCGTGTGCAGCATAGTGTGAATGTGGTTGGAGGAGGGTGCGCCCGACACACTGCTCGTGTGTCTGATGCATGGATCACCTTGACCTGGTTTATATAAGGAAGAAAGGAGAAAATGCGTGTGCATTACAACCTACAGCCGATTCCTGCTCCATTGGGCCTCCTCACCCAGCCACACTGAGTCTGAGTGGCTGAAGAGCTGTGTTTGTCGTCTGTGTGAAGTTATATTTAGGATTTTCTTGTTATCAGACATTGAAGTCTTGAGGAGATGGTTCGTACCTTGGTTTTTTTTGCTTTTTTGTTCTTCATTCTGACAGTTTGGACTGGGCGGCGTCATGTGTCCAGTCGGGCGACACGTCTTTATGCGCTGACCAGTTTGGTAGCGATCACGGTTTACACAGGAGTTTCCCAGACTGCTCAGCCGATAAAGACTCGTCACTCAGCACATCGTCACATGACCCTCTGAGCACTCTAATGCAGTGTTTTTCAACCTTAATTTGAGCCCACAACACATTTTTTTTTTTCATAGAAAAATTCCCATCGCACACTACCAACCAAAAATATTATAGACTTTTTTGAAATGTAAATGTAGTTTATTTATATGGCCCTTTACAACGTCCTTTCGGAGAACCAAAATGCTTTACAACAGATAAAAAGTAAATAAGTAAATTAGCCTAATAATGATAAAATAGTCTCTCAATTTATTTACACTCACTCACTGTGAACCATGTTTAGATGCACACAAAGCTGATATCCTGGGAGGAAAATAAGCGTACACTCCTTTTAAACCACAGTCACTCCACAGTGGAATGTTATTGTTTTTTTAGACCAATCAAGTGGAATTGGATGATTTTTCATGGAACAGCTGACATTGTCTCACCGTACACTAGTGTGCCGCGGCACAGTGGTCTTTTCTCATGCAGTCCTTGCTGCTCACTCCCAAAGTGAAGCTCAGCAGGTCCCTTTCACCACCTGCTACCACATTCCTTATGGTATTAAATCATGTCTTGCATACAGTATTTTACCCAAAGCAATTTTACCCAAGGGGCACTAATTTAATGTGTGATGTAACAATGCATGCGGTGCACTGGCGCTGTGCTGTTTCTGAAGCCGTTAGCATCTCAGAAGCCTTTACATGTTCAGAAAGAGACATTGCAGTTTGAGTTGATCTCTCTTGATCCACCGTTTGTTCCCAGCTGGATGATACCAGTTCGTCAGAGGGCAGCACCATAGACATCAAGCCTGATGTAGAGGAGGTGGCAGTGGTGGAGGTGGTGGAGGAGTACCTGGACCCGGACGCTTGCTGGACAGACGGTATAGCGTTGCCTTTAATTAGCTTTAAAGACGTACACTGTAACTTCAGTGACCTCAGTGTCCTGGAGTTCCCAGGCTGTGGCTGCTCCTGTCGTGTCACAGTTGTCTTTCTTCTTTTCATTCAGAATGTGTGGCCAAATACAAGTGTTGCGACGTGCCCATCACTCATGGCTGGGGGAAGCACTGGTGGTTCCTGAGGAAGACCTGCTATCTCATCGTTGAACACAACTGGTTTGAGACCCTCATCATCTTCATGATCTTGCTCAGCAGTGGAGCACTGGTAAGGGTACACACACACACACACACACACACACACAGCCAGTGGTGGTGCTTCAGCTTATTGGTTTTACTCTTATGTTTTATTGATTTATTTGTTTATTTATTTTAAAAGAGGCTATTATTGTTGGCTGAACGACACAAACACATCTCCAAAGTCGTAGTGGCTATTATAGTTTTGTTCAAAAAAACAGCAACATTGTTTTGGTGCTGGCAGTGTGATGCAGAGACGTGATGCTCTTCTCCTCTCCAGGCCTTTGAGGATGTGTACATCGAGCAGCGGAAGACCGTCCGTGTCATTCTGGAATATGCCGACCGAGTTTTCACCTACATCTTCATCCTGGAGATGTTGCTGAAATGGGTGGCCTACGGCTTTGTGAAGTATTTCACTAACGCCTGGTGTTGGTTGGACTTCTTCATTGTGGATGTAAGTACATCTGAATGCCTTCACTGCATAATTAACTAAAAGTGCATCATAATTTACCACCACGATTTAACTTTGCTTAGCTCGTCGTGGCATTTTTTTTAAAAGCACTGATCTGATTAATTATCTCATGGATCAACCGTAAATATCCTCAGTCCCTGCTTAACTCAGAGCTTTTCCGTCAAGCTCTGGGCTGCTGAGTCATGCTGAATCTTTTTCATCCTGTGAGGACTACTGGACACAAACGCCTCCCTTTTTGTGATTTCTGTGGGGATTTTCTACTTTGACCCCCCCCCATCTCTCTCTCTCTCTCCAGTGTTTGTAAAATGTATCAGCAAACTTTCCTCGTGAAATTCTAACTATCATGTTAGCCAGGTAAATTTATACGTCATGTTCATTTTGTGCTTGATGAACAGAAGCAGACTTTGAACTGCACTGGGTGTATAATCGATCGTTCCACATGATCACTGCACATGGGACACGTTAGTGGAGGCCAGCACCTTGGCCACCCTCTGGCTCTATTCTTAATGTAAAATATTTCCTGTATTAACAGAAGATATGCTAGGCGTGGTGGACTGAGAGGAGTTGTAACCGCAAACCAAGAACCAAGGTGATTTCATTGAAGATGGCAGCTCATTTTTTCCCCTCATGTTAGGATCATGGTTACCAGTATACATGGCACACAATGAAATATTTACCACTTGAATGCAATACGCCATGGCACCTTGCTCCTTGTTCACTGGCCGGAACCAGAACCTCCAGCCTCCTCCACATATGTATGTCAGTTCACTTCAGTAGCAACGGATACTAAACAGAACACTAACAACAACAACAACAACAAAAACAATCATTATAATGATAATGCTCTACTAAAATGGTAGACCGACTGAAGACTGAAGAAACCTCCTCTGGCTTGTTATTTCTTTATTTGACATTTTTCAAAAATGATTATTATTAGCTCTTTTGATTATTTGCTTATCTGTCACATTAGTTTTGGAATAAGTTGGTCCTTTTTTACATTTCCAAGTTGGATTATTAGCTCCTACATTGTGGTAGCTGTCAATGTAGCCAGTATGTTAGCTAAGTCAACTGATCAGCTGAGGTCATCCAACAGTTATTAGCTAGCTTTATGTCGTTCTTTGGTCCCTCCCTCCCCCTCGTTTTCTTTTTACCATTTTTATTGATGCTCATAATGGTGAACCCTTGTTTGTGATTACTGGCACTTTCAATTTCTTGGATAACAAAGGAACAGATCTGTCTGTTCTGTCAGGTAAAGAGACAATACTTCACCTTTATACAGCAATTGTGTGTGAGGGGCATTTTCTTCGGAAAGATTATCTTCCCTTTGCATAATTTACAACCTTTTTCTCAACAAATCCAGCGCTAGCTTCCATCTTCTCTTGGGAGAGACAGCAGGCTGAAATTGCAGCAATGTCAGCAATAGTGGCTGCTTACCCGAAGCTGCCAACAGCTTTAAATACAGCTGCAGAAGCTCTGGCAGCTTGTGTTCGCTGCCCTTAGGTGCAGGAAATTAAGCTAGTGTCTGCTGCTGAACCCCTCTGTGCCTGATGCTGCCACGACTGGGGCTCAGCAACACTGCGTTGTGATTTTCTACAGGGCATCTGTGCTATCATAAAGTCTAGTTATCATATAATACACTTTTTTCAATAGACTTTGGCTTTTAACCTGAACTTTACACTGAGCTGAGCTTCGCTGTTATGCTCCTCTGTCTTGGAATGTGCATCACCAGTTTTTTGTGTATGTTTGTTTTTCCTTTTTTATCCTACTTTATTTTTCCGAGAAGACTGAAAGTACCCTTGGGATTCACAGTTTGCGAGGCATTTTTAATATTTACATGTCACTGTTAAATTAGAAAATTTTAACAGTGGACAGCCTATGGTTTTGGTGACTGACTTTTCACCTATATCTTGGTCCTCAGGCTTTTTACAAAATAAAAAGCTGTAATTCTTTTTTCTCTGCAAATCTGTTTAAATGACCAAAGAGCTTTATTTTTTTGTTTGTTTTCATTTCTCCGAATCCAACATCCCCAAAAATAGTTGTGTGATGGAATCCTCTGCAGCGCTGCTCAGCCCGACTGTTTTGCAGATACTCTGAGCAGCAGCACCTCTCCAACCAAATCCACCACAATGTCCAGGTTAGAGTCCTTACTAAAGAAGAAAACAGAATGATGAAATGAAAAAAAAAAAAGAAAATAGAACAACAACAACAACAACATAAACACATTCATGGAGTGGTGAAAACAAGCAAACGCTGTGCAGAGCCTGAGCAGCTGCTTCAGCTGCAGACTGCTGCATGCACAGTGCAAGAAGCAGGTCGTTCCCACCTGCAGCCATCAGGCTGTAGCACTCCACTCAGTGAAACTTTTCTCAGTCACTACATTTCATAAGGTGCAATAAAATAATTATCTATATTCAATGTTATGTAAATAATTTGTAAATAATCCAAGTTTTTTTTTTTGTTTGTTTGTTTGTTTTCCCCTGAGGGAGTCATCCCAAGGGGATCAATAAAGTTTGTCTAAGTCTAGGTGTCCATATAGATTTAAATATTTGTTTTCCTTTCTTACTCTTACTTTTTTTTATTTCTTTATTTATTTTGAATTCATCTACATTTTTTCTTCTTCTCTTTGCACTGTATATGCGGCTGCAATTATGCATATTTCCCCAGTGTGGGATAAATAAAGGCATTGGATCCTGTTCTGTTCTATTCCACCAGAGATGAACACTGGAAAGCAAACGTAACGTGAGGTTAGACGACATGCTAAAGATTTCCTGATTCTCTGATAAATAGCGTCGGCAGTCTTTTCCAATGCATGTGTCTTGCCCTAACCTTTGACCTGTCCTCTCTCTTGTAGCAGGTCCCTCTAACTGTCTCTCTCTCTAAGTTAAGAGAGTCGTGTTGCGGCTGTGGCGAGCCACTCAGTGGTCGGTGTTTTGAGGGTGCAGGGTAAGATTTGTGTGATGTGTTGGGAAACCTACTTTCACAGGTTCTTCTTCTCTCTCCTCCAACACTGACAGTAGTCCAACCTCCTGCCTCTTCTCTCCCACGTTCTTACTGATCCGCTCTCTGGTGTGGAAACCGTGCCGTTTCGTACTGTGTGTATATGGTGTCACGTTGACTGAGTGTTTCGTGGATACATCTCTCCCTCTGAATTTTTTGGTTTCCCCTTTGTTTGACTTTTTTCTCTTCTCTTCCTCACTCTGTGTCAACCACAAGTTTTTTTCCAGGTGTGCTCACTGTGCTCTAAAGCTGGTTTTTCACGCGAGACCGGCTTGCCAAACTTAATCAAACACTAAACGTATGACAATATGTGACACAAAAAAAAACAAAAAAACTAGAATCTGGGGGTCACGTGCATTTTATTGGGCTTTTGTCTTTTTGAACAATACCTGTTTAAACCCGAGTAACACAGACACTCACACACATATAAGTTTACAAACATGCATTTTTAGTCATCTGCTTTTCACAATTTATCCACCAGTTACAATAGAGGCTCCACCTTCATTCCGTCCTTTATCCCCTCTAACTATGTGGGTCCTCTCTTCCCCTGCCTTTGTCTCTCCCTCTCCTACTGTCCCTATCTGTGTAGGTGTCTATAGTCAGCCTTATAGCTAATGCATTGGGCTTCTCCGATCTAGGCCCGATTAAATCACTCAGGACACTCAGGGCCTTGAGGCCCCTCAGGGCTCTGTCACGTTTTGAAGGGATGAGGGTAAGACCTGAGATGCCAGGCAGCTGGTCCTTCTGCATGTTGATTAATAAAAGGCATCGGCGCATGCTAAAGATGGCTGTATAGCTTACGGTATTCTTTTTTTTTTTTTTTTTTTTTTTTTTAACCCTACGAGCAGCCATTTTTCTTCAGCTTTTATTAAAGGCAGAGCTCTTGCATGGATTCAAATCATCTCAGATGTTCACAGTCCATCTGATTTGATTCATCATATTTCATTTCACATAGGAGAAATTTTAGTTCGCGGTGCTAAGGTAATTGGCAGTAAAATATGGGTTAATAGGTCCAAGGAAGCCCCCCAGAAAGCCTTGTAAGTAAAAAAGACTTTTTGTGCCTCCATCCCTGGATTTTGCCAGGCAGAAAAGGGAATCGTGTCAAGCTCCGTGTTTTGCGTCTGTCCCTCTGCTTCAAGTGACCTGTTATCTAATCTTATCACAGTTTGGCTTTGGCATTGTCACACTGGAAGATCAACAAACTTCTGGTTGCATATACCCTTCCCTCTGCATCCTCACTCACCCATCAGTGAATGTCATTGCAATTATTCACAATAGTCACTGTTTTTTTTTCTTTACTTTTTAATAACTAATGTTTAAGTGCTACTTCTAAATGTTTTTTTTTTATAAACATCTTAGAAAAATGATTGGCTATGATCGTTCATTAATATTTGCGTTTGTGCTTCTGGTTTATTTGCCTTTCTGTTTCCTTTGCTCTTCTGTGTTTGGAAATGCACGTTCAAACATGCCTACGTTGCTTGTGGTTTAGCTATAACAGGTTTAGCTGTAGTTACATCTTCTTCTGGCGTTGTAGCCACACTCGAACCCCAATGGCTAAATTTTGACATTGTACAAGGATTCTCTGCATTTTCCCCAATTATTTAAAGAAGGTGTCATTTTCTTTAATAAGTCCATCTCTAGTTTTAGATATTTTATTGTACATGGTAAGACTTGAAGTAAGACATCAAGTGCCATAAGCAGGAGGCAGGGATGTGCATTTCCACGTCTCTGTATGTGTGTCTTTATGTAGGCGGGTTGTAGTTCAGACAGGTCATTTTTTTTGCTCTTCCTCTTCTTTTCAGGTTGTGGTGAACGCCTTGGTTGGTGCCATCCCCTCCATCATGAACGTGCTGCTAGTGTGTCTCATCTTCTGGCTCATCTTCAGCATCATGGGTGTCAACCTGTTTGCGGGGAAATATTACTATTGTTTCAATGAGACAGCGGAGGAGTACTTCCCACCAGAGGTGGTCAACAACAAGACAGAGTGTCTTGCACTCATTCATGAAAACTTCACTGAAGTCAGATGGAAGAACGTCAAGATCAACTTTGACAATGTGGGAGCAGGCTACCTGGCGCTCTTGCAAGTGGTGAGAAGCCTGCCTTGCTGTGTCTTTTTTTCTTCTTTTTGTAACCTCAATGGTGTCCCCAAGTGTCACCTTGTCAAAAATGTCTCTGTTAAACAGGCAACATTCAAGGGTTGGATGGACATCATGTATGCAGCAATTGATTCTCGAAGGGTAGGTTCTTGGCCATTTAAAGCACCAGACCAACATGTTGTTGCAGTTCGTAATCGCTTTCTCACTGTGCAGGTGGAAGACCAGCCAGTGTACGAGGACAACATATACATGTACATCTACTTTGTCATCTTCATCATCTTCGGCTCCTTCTTCACCTTGAACCTCTTCATTGGTGTCATTATCGACAACTTCAATCAACAGAAGAAAAAGATAAGACATTACATTTTCACTACTGCACCTGTATGACAAACTGATTTCTCCGAGAAGTTATTGGTGTTCTTGGCTTACTATCAGCTAATGAAAACATCTTAACAGCAGCAGGGATTGGTGTTCATAGAAGATGTGTGTTTTGTGGTTATGTTCTCTTCCCTCTTGAACCACTTCATATTGTATTAGGAAACATGAACAGAATGAGTCCACATGGGTCTGCAACATTACATTTTGTTGGTTTACACTTAAAGGTTGCTAAACTGTGACCAATATATTCAGAAAGAATTTGAGTCTTTCTATTAGATATTTACACTTTGAACTTTAAACGAGGTAGGCGACATTTTTAAACAAATTCTTCTTTGGATGTTGAATCTGTAAATCGTAAGAAGTGCTCTTTTTTCTTTTAATCAGATAAAGCAAATGTTTGTATACGTCAACAGGTGTATTTGTGCCACTGGTTGAGCTAATTGTAACGGCATTCTGTTGGTCCCTTTACTTTGGAGGTCAGGATATCTTCATGACAGAGGAGCAGAAGAAGTACTACAATGCCATGAAGAAACTAGGGTCAAAAAAGCCACAAAAACCAATACCCAGGCCTCAGGTAACTATATGACATTTTGATTGTAAATAGCAAAAAGGTAATTAACTGTACACACGCATACACACATATATATAATATAATATAACCTTCTTTTCCCTCCTGCTAACACATTTGTCTCTCCGCAGAACAACATCCAGGGCATGGTCTTTGACTTTGTGACACAGCAGGTCTTTGACATCTCCATCATGATGCTGATCTGTCTCAACATGGTCACAATGATGGTGGAGACAGATGATCAAACCAAGGAAACTGAGGAAGTGCTGTACTGGGTCAACTTTGTTTTTATTGTAATCTTCACTGGGGAGTTTCTGCTGAAGCTCTTTGCACTGCGTCACTACTACTTCACCAACGGCTGGAACATCTTTGACGTGGTTGTGGTTATTCTTTCAATTGTGGGCAAGTATTTGGAATATTTCCGCACTTATGCCTCTGACAATAAATTCATAGACGATTCATGAGTGCACAGACAAATGAAAATACAAAAAAGGTTCTGCCCATTTTCTGTTGTTTGTTTTAACCTTAAAGTTTGATCCCATGAAAGGAATTCATAGTCTAAATAGAAAATGTACACCTTCCTCGAGTTAGTGAGTTAGTTTCTTTTTTCACACATTGTGACACAAATGTGAATTATCTGAGGAATTCTTTGGCTGGAGTTTTTATCGTTAAAAATGATCTGCAGGTGCAGATTATATTTTTATCTATGGTATGTTTTCTCCCCCCCCCCCCTCCTTTTTCTTCAGGAATGTTTCTGGCGGAGCTGATCGAGAAGTACTTTGTGTCACCGACACTCTTCAGGGTGATTCGTCTGGCTCGTATCGGCAGGATCCTGCGTCTCATCAAGGGGGCTAAAGGAATCCGAACTCTGCTGTTTGCCCTCATGATGTCGCTCCCAGCTTTGTTCAACATCGGCCTGCTGCTTTTCTTGGTCATGTTCATTTTCTCCATCTTTGGCATGTCTAACTTTGGCTATGTGAAACACGCTGCTGGAATTGACGACATGTACAACTTTGAGACGTTTGGGAACAGCATGATCATCCTGTTTATGATCACCACGTCAGCAGGTTGGGATGGCTTGCTGCTGCCCATCCTGAACTACCCTCCTGACTGTGATCCTGCTCTGGAGAACGCTGGTACCCCCAACACTGGAGACTGTGGTAACCCCTCGGTGGGCATCTTCTTTTTTGTCATGTACATCATCATTTCTTTCCTCATCGTGGTCAACATGTACATTGCCATCATCCTGGAGAACTTCAGTGTGGCCACAGAGGAGAGCGCTGACCCACTCAGCGAGGACGACTTTGAGACCTTCTATGAAATTTGGGAGAAGTTTGACCCAGACGCCTGCCAGTTCATCACCTACGCCAAACTGTCTGACTTTGCGGATGCACTTGAACACCCTCTCAGAGTCCCCAAGCCCAACACCATCGAACTGATCGCCATGGATATGCCTATGGTGAGTGGTGACCGCATCCACTGCCTGGATATCTTGTTTGCCTTTACAAAGCGCGTGCTGGGTGACAGCGGCGAGTTGGACATGCTCCGGCAGCAAATGGAGGAGCGCTTTGTGGCGGCCAATCCCTCTAAAGTCTCTTACGAGCCCATCACCACCACTCTGAGGCGCAAGCAGGAGGACGTGTCGGCCAGGGTTATCCAAAGGGCCTACCGTTCGTACCTGGCCAGACGAGGCTTTGTCTGCAAACGCAAGCCGGCCAATAACAAAGTGGAGAATGGAGGCAACAATCAGGACCAGGAAAAGAAGGAGGACACTCCTTCAACTGCCTCCCTGCCTTCTTATGACAGTGTAACCAAACCTGAAAAGGAGAAGCAGGATGACAACAACGAGGGCAAGGGAGGGAGGAAGGAGAGAGGAAGAAACCAAAAAGACATCAGGGAATCTAAATGCTAGAGTTGTTGGAAAAAATAATCACAGTATTAATGGATTAAAAAAAAATCAAATAAATATATATATATAAACATATATATATTATAACTCCAAGCAAAGCGAGAGGAAACTCACCCACAGATGTACAGAGTACTTCATTTGCAAGTCAGAAAAAAATAACACTCAGTAATTTTATTTACTGACTTCATTTTTATATTGACGCAGAGGGACAAAGCTCGATCTGCTACAGCTTGAAAGCTCCTGAACTTCAAACCAAACATAGTCAGCATACTGTTGGACATTGTATCTCGACAACTGATCTTAACTAAAGACATCAGACAAAGGGAATATCTGCGTTCAAACACCTAACACGGACTTGCCACTAACTCTGCACTAAGAGGTAGGATGAAAGGACATTGGAGGGATTTGGCACTAAGATACGAGAAGTGGATTCCTGCAGAGGACAGAGTTGTAAAGGAAAGCTGACTGGGAGGGTTCCTGATTCTGAAAGCAGCAGATGGGTTGGTGTGTGTCATTTAGCACTGAAATGTATAGCGAATCAAAACAGTCCACTCTAAAAGAGCAAAGAAAGTAATGGCCAGTGAGTGACAGACACAAGTGACAGAAATCCTTGAAATATGTTTTTGTTTTGTTTTTTGGTTGTTGATGTATTAAAGCTATCAATTGTTCATTTGAGCAGCAAAAGAAAAAAAGAAAACTGACACAAAGAACAAAAATTGAACGTGAATTGAATTTCGCCCATGTCACTCTTTTACTCATTTTTAAAAATCTTTTGTTACACCCATCATCAGAAGGCTTTTTGTTTTTTACATGGGCTTTCACACCAATTGGTTAAGGGTCTATGTACTATGGGGTCAACTCAGGCCAAGGGCTTACATTTACTCAGACAGATTTCCAAAGAAATACATAAGTAATTGTGCTTGCTCAATGCATAGAACTGACTTGCATGATGGCATGTTTTGATCAGAACTCTTGCATGAATTATCATAGTCCACAAGACACTAATACTCAGACCACAACAGTGGTTCGACTGTAAGACTGCGTGTAAATCTGGAGTTCCAAGTAATTTGTTTAAAAGGTAATAAGAAGGTGAATGTCTTGTATGGGTTCGCATTTGTATTGCTTTAATTAACACACATTAAAATGATGTTCAACAGCTGCCTCTTTAGAGAGTGTGGAACGTGTTGGTGAACAATCCCACTTCAGTGGGTCTCTGAATGAAGTCCAAACAGTCATTTGCTGCTCTGGGGATTTTGATTGTGTAAGATGTGAGAAATGATGTCAGTGTGTCTCATGGGACTGAAATGTATGATGATATGAATTGAAATGTTTCTGAGGGTCGCAACACTTCAAAACTGAAAAAAACAAGCAAACAAACAAAAAACAATTCTATTTCACTTCTATATTTATTTGCTCCGAAGTATTCTACATACCGTCTGCCTTCAGGTTTGTGTGAGTGGGCATCTTTTGTGAGTCTTTGTGGTGATTATAAGTTGTTTGGGTGATTTTTGCAGATCTGGCAACTCCCTTTTATCAGTGATGTTTTTGGCAAGTGGTTAGACCTTTTGAAAAGGGCGAAGAAGAGTTTTAATTGATGTTCACTTTACATGTTTTGTCATTGTAGCTTGTTTTTATATTTGTCCTTTGTTGCCCTTTAAATTGTTTCACCCCCTCGTTTATTTTTTTCCCTGTCAGGATGGGCAACCACTTTTAAGCACCGCATCTATGATGAGGCCAAAAGAGATGATCTTTCACTGAACCGTATCTGTTGAGCGTTAGTTGTAACCTATTTTTAGGTAACATAAAATTGTGATTGAATGATTGGAACCTGGTGTTTGGAGAAGCCAAAGAGATCTGCCTTGTTATTATCCATTGTTGCCCTTTGCCCATGGAGTGAGATTGGGTAAAGTATGCCCTACCCATTCATTTTGTTTCCCACTGTCATTAGTAGACGGAGATCCTAAATATGTATGCAATGCTTGAAAAAAAAAAAAAAAAAATCATCCCTTTTTCTCAGGAGATATTATTGACATACTTTTATGAGCTCTGCAACAAAATGCAAGTGAATGTGTTGGGAGTGTTAATGAAATTATGCGTTACTCTTTTCTGTTCCATGCCATGTTGATGGACTACGATCTTGACTGGCTGCCTTCTTTTGACAGCCAGCTGGTCAAAGGCCAGTTTGGTGCTTCCTGCTTATGACACTTAGAATTAGAGGGCTAGAGGCTTCTCAGCGAACCTGCAACATTTTGCTTGCTTGTTGTGTTTATACTTCTAGCTTAAATACTGTGGACTGTAGTTTTGGTCTCATTTACCTTCCATCGACAAATCTGTTCATGCTAGGAATCACAGACGCACTGTGAGAACTCATCATAGGAAGGATTTGGAATATGTTGGTTCGCGCAGTACACTTGATTATTTCCAAAGCAGCGGTAGCATGCTAAAATGGACAGGCCCAAGTTTTCAATATTTATCAACAGCAAGTGCGCCTCCTCTGCTATTCTTTTGTACGCTGCGCTCCTGCATCACGCATACCAAATAACAAAGAGGGCACTGGATGCATTCTAAAAGGTATTGTGAGCCCTAAGTGCCACTCCATGGCTTTTGCACTTCCTGTCGTGCAGTGATGTCACTTCCTAATTAAGAATAAACCCCTCATCCTTTCACTGGTCCAGCGGCTGCATGAAAGCTCCAAAATCAGTGTGGGTGTTAACTTCAACAAAATAAAATTGAATGCTAAGCATAACAGCTACTGCTGTCCATTTTCTCCAAATCACAAGGGTAATATTGCAGAGACCTCTAAAGATAAAAAATATATATATACATATAAATATACATATATATATGTATATATATACATATATATATATATATATATATATATATATATATATATATATATACATATATATGTATGTGTGTATATATGTGTATATATATATATATATATATATATATATATTTTACTCTTATACATCCATTTCGGTAAGGGATTAATAAATGGAGTTAAGATTGTGTTGTCTTTTACACAAACAGCAAAAGAATGGACTATTTAAGAAATATAGATAATGTTATATGGTATTTATTTTATGGGCATGTGTAGTTTTGATGTACAGGATCACTTAAAAAAAAAACTACAGTTATAAATCTAACTCTAAATACTATTAACCATTAATAGAATGGCTTCCAGCTGACACCCCTTGTTATACTTTTGTTAGGTGAAGTAGATTTTTGAGTCACTTTTCACTAAAAAAAATAAAAAAAATAAAAAAATTGGGAGCAGCCACAAGAATCTATGTTAAAAGAAGAATAAATGTATCTAAAAGTGTTTAAAAAAATCAATTTATACATGTACATATATTATATATGTATTCTATTCTATTAATATATATATAATATATACATATGCGACCCCAGGACACCAAGGTCTAAACAATCATGCTTATTTTCCTTGTTTGGTATGTTCAGAGAATAACCAAAACTCTAGCTTCCCCAGGATTACTGGGTACCAGTGTGCAGTGCATGGTGTTGTACTGGTTGCTTGTTGAGATTTGTTGAACCTGCACTGGCGAGAGAATTGCACTACCAGCATACCCTTTTATATGTGTGTGAAGATGTCATGCTTCTGTTACCTGTCATGTACACACGGACAAATACAATCAGGCGTCCGTGTCACATTGTGGGATATGGTTTTTGCTTGTTTCACGTCTGTGACCCCTCCCCACCCCCGGCTCTGCGTCCCCTCGTTAACACACACACTGCTGCAGTTTGATGATAGATCATTCATTTTGCAGTCATGCTTATTATGGTATATCTAATAATTTAAGGGTTAGCTGCCTTTACTATATGTGCGTTTGTTTATGGTGCAATATCTCTTAACGGCACGTGCCTTTCTAGCTTCCTGTTTAGTCTGTCTATGAAATCAGCGGCGAGAATCTCAATGCCCACCGGAGTGAATCACAACAGAGCACGGTAGAAACAATGTATTGAGTTTAAAAAATTTAAAAAAAAAAAAAAAACCTGTCAAGTGAAAACTCACCATCTAGATTAGAGTGTCTGGACTAACACATTGTAGGATCATGTAGTACAAGTGCTCTCTGTGTGTTTTGTTTACTGGCTCTCGGGCTGGTAAGAGAACAGCTTGCCTTCAGTTACACCTTTCTTTCTAAACGTTGCTTTGCGAGGCCATTTTTTTGTAGCATGACTGAGATAGAGAGGATTTCTTTTCATCCTTGAAAATAGCCTAACTGAGAAAAAAAAAAATTGACTGTCATTATCTCTTGCCACTAATACAGACAGATAGAATGTGTGTTGCACATACACCTGAAGCAGTTAAATGGGAATCAGTGAAAGAGTATCTTCATTTGAGCACGAATCTATTTCCAAACAATAAAAGCAGCCTTCCAGTTACACATCTGGCTGGTGTCGTTTTTGACCACAATGTGACGTAACATTTGCATACTAAATGTGTTCCATTATGTACTGCAGTTTATCTTTAAAATATTGGTTATTTGCAGGTTAGAATAGCACTGTTTTCTTTGTAAGTGATAGAGTACACATCACTTCAGCTCCAGGAATGCGATTATATTTATGCCTTTTCCCAATAATCAATAGAAATGTGATAGAGCTTGAAAGTCACCGAGGTGTATAAAATGTTAAAATGACAGCATTGTTTGAACAATGCGTAAATGAATTATCTAACATGATGTGTGAGTGCTGCTTGAATGCTTTTCCCTCTTTCCTTCCTCTGTCCTTCCTTCCTGTGTGTGCAGGATGGCGCACTGAGCAAAGGAGAGAGAGAGAGGGGAGGGGGTAAGCAGAGACAGTACTGCAGTGCAGATAGATGAATGCAGTGGCCTAGGCTGAGTCAGCAGCATGTTCCCAATAGGCTTTAACGTTTCAGTGTACTGTACCAGCACCTCCTTACTCACAGCATGCGAGCAAGCAAGCAAAGGAAAAGAGAGGTACATGTGTTAAATGTTGATAGGATTAGTCAAAGGCGTCTGCTTTTTCCATCTTAAATTATATCTGCTCATGTTTAGTGTCCTTCAGAGACCTTTTAGATATGTGAATTATAATATGAATTTAGATTTGCAGAAACATGGCTAATGGGGGAATGTGGTATGCAGGCAAGAAAGAAAGCGTGTGAAACAGATATTGAAGGATCCAGAGAACGTTGTGGGATTGTATGTCTTTAAAGATTCAATAACATGCCATCTGCATCACACTGGGCCCATATTGTTTGATCAGTAGTATGTTCACTTTTCCTTGTAGTGTTTTGGTTTATTATTTTGTTGTTTTGTTTTTTTCAATCTTTGCCAGCTGCAATTGAAAATAAACGTGACAAAGAGCAGAGTGTAAATATTTAAACTTTTGTTTATTAGTGTGCACTGAAGAGATGCATGATGATCATGATGTAAGAATTTCGGGTATAATCCGCAACTGTCAGAATGATTTGCATTATTTAATGTTAATGCAGGAAACAGTGTGACAGTTAGATATATTTGTCTGAATTAGCCCTCAGTTATGTGCTGGTTGGCCATCGATGGTATAGCACAGCCCTCCTCCCATATCGTGTTGTTCATCGCTTCACATGTGGGCTAAGTAGCTACAGAAACCACAGCTCTGTTGTGTTTCATAAACTGAGCCAGAAACGTTGTGAGCTAAAATGGTATATAATAGCTCTCTGCCGCCCTCTAGTGGCACTTCAGTGGAGTACCAACGATAGGGTCCTGAAGGGCACTCACTGATCGTAATTTCACCTGCTACTGTTCCAAGTAGTTGAGAATGTTGTTCATTAAAATTTGTAGGCCTACATAGTTATGATTAAAAAAAAAAAAAATACACATTAGGGAAAATTCGGGGAACGGGATTTGCAAATACGTGAATGTCTTGTCGACAAATGTTTAACAATTTGCATAACACAATCTAAAAACATTTCAACAAAGCCATTCTATTTCTTTCACGTACGAACTTCGAACATGTTGCGTATATTCTCACTCTAATAACACGTTTTTTCATGAATGCCCTGAAAGCTTAAAGCATTTCATCAGTTTCATGTTGTACGTTTACCTGTTGATGCTAACACTAACGTGCTGATATTTTTGAGAGTTTTTTTTTTTTTTTTTTTTTTTTGTCAAAAACAACAAGTTTGGGGGGAAGAAAACGTCGAATTTCTCTAACCTGTTCCCGAATGACCATCTGTTAATTTGTCGGGACACCAGTACTTGCAATCCCAGAGCTGGATGTTACACTGCCGTGGGGTGCCATATGTGTAACGTAGGTAATACTAAATACCTGCTCTGCTTGGAGCTTCATTTTTACCACTGAAACTTTTTCCCAGGCAATTTTACAAACACAATTTAATGTTTTTTTTTTGTTTTGTTTTGTTTTGTTTTTTTAACTTACTTCCGCCTCCGGATAGCTTTCAGCTAGCACAGGGCAGTGAGCCAAAAGATGGAGCTAGCCAGCGGGTCCGGGCCCGGCCGGGTCGAACCGTGGCCACACACAGGGAAGCTTCTCTCAACTTCGATCCCCAGTTAGTGAATCTAGTGAATGGATTGTGACAAAAGCATTTTCAGGCAGGCCGAGCGGATGTCTATGTTGGCTCAAGATATGCTGCAGTAAATGTGTTTGTGAAAAGCACGTCAGCAAACATTAAGGACAATGAAGTCATTATCTCGTCTATTGTTTCAGTCCGTGGTTATTAGAAGTGGCGAGAGATTTAGATTTGACATATTCACAAAGCATGCTCCCAATACGGATCAAGACTGGGGGAATCCAGAAGTTTTCCAGGCCAGCGAACCAAAATGTGTGCGTTGACAAAATGGAAATGCGGAGCAGAGTTTTTGACTTTGACGTTGCCTGTTTTTCAATACATTTTCTTAGACAACGTGTTAGCGCTTTTCAATTTCATTAGAATATGTATGACTAATGACCTAAACTGGCGCTTTTTGTTTTTTTCATCACCGGTTTTACTATCACTGGAAGATACCTTTTAGTCTTTCAGAAGACTTTATCTGCTAAATTGTGCTTCAGTCTAAGAAACTGGAGAAAAGAATGAATGAATGGATGATGAAAGATGTACATATCACATAGCGCACATCACTACATTTTACTTTGTGGTTAGGACCAACCCAGTGTGGGTCAAGTTGAAGTTTCCAATCAGCCTGATTGAAGAGTTGTCCAAACAGGTCAGATCAAGTTAGCATCATCCCAGGTAAGCTTGTCAAACATCAGGGTAGCAGAGTGAACAGAAAAGTATACACACGAGAATATTTTGAGTTAACGGCTGCAGTGCAAATTATGTCAATAGCAACAGTTGCTTTTGGAAGAAAAATTCTGCTTCAAAAGCAGAGTCTTAAATCGAATTTGAAAAAGAGCTACTAATCCCGTAAGTCTGCAATACAGCTGAAACACCGCAAATTTCAAACCTCAGAGCTGTATATAATACTATTATATGTTTAATTGCTCTTCTGTAGTGTTCTCAAGTTTTTCCACTGTCTAAATAGATTTATTTTTGTCCTATCTTTATACACATGAAATCTATTTACAAGTTTTGCCTCTTGGTGTCGAATTAGTTAATAGTGAACAGATCGAGACTGACTGTGACGGGGGTTGTTTTTGTTCAAGCTTTGGGAAGTTTATCTTTGGCTGCCACTTAATGAGATTATTCCTAATGAGACCTTGCCTTTACTTCTTTGAATGTAACATGCGGACATTTGTTGTTTTTAATACTTTTTATTTTCTTCGCGACTCAAGGCTCTGAGGTAGGGCCAAGAGAATTTTGCTGTCAAATAGCACAGCACGGCTCAATCTGTTTTGGCAGAAATTCTGATGGTTTTGGATACGCGTCATGTGGCAGCATTAAACCACAGTTGTGGATAAGGTGGTGTCAAGTTAAAGGTTCAGGATATTTCCTGCCCTTGTTCACTCAAAATCCTAATAAAGTTCTAGTTCTAGTTGATTATTCAGAAGGTTTACAAATGTTAGCAACTATCATTTGGTTTTTGACTTTCATTAAGGCTTTCAAGCAGTGACTCACTATGTGTAAATTAATGAATTGTTTAGACTTAATCTCTGTTCAAACAGCTGTTTTAATTCAAAAAGATATCCCTAACTTGAACATTCAGCTGTTGTTTAAAGGACATTTAACTGGAAACTGGATTCAGCAGAGCAATTAAAAGTAGTCTGACTAAATATCCTCTTAGGTAATTTGATTTGGCAAATAAGTTTGATGGTGTCACTTGCAGAGTGAAAAGAGAGTTGAGTTACACTGTGCGGATATTTCCGTTATCATTTTTTACTCAAACAACAATGTTCTTGAATTTCACAGACAGAAAGACAAAGATTTTTTTTAAGTGTGATACTTTCATTTTCAAGACATCAGCCTTTAGTGAGGTAGACTACAACAGGTCAAGAACTGGAACCAATTTCCTAAAAATTGGCATGTGAAATGACATGAGACAAATATTTCCAATGTCTTCAAAATTGAGGTAGAAATTGTTACAGAGAATGTACAAGATACAACAATAGTACAACAGATAACACTGACGTTATTTTCCCTCTGCTGGACAAGTTTCCCCACACATACTTGTAATAAATCAGAGTAACAATAAGAAATTGCAAATACCGTTGTTGATTTCCCTATGCATGTGAATGTCAGTCACATTCCATTTGTGCTGCATTGCAGAGCATTCACTTCTTTTAGCTAAGCCCCTAGAATCTGTGGTCAAGAATATATTATTACTGAAGTAATATACTGAATTGCTTTTATTGTTTTCAGTTTTTTTCTCCTGTCCAATTTAAGGCATCACGTCCGTGATGAGGAAATGCACCCCATGCTTAGCTGCATTAATTGCGTGTTCAGTTTCAGAAATGTGCTTTAAGGTACAGACAACAGTGACTAAAATATTCCCTGCACAATGAATTTCAGGACATAATTGAAGATGCATTTTAGCCAATGCTAATCAAATCACTGAGTTCTCAGGCAAGAAAGAGTTTGGTTTTGTTACACCACGAAAAGGCTCCTAAGTATGGCACAATATGTGAAGGAGATGGCAAAGTTGAAAAACAAAGATACATCTTTGTGGGAAGAGGAGAATATGATGTTGTAACCATACAGAATTTTCCAACTGTGTATGTTCTGAATATTTCACCTTTTCCTCTTGACCTTGATTGATTTTAGGGCAAAATTAAAGCTGAATGACTATTGAAACACAGAACAGCAGATTTTAAAAAAAATACTGATGCTGGAAATGGAATACATTAAGACATTCAATAGAGAAACCTGTTTAAGAGGATACATAATGACGTGACCGTCTTGATATAGCAAAAATGATTAATCAGGAGTGCTTTTGAGTTTGTCCACAAATTCTTATTCCCATTAACTAAACTAACACTTAACTGGTCATTCATTCTTCACCAAACCTACTGTATAAGAGAATTACATATATACACAAAGAAAATATGTCTCATTTATCTAAACATTAAAGATGTACATTATGGCATGTGTTGTTCATTTTAAAACAAAACTGGATTACATTCCACATTTCAGGCCTCGCGACACTGTGTGTGTGTGTGTGTGTGTGTGTGTGTGTGTGTGTGTGTGTGTGAGAGAGAAAAAGAGTAAGACTGCACACAAATGTGCGTACTTTCCACTGCTTGTGTCAAAGGCCTTGTAAGTTACCATTTCCCTGAATTTTCAGTGTGAAGCCAATGCTCTGTTTTTTTTTTTTTTTTTTTCTTTTTAATCTTGTTCAATAAAGCTCCCTACTAACACCGTAAGGTAAAAACATACATTCTTATTCTTATCTTTCTGAGGTAATAATATTCTTCCTGAGTATTCAATAACATGAGTATAAATCATCCTATGGAGACACAAAATGCAAATGTCATCAAAAGTGAGGCGAAAAGCATAGAACCTCGTGAGTACAATACTGAGGCAATCAAAAGGAGGCGTGTTTTATTCCGTATAACATTCTTGCCCAGTTTTTCTTCCAAGTAAATTAACAACCAACGTGGTTTCAGGCTGAGAGAATGTTTTTTTTTCAGAATTTTTAAATATTTCAAACTTAATGATTTGTTTGAATATTTCAATGAGTCAATGGATAATGTAGTTTTAAAATTTACCTCAAATTTTTTTGGATGAGCAAAATCTGCAGGTAAACAACGTGCTTCATTGAATTGCATATACTTGTGAACTGTCAAATAATTTTCAAATTGACATATCCTAGAATACGTTCCCACTCTTCCCTTATATCAGAACAATTTTAAGGGCGGCTTCATATATAATTCATGTATTCTAAAGAGCAGCTCGATATGTCTAAACTGGAAAAAAAAAAAAAAAAAACGTTGCTAAGCATTGTAAAGTTTGCTAGCGTAAATACAGGGCACCAGTAGAAATAAGAAAACACATGAAAGTTTGGGGGAAGGGGAGTAATAATTATAAGTGAGAATGAGTAAAGATAATGAAATAAAGGTGGAACTAGCAGAGAAACATTCATTTCTCAAGGCCTCAAAGGCCTTTGAGACAGTTGCGTAAAGCAGCAGTGATTGTGCTGAAATAGTGTGGCTTTTTCACCATTTAATTTATTGCGCCCCTTAATTTTTGGTCAGTAATGATTTTTGTGGTGACAAGGTGAAACATATTGCAGTCAAAGGCCTACGCCATACAACATGGTGGTAAATAACACTAACGTCTAAAACAGCAAAGTTGCAGTACTGCTGTTACAGTAGCAGAAAGGAAATAAATAGAATCCTGAGAGAGCAGACACCCATTTAGAATGTCTTAAAGCTGTCTATATAGAGAATGCCTCAAAACTACCCAGAGGACTAACCTTATCCCTGAAGGGCAAAATGCACCTCTGAATCTTTGGAAAACATGAATCAGGCTGAAGATGCGTAAGAAAAAAACCCACTAGTTCTTCCTGAACTCTCTAATGAAATTCAAAGTTTAATGGAGAAATCTCGTTTTTCTTCAACCCAGGTTGCACTACATGTGTCAGAACCTGGTTGGTTTCAAACCGGGCGGCCTCCAGTGGGATCCTCCGATCTTGTGTGCGACGCTGGTATCTTCATAGACATTCGTTGCTGCTGAGGAAAGTTGTGCTCCCCTGACACGCTCTCTCCCCCGAGGCCTGATGGTGGGCTGTAGTCCCTTGCTCCACCATAAGGGGGTGACATCAGTGGCTTTAAAGGTTTGAAGGCCTGAGGGTCAGGGGCCGACGGGCTCATATTGTAGCCATTGCTGTGCCCATTGCCATGACCTTTGCCATGACTATTTTCATGACCATTGCCATACTTCCTGTAGCGCGATCCCTCCACTTCTGCTCCCTCCTCCGCCATCTCAAATGCCTTGCGCTTCAGTTGCGCTCCGGCTTCACCGCTCGCTCCAAGGCTGTGAGTTGGATAGGTATAACTTGTCCCCATCATAGTGGGCCTTGGTGCCAAAGGGGTTGGGGCACTAATCCCTGATGGCAGGTAGGAGGCACTGGGGTGGCTGTATCCAGAGGACAGGCTGGATTGTGGGTAGCATCCTGGAGGGTAGTTATAGACAGGGGTGCTGGTGCTGTAGCTGGGCACTAGCGGGGGTGCAGCCTGCAAAGAGTGTAGAGGGGCAGGGGGAAGTCCTGCGCTAGGCTGAGGGCAGTACCCTGATGACAAGTAGCTACTGTTGTACACAGGAGGGTATTCCTGAGACGAAGGCGCACCAGAGGGCCCGGCACCACTATAACTTGGCTCTGAGGTAAGGTTACCGCTTACCACTGTCACACTTCCTGTAGCCGGGATTCCTGCAGAGGCAGGGCCCACTTTGGAACCGGTCAATGCCTCCAATCCAGGGTAGCACTCAATGCCCTGGCAGAGAGCCCACGGTTCAGACTCAGTTTTTAAGAAAGTTCCAGGTTCGGCGTACGTCCCGGTCGCGGAACGCTCGTAGGAGAGCTCCAAGCCTGAGTACTTCTCAGCATAACGTTTGAGTAAAGAAGAAGCAGTCAGTGCTGATATGTCATCGCTGGCCCAAGAATAACCTGCTGGGCCAAAGTTGCGTCGCGCAACCGTGGGGTAAGAGTCATGTTTGTGGCCTGATGGTGGCGAGGTGGTAGAGGTGACATCAAAGTGCTGCTCAGGCCACTGAGACAAGGGGGCAGCGTGCTCCGGAGACCAGTGCATCTTCAACAGACCTTGAAAGACACAGGAAAAATTAGTCATGATGGTAAACAATAGTAAAGTTGCATTTTAAATGTTTTCGATGAGTATGTACATCGTATGTAGCACCACATGAGAATTACTGACCCTCACTGATTCCCAAAACTCCTAAGTTGGCCTCATGAAGCAGTTCTTTTGTAGTATCATGTCAATACTTGGCCTATGCTCTGTTACACAGTCTTATCCAGGCGGGGGACAAGGGTTCTAACATTTATGTGAAGTCGGCTACATAGCCCCCAGCTTGGTCTCCACGGTGATAAGCCTCTATCAGTCCTCACACCGCTCTGCGCTTTTGCCTTCCTCACATTGGGTCCATTGTTGTCTCTATGTGACTCTCTTAGTCCACAAAGCAACCCCCACTGAGCGTGTGATCTAATTCGGCCCAAACTGCAGGGATCTGCTGGACACAGGGACTTGTGGGGCGGGGGTGCTGAGGCAGAGCAGAGGGTTTTTCTGTGTTTGTAATAGGCAGAGAGTCGATCGGTACGTCTCTAACCACGTTTGCAAGATAACTAATTTACTGCCTGCCAGAGAAGAAAAAGTTTTCACGCGTTTTCACGTGCCAAGTACGATTATACAAGCACATTTACAAAAACGCACTAATCCGATGGTTTAGTGGTTAGTTGCTTTTGCCTGGATTTGCAGGCCTTGTCTTTTTGAACAGGCATTAGGCTGACATTCCAGGCATTGCAGAGTATTATTAAACTGTCCTGACCCCAGGCCTGGGCCAGAGGGCCTTCCCTTAAACAGTACTGGACAAGAGAGGACACAATTTCAGCTTCCTCAGTTTCACCAACTGTCGTCAATAAATATGACAATTCTTGTGTCAACTTTTGCTGATGCATTCTGATTTCATTTTTGCTCTGAAATGCATCAGAATTTAAGCATTTTTTTTTTTTTAAGAGGATTCAGAGTCTTACTTGTATGACTTTTGTAGCTAGATAGATAGATAGATGGATAGATAGATAGATTGATAATGTGATTTAACATGCACCACAAATGCGTGTGTGTATGTGTGTGTTTTAAAAGGCAAGAGGAACACAAACAAATTAAAATTATTTTGATGTTTATTATCTATAAGACAAAATAAGAAAACTAAATTGCTGTAGTTCTTGTGCTCTTCTGCACTTTTCTCATGGTTTGGCCTTTCTTTAACGTGGCAGTGGCACACCCAGAGACAACAACAGCAACAACAAAAAGCAGTTTCACAGTCAACTGAATTAAAATGCGACCTTACTGTGTAAACTACGTGACATTGCAACGCTCGTGAGTCACGAGTCACTTCAACCATGCGCAATAATGCTTTCAGCGAAACAGCCAAGCACAAGCAGCACAACAAGCTGTGTTTGTGCCTAACACTATGATGCCGACAACTTAATGCAGGCTTCATTGTGGTCATTGTTTATTATGGTCCCAGTCCGCCTCTATGTCAGACATTATGTGGCCTCCTACTAGCATGGCATACAAACTAAGCATGTCATCTAAACTAAAGCACATCAAAACATTTAAGCCATTTTTTTACTCACTTCACTTTTTCAGACGTTCCAGACGTTCTCTAGCTCAACCATATACCAAATATAATATGCAAATTACTAATTGTACGTAAATACATGTAAATCATCTAATGACATATAATATTCAAAAAAAATGTCATAGCACCATGGATAGAATATTTGTATATGACAACCTCAGCACATTAAATATTAATTTTCATGAATTTGTTTTGAAATTTTAGCTTCAATTTCTTTTTACTGACTTATTGAGAAATTGAATAATTGACTGTCTTTGCGTCCATCATTAGCAAATTCTATATTTTTAAAAAGCCAAAAGCTCAGTCTAGTGCAAAGTTGCATTTGTTAAAATTCAAAATGAATAAATGATTTAAATAAACTTGATTAAACTAAATAAACTAAATAAACGTTTACACACACATATGTTCCCTCTCACGTCTGTCTTGATGGGGATTATGCCAGGTTGTGTCACATGTTCCCTCGGCCCACCAGATGGGCTTCAAATGATCCTCATGTAGATCCCTAAATTAAATGATCCTTCAGCCCAGTAATCCCACTCATCCAATCCATCTCAGCACACTCGACCACCACAACGCCCGTCTGGTTCAAAGAAATCCTAATGTTTTTGGACGAGCACACATTTCTGTGCAGTGGAAGCCTTTGGCAAATTTCAAATGGAGAGAAACAAATAGATTCGCCAACCTACAGTGACAAACTGTAAAGTAGACCCATGAACAGATTCAAATGGAGATTTGTTGCCTGTCCCTTTTTCAGTTTCAAGTTGCATAAATAGAGGTGATTGAGTGCGAGAGAGAAATAAGTATTGTGTCGTATTGAGAATTTTGTCTAAAGAGATTCTCAGTTTACCTAATTCTTTATCAGTCAATCACAATTATTTATATACTGTATATGTATAGCCAAAGTTCCCAGAGCAATTTGCCTCTGAGGGCTGCAGTACTCTCAAAGACATTGCTTACTTGGTAACTTGCAACTTGCATTGTGTGTACATTCATCATTTGAATCTGTTAATCTTTAAAACTATTAGACACACCACTCCAGTAATCTCCAATCTATTCAGAGGAAGAATGTGAAACCCGAGTAAATTAAGGGATCATTCTTAGTTCGGCCAACTTGTACATAAACTGGAATGCCTAAATGGGTTGAAAGCCAGACTAGGGAAACCAGACTAATGATGGATTAGAGCACCAAAGGCTTATGGGAGTGTCAGTGCTTGGTGACAACGTCACAGTCAAGAATTAAAGAAGCATCGCCAGCAGTGAACTTACTTCTTGTGCTTACAGTAAGCTTGCAACTTTGCTGAAAGCATAGTTTAAAGTACATGTCACCTAATAGTTGTTTGATTTAATAAAGGCTATTGATCGTTATCATTACATTCTGGGATGGTGAGTCTAGTATGCATTTTTTTTAACTGAAATGCATTTTTTGGAAAAAAAAAAAATATTTTTTTTTTTTTTTTTTTTTATATATGGTTAAACAGTGCAGTTACACATGCAAAATGATCTGCTTAAATCATGTATTCTTCATATTCTGTTTACAATAAGCAAAACTATAATTACCAATATTGTGCCTCCAGTTATCTGAACTCAAAATGCTTTTTTTTTTTTCTTTGTTGTTGTTTTTTTTTTTTTTTTAATAGAATGCAGATTCCTTCAACAGATTTAAACCTCTTAGTGTTGAAGAATGCTTTAGCATCAGACATCTGTGTCGAAATGAGGATAATAGGGCCCAGGGTTTGGGGCATTAGAGGGGATGAGTGTGGGAGCCCCTAACCCTAATCTAGAACCTCATATTGCCCCAGAGCAGGGAAACAGCTCTGTAGACTTGGCCATGCTCGGCTTACGAGGTGACAAAGATGAGCACTAAGCCAGCTTGGTGCAATGGCAGATTTCTTTAATCATTGTGATTTTCATAGTGTCGAGCAGCATCAGTGTTTCCTCTTTGTCCTGCAGCAGCTCGGCTACTGGACTTCGTCCACTCTGTGGGAAGCATGAAGGCGTGTCAAGCAACCTGCATGGATGTAGGTCATGTCCACTAAGCCTGTCAATTTATATCCAAAATTTTGCCCAGCATTATCAACATGTGGCATGAGCTGAAATTCACGCTTAAACGTGATGGTAATTTTCAGTAAATGGACCGAAAAAAGACACCGATAGATGAGGACGGGAGTTTGTCTTATTAACTGACCACAAAGTGTCTTCAGTCATGTTCAATATCTGTATACATATACACAATTACAAATATATGTGTACATATATATATATATATATATATATATATATATATATATATATATATGTCCATCCATCCATCCTTTTTCGATACCTGACCTCAGGGTCATGGGGGTCTGCTGGAGCCTCTGCCAGCTATCATCAGCGAAGGAAGGGTGACACCATGGACAAGTTGCCAGTTCACCACAGGGACGCAAAGAGACAAAGACAAACAACCATTTGCACTCACACACACACACACACACACACACACACACCTACGGACAATTTTGAGTTTCCAATTCACCTCACATGCATGTTTATGGACTGTGGGAGGAAGCCAGAGGACCCACACAGACCCTGGGAGAACATGCAAACTCCACACAGAAAGGTTCCAGGCCCAGAATCAGTGCCGTACATATACACACACATATATATATATACATATATATATATATACACATACATATGTAAGTATACACATACAGTATATATATACATATGTGTTTGTATGTACATATGTCTTTTTAATCCAATTTGTTTCGTAAGAGACGTTTCTTTGCACTTTGTGTCAATAAAGATATTTGTGATGAAAGATGCATACATTGTCTGTAATGTAGATATTTTGTTCAGTGCTCTTTGCAAACGTCTATGCGCGCATATTGGCTGAGAATCAGTTATTTTTATCTATCGATTTTTAGTTGTAAACATATCAGCAGCATATGTTTTTCATGTCACACCAAGCTAGATACTTACACACACATACTGCATACTTATACACACTCCTGTGGTTATGTCATTTAAGTGTGCTTACGTAGAGTGTCTACAATACCATTTATGAAACAAAACATTGCTATTATCATCAACTTATTACGTCTGTTGTGATAAGTTCTTCCCACAGTCCAAAAACACGCATGTGAGGCAAATTGGGAACTCTACATTGTCAATAGGTGTGTGTGTGTGTGAGTGTGTGTGGTTGTTTTAGTTTGCTGGTCTGTCTACGAGGTGAACTGGCGACTCATCCAGGCTGTTGCGTGCCTTCACCCCATGACACCTGGGAGAGGCTCCAGCAGAGCTGATCAACTTCTCTACCAATTGAAATGTCCTTGGTGGTGGCTCTTGCTAAATAACTGGAACATCCCACAGGCAATGCTAATGCTCGTTGCTAGCCTCACATGGAAAACCTGCATAACATAATGAGTAAAATCTGCCTTTGTGCTCTAAACACAGTTTTTTGGAACACTAAAAAAAAAAGGGAGGCGGGACTTCAGGAGGCAGATATTTGAAATAGGGACAGCAATGGCCTCGATGTTAAGAAGTTGATGTTTTGAGCCCACTTGGTCGCAGTTATGGTCCCTTTCATTAAAATGAATCAACTGAGAAACATTTTCTTTCTTTCTTTGTTTATTTTCTTTTTTTTTTTTAAGTTGGTTCATGTATAAAACTCCAAACTGTTTGTCTTCTGACAAGCGTGACTACAGTTGTATTTTATGTAATGTGCAGTATTTGTGCATTGTGTCTAGATGTGCACAGTTATTCTCTGCTTTCACATAGTATAACTTGTTCTACTTGTAAAAAGAACACACAGACAAACAACTATTTGTCTTCAAGAAAACACAATTGTAGGAGTCACGGTTTTTCTTTTTCCTCTGGAGGATGGGCGGCTAGTTTGACTTTTGGTCCACTGCGTGGTCAGTATGAGTAATTAGGGGTTGATTAGATGAAAGTGCGTGTGGGGGAAGGGTCCGGACTGGAATGGGGTTTGGGGGGTGGGGTTGTGCTGCTGGACGCGCAGTGAAAACAAAAATCTCCTCTCTGGAACTGAAGGCTGCTCTGTTCATCTTCTGAGTCCACTCACAAACAACAAAGAGCGCCGCTTCCCTCAGGTGGAGAGACACTGAGGACCTGATACGCCAAAGTGCACCAACACACACACACACACACGCACGCGCGCGCGCTTCCCTCACACTTACACGGTGGATTTGGTGCAGTGTTGAGCTTCAGCTGGCCAGCAGGCAGAAGAGCCCTCGGTCATTCAGCAGATGAGTCAGGCTGCTGGAATGCCAGGAATCTAACCTGAGATCTATTTACAAAGCACATATCCTCTCCACACACACACACTGTCCACTCCCAGTCCGTCTGAAGGAAAGCAGCCGGGACAGCGTTTAGAGCGCTGATATATGAGGCTATCAGCTGCTCGCGCCCCATGTGCTCGCTTGTGGCGGTTATTCGCACCCGGCCGCTCGTAAGATCAATACGGAACACGTGAAAAGGCGAAGTGAACACACACCGAGCGCGACGCGCTTCCCTGCCTCGCTTGGCCGTGGACTCTGGACTTTTTGCACGCAGGTGCGCCGTCCGTCAGAGTTTGACACAGTAAATGTGGGCTGGATTGTTATGTAAGCACTGGCCAGAGTCTAACGCTCTAAACATGGAAGCGGGGTGAAGGTAGAATCCCACCCTCTCGCTCTGCCTCCCTCCCCCCCTTCTTCCCTCTTCTCCTCCCCCCTGCAGGACTGCGGAGTCCAGCCGGCCACGCCGCTGTCAGCCAAAAGGCCTGCAGCTCCTCATCTGACTCGCGTTGTGCACGTCCCGGGCCGACAAGAAGCATTTCCAGCTGAAAACAAACCCGCTCAGGATGCGTCCTTCGTACAAATGCTCCAACTGAAGCTGCAATCAAACGCAATTTTCTCGCTGTACTGCTAGAAAGCAAATATATCACAATACTTTAAATATATATATCTATATATATTTATATACACACACACATGTGTTTGTGTGTGTGCATGTATGTTTATGTTCCCTCCAACTTGTATTGTGTTGTTTTTGTTTTAAATTGTCTTCTCTTTTTGCGTGAGAGTCTTTCTCCCTCCAGGCTGCTCCTTGCTCTCTGTGCTGTTGTAAAGATAGGGGCCGTGTGTCCGAGCTCTATGTGGTCAGTTCTCACCCTCCCCCACATCTTTAGCTCTCACACACACACACACACACACATGCACACTGGTCTGGCCCCTTTTTGCTTATTGTGTCCACTCGTATATCAGGCTGCAGCTGACCAGTCTCTCTCTCTCTCTCTCTCTCTCTCTCTCTCTCTCTCTCTCTCTCTTACTCCCCCCCTCCCAGACGTCCTTTGCATCTGCCCTTCAGTTTTGCTCTTTCTCTGTCCCTCATGGCCATTTCAACCTCCAGCAGAAGCCAAACAAGGCCTCAAAATCCAAGAGTGCGATTAGCTTCACAAGCTCCCAATAATTGCTGCGAAGGACTAATGTGTGTGTGTGTGTGTGTTCAGTGTTGATTTGTCTCCCTGTGCAGGCTCTTAATGAGATGCTGGCGACACCAGGTTATTAATGACCCGGCTTTTCCTTCACAGGAGTGGCTTCCCCTGGTAACTGACAGCTAGAGAAGGGCTAAAACGGCTCATTACCTTCTTCAAGCCACACTGTGGTCGCTCCAGGCAGGAGCCATCGGGAGGTGTGGACAATTGAAAATTAATGTTTACTTGTTTGTGATGGTTAGTGTGCGCAAAGGAAGGAAGCCATGGCACAGAATGGACTGGAAGAGTTGTAGCTGCTGCCCCCAAGAGCAGCATCAAGCTCTGGTGTGCAGTGGAAGGGTTTCACGCTGAGAGGTCCGGTACGGTGTCGACTGTCCAATGGGGAATGCGTCATTTTGAACATGACTGAAACTTTTGCCCTCTCCAAAACTACTCATAAAGCCAGACGATTGTAAAAAAAAAAAAATAAAAGATACAAATAAAAAATGAATATACTAATTAAATGAACAAAACCAAAGAAATCCCTGTTGCATTATTCCAATCAGGTTGGTGTTGTAATCCTTTTATAGCTTAAACCCAATCAATACCTCATCAATCAATATGAGCATATTAATCATTCTGGATAGCAACCTCTCACAATTAGCATATATACAAGGCTCGGCTCAGCTCGTGCGTGTCTCAGAAAATAACATGGTTTCATCTGCGCCTGCCATGTTGTTATGTGTTCAACAGAGGAAATGTCAAATGTGATACTGAGCTGAGTGGTAGAAGTTAAACAGAGTGGTGTTGCAACAAAAAACAATGCCGTCACACTTTCGCTTAAATATTGGAACTTGTCACCCAAAGACCTAAATGCATTGGTATTTGAGTGACTAATTCATATATTTATGTATTTATTTTACTTTTATGATTTTTTTTTTTTTTTTTGAATAGCTAAACTATTGCTGAACTGTTCCATCATACTTCTCATACTAGGGAGGGGCAAAAAAAGTCAGCGGCTGTGGAGCTGCTGTCCATTTAAAGAAATAGTTGCCGCTCTGCGTTCACATGAAGGGGCTGAAAAAGAAACAGCCAGCCAACGCTTTCTGTGAAATTCCTCAATGCAAAGCCTGGAGACTCAGCTGTTAAAGCCATTAGCATTAGCCCTCTCAGAATGACTTCTCACCCCCCTCCACACACACACACACACACACACAGCCCTCGTCTTTCCTCTGCAGAGCCACGGCAGATGGAAACCTGCACAAAAGGGAAGGATGTCCCCCCAAAAAAAAATTGTCTCCTTTGTGCAGGTGAGACTCGTCACTGGGGGGGGGGCGACCGAACTGCAAAGTCAGTGTGAACACGTGCGAGGAAGTTGACTTACTGTATGGGATGACTGGACTGTGCATTCTGCAGCCCTGGCCTCAGAAGAAGAAGAGGGGAGAGGGCAGGGGGGTCCGGCCCGGTCCACTCGGTGCTAGTGTGGGCCCTGCTGCATGCTGCAGGCTCTGGTCCCTGGACTGCTGCTGGTCCTGGCTGGGCGTCCTCTGCCTGCGCTAGCGGCCAGCCTCTGGCTCCCCTCCATGGTTCATTTCATTTCCCAGTGTGTCGCGGCTCCAGCAGACTAGCAGCACCTTCGGAGAGCGACCAGAAATGCCGGCGTCAGAGCCGCGAAGCCGTGAAATGACTGACTTTTCAGTGTGTGGTTTTTTGTTTTTGTTTTTGTAATTGTGGTCAAATGCTGAGATTGGTCTTCACTGCAGGTCAAAATCCAATGAAAACCATTGTCATAGCTGCCAGAACAAACGCTCCAAGCCCCAAATACTCTCTCAGTTTCCTCGCTGTTCCATCTGAGAGTGAATGTCTGTTTTTTGTAACGTGTTTATGACTAGTGTGTGTGTGTGCTTGTGTATTTATTGTTGCAGTTTGAATGTTTCTTTTAGTGTAATGGTGATGCACTGGTGACTGTCTGGCTTCTCTTTTTTCAAATTGTTGTGATAGTTACAGTGACAGTAAAAAGTATTCTATTCTATTCTATTCTATTCTATTCTGTTTATCTGTGCGCACGTGCGCGAGTGGGCAGCCGATCAAGAATGGGTTGAGCGCTAACAGCGCTGACAGAGAGGTGGTGGTGGTGTGTGTGTGTGTGTGTGTGTGTGTGGGGGGGGGGGGGGGTTATCCCTAACCGCAAAACCACACGGCCAACACAGCGCGAGACAATTCCCTAATCATCATCATCATAATAATAATCATAATATTGATAATAATTTGAACTCCTGCCTGTGTTCAGTGCAAAAACGACAACGAGCGCAGCGACGAGGAACTTTGCACTCCGCGGCGAATGCACGAAATGCACAAGGTTATTCCAGGAGGAGCGGGGTGCGTGACAGCCGCCAAGACTGCTTTATGTGATAGTGATCATAATTAATTCACCAATTAATAGGAGACGGTCGGTGCATGTGCGAGCGTGTGAAAAGAAGAAAGTGGCAGGGGCCGCCGGGAAGCTGCCGCATGGCTCGGATACACACGGGGGGACTAGGAGAAGAAGACACATGCAAAGTTGCACGGAGAGCGTCGGGAACTGACAAAATGCAAGAGGCGGCGGCGGCGGCACAACAACAACACACAACAACACACAACAACACTGTCAATCAAGACTGAAAGTGAGTATATATTAAAAACAAATAATGGTGATTACTGACCAGATGGAGCCTGGCTGTTTCCCCTCCAGGCTGGTTCAGTTCAGAAAAACACAAATCCACAATGTGATGATAATAATAATAATAATAATAAAATAAAAAGTAATAATAAAACTAACAGCAGAGCCAAAGTCAATGTATATGTCTTCTCGTGCGTGTGTGTGTGTGTGTGTGTGTGTCTGCCCGTGCGTGTGTATGTGTGTGTGTGTGTGTGTGTGTGTGCTGCTCTCCTCTAGGACTCTATCCTTCTCCCCTACAGTCCCTCGCTCGCCCTCCAGCTCATTTCTCTCCCTCCCCTGCTCTCTCTCTCTCTCTCTCTCTCTCTCTCTCTCTCTGCTCTCCCCGCTGCCCAGTGACAACAGCGCGCGCATCCCCTCCCCCAGCCCGAGCACGCCGCCCCTCCCCCTCCCTTTTGTTAAAACTATTTCAGCAGGAAGGGCGAGGGAGGGGGGGTAAGGAGGGAGGGAGGGGGTGGAGAGAGGGAGGGGGTGGAGAGAGGGAGAGAGAGAAAAGTGACCAATCATGCAGTGTCACAGGAGAGCCCGTTTCCCCCTGCTGTGCGTGTGTGTGTGCGCGCGCGTGCGTGTGCGATGAATGTCCGCACATATGCGCTTTTCTCTCTCTCTCTCTCTCTCTCTCTCTCTCTCTCCCGCTCTCTCTCTTTGCATGAGATCATTTGCACGCTGGTAGCACACTTTTTTTTTTTTCTTTTTCCCTTGCGTCAGTTGTGATGAATGAGCTGCTGGCCGGCGTGGCGGCCGGCCGGCCGGTCGGCACGCCGCTGACCAGGAGTGAATTTTCTCCTTCGCCGACCACATGAGAAGTTCAGTTTCTGTCAATGACTTCCATTGATCCCATCGCATCGATCTCAGCATCGGTGGGAGCAGCAGCCTCGTCAATATTACCCAATTCCTGTAGTACCCAACCCAACCCAACCCCTCCCCACACACACACACACACACACACACTAGCATGCACAGGCTGCAGTAAATGACCTCCACATTGGCCTCAAAGCTGTGACTAAGGAGCGGCTTAATTCCTGACCTGTAATTTATTTGCCGCCGTTTGATCAGACTCACATACCAAAAAAAATATATTTTTTTTTTACGGTTGATGAGATCCTCCTCCTCTTCCTCGTTGCCCTATTTTGATTTTTTTTTTTTTTTTTCAACTCCCAGTTCGTCATCATGGAGCAACACAGCTGTGGCTCTGCATTTAGACTTATGGACCAGTGAGACAAGCTGGTGCGCTGCTCATGTTACTGGGCTGTAAACACTCAAGGCCCCTGCAGGACACACGGCTTCTGCCCAGCACACTGTGACCAACACACACACACACACACAGATAGAGAGGGAGAGAGAGAGACAGAGAGAGAGAGAGAGAGAGAGAGACCAGCACATGGTTGACATGTGTTCCATATTCCGAGCTGTTCAAAGGCGGTTGGTTGGTTGGTTGGTTGGTTGGTTGGTCGTTCCCAACACTGCCGACCTGCTTTCCGTAAAAGAAAATTGTTCATCCGAAACTACCATCAAACAAACACAGAGCCGCAGTTAGAAAAACAATCATTTTTTCCCCCCGCTAACTGATTCATGGACTCGACAGACTTCGTGTCAGGCACTGCGAGTGACATTTCTTGCAGTGAATCACGTCCTGGCCTGCCGATGGGACATTGTCAAAAAGCCCCTTGACATCAAGTGAGGGTATAAAGAGCCAGTGAGGTGCTTTGGCTCTTTATGCACTCTACCTGTCCAAACAATGGAAAAGGGAGGTTAAAAAAAAAACAAACACCCAAGCTGTTATTTTGCGGTAGGATGGGAAACAATACGGCCAAACCAAAATGTGCTGCCGAGCCCGTTCTTTTCTTCTCTCCTCGCTCCTGCCGAACAAGGTGGGCAGGCGTTTGTTTTTGTTTTTTGTTTTTTGATGCGTCCTTCCCATTCGAAAGCCACAGATGTGGTCGCTGGTTACGTCACGCTGCCCCCCCCCCCTCGGCCTGCGGTGGTGGTGGTGGTGGAGGGCTCAAAGCAGGTCACTGGGACAAGTGGTGGGACAAAGGGCAAGAGCGCGCGCTGATAATGACAACAGTGGAGCTGGGGAGGGTTTGTAGGTGACAGCAGGTTGGAAGGGCCTGTTTACCGGCCGCCCCCCCGCCCCCCGCCACCCCCCTCTCCGACCCCCTACGCCTCCCACCCCCTCCTCCACCCTCCGAGCTCCGAACACCAGAGGAAAAAAAAAAAAACTATCACACGCAGGAGAGGAAAGATTTACGCACACGCATTAACACATGCGCACATTTACGGCTGGCTGGAATATCGGAGGCTGGTAACTGAGAGGCCGGGTTGCTTTGGCCCTGTGGGTGGGATGGGTCACATGATAGCACCCTGGAGGAGCTCAGCTGTTTGCCACTCTAATTCTGTCCCCCAGCAGCTGAGCGCTGGCCCACTACTCCACTGAACTGTCCCACTAATGATAATTGTGTGTGTGTGTGTGTGTGTGTGTGTGTGCGTGTTGATCTGTCTATCTTTGTGAGGACCTCCGTAATGTCATAGTAAAAATGCTGCCTCCTTGTAAAACATCAGTTTTACAAGGAGGAAATTTGAACTTTGCTTTATTATTTACAAATGCAGTGAAGTGCACTGGATTCCCCACATTCACTCAAAAGTAGCTGATGTGTGTGATCTGCAAATAAGGTAGTGTGTGTGTTGGTGTGCGTGTGTGTGTGTGTGTACACTTGGACACTGGCCAATCTAAAGTGGGTTTCAGACCTGAGTGAGGATATTTTGTGGATGTGTAGATATGTGGATATGTAGAACCCGTCAAATGTATTTTTGAGGGTGAAGACTTGCTGTCAGTGATCAGCTTAGAATTAGGTTTTGGTCTTAGGTGAGGCCTGAGGCTTTAGTTTGTGTGTCTGTTAAGAGGTAATTGCAAAATAATAATAATAATATTAATAATAAGACCCTTTGTTCTGTAACAAGGATTTTTATTTTTTATTTTTTATTTTTTTACTGCTGCATTTCCCGACAGATCCCCATTTAGAGTAAACGATGTGAAGGCTGAATTATGGCACAAAGGAAGCAACCAAAGGAGAGAAAGGACAAAACAGGAACAGGAAATCTTTGTATGAAGCACAGGAAATGTGCATATTGTCCCCCAAAGGCCAAGTCAGCACAGTCACGGCCTCATATCTAATGGACGAGTGACGCAATATTTAATTTTTCAGAAAAGACCAAATGCTTTCCCCTTACCCAACTCTCAACTTTTGCACTCAGCTTGTTTCCAGTTTCTAGTTTGTGTTTAGTTTCAACTTGCACTAAAGATAAACCGTTGCTACATTTAGCAGTGCGTCAGCAGATACGTGCAACAGCACAGTTGCAGTTGTTGTATTTGCTGCACAGGACAGTGTCACATTTTATAGCCCTTTGGCTGATATTAGCAAATAACTAATGTGGAAAGCTTAATTGGCAGATGTTCATTTATTACATCATTATGCCTTCATTTGAACCAGGTGTCAATAGATATATTAGAAATATATTTTTTAGGTATTGTGAAAGATAATAAAATAGGGGATAATATTGTTTGTGAATATGCATAAGACACAAACCAGAAGACACAGAAACTGGTTGTGTGATGGATCCCGGTCTAATGAATACCATATCGACAGAAAATGACGTCCTTTTGAAAATCAATGCGTGAAGACACTTGCTACATATTGTAGGTCTTACCATGACCTTTCATCTCATCAAGGGCAGAGCCTTGAGTAGTCAACCACACAGTCTGTGCCTCTGTGACGCTGCTGTCCCACTGACTTCCAATTCTTTTTTCTGCAGAAGAAGTATCCAGTCTTATCCAGAAGTGTCTGATTCCAGGAAAATAAGACAAGGCTGTGTTTTGAACTAGTAATGAACAGTCCTTAACAGAACAATAAGAAACAGATCAATTTATAATAAAAAAGTATTTTTCTGATATGAGGCAACTCCACATGGTTCCATGATTCAAGCAACCAAATCCCAGTTTGTTTCCTGTCATGTGGCACAGCGCTCATATTCACAAAAACCTCATAATAATAAACCTAATAATGTCGATATACAATCATGTTTTAATGTCTATGAATCATGACCTGACCCTGTAGCTTGTCACCAAATAAGACGACATTCGCTGCTGCCAGGAGCTGCACACATCACAAAAACAACAACAACACACCACAACACTGACTAGGTAGTTGTAATTCTGATGTCTGATGTGATTCTGGTCTTCAAAAGAATATTTTCATGTAGAGCAAAGTTATTTGAAAGGTAAGTAAAATAAGATTATTTTGCCCGTACAAAGGCCCTGCTGTAAAGGACAGCTCCGCTGTTTCCTCACAAACAGGAAGTAGGGGAAATAAACAATTCACATAACAGACGGTATAAACAGCATTAAATACTGCCACTGTTAAATATCAGCTGTTCTTAGTATAGTGATGTGAGTGCTTGTGTGTGTTTATCTTTTTTTTTTCAACATTTTTCAACAGGAAAAACGTAACCAGTTTACTAAAATACTGTTGCAACACCTGTATTGAAAAAAGAAAAGTGCCAATCCGTTGATGTGCCAGTTTACTGACATGTGTCACAGCCATGTAATGGTCACATGGTTCTGACGGCAGTGAAGCAACCGGCCAATAAAAGCAGGTTACATGACGGCCCTGCTTTCCAGTTAACTTTGGTTGAAGTGATGACTGTGAGAAACTGCTCTGCTGGCTTCGTCCGATCATTTTGATCTTAATTTCAGCCAGTAAAAGTGGATAGAAATCACCCCAATGTCTCTGTTTGTGCACAACAGGACAAAAAAAAGAGCAAAACATTGTATTTGAAATAATAAGGTACTGTGATTTTTTTGTTCCTTCTTACAACTACTGAGTTTGACAAGGTTTTAATTATCTGTGCCAAATGAAATTTTTGATTTAATAGTGTTCTATTGTCAGTCCTGTTTTAGACACAGTCTACATGCTTGAACAAACAAATAATAACTAAAGGAGTGATAACAAAGCCCAGTCCCAAACTGTGGACCTTGCACGGTTTCGTATTCATTCGCACTATAAAATGTGAAAGAACATCCTAGGAAGTTGACGGTATGTGTTTATACCAAGACACGCATCACGCACGCCTCGCACTGCCCGGCGTGAGAGCGGCTCATTGTTCGGCGTGGGGAACACAATATCCAAGTCTAGTAATGGAGGTTAGATTAATTGCTGACAAATCTGTATTCAGCAGCTCCTTTTCTCTCCGCCTGACAGATTTATGACAGAGATTGATGGAGGGGAGGGGAAAGCAGAGGGCCGCCTCTGTTCAGCCACCAAGGAGGACAACAGCTCAGTGAGTCGAGCGGAAAGAGGGGACGGAGGGAAGCACCAACAGGTCGGTGCTGCCTGGCTCCTACACACGAGGAGCAGCGATTCGCTCCGGCAGCCTCAAAGCACTTTTTGTGCTGCTCTTAAAATGTTCAATCGTTTCATTTCATGGACATGTCTGACATGATGCAGTTGTTATGCTTATACTTAAAAGAACAAAGAGGATGAATTGCAGTAGACTGCTACTGAACAATTACCTTGTTTTTTGCTGGTGTGGTCTCAGACACAGTCAATGAGTCTTAAAAACAGGATATATGTGTGTGTGTATCTATCTATCTATCTATATATATATATATATATATATATATATATATATATATATATATACATCATGCTTGGAAGAGAAAACTGTGTTGGAATAGATGAATAGATTAGATGATGGACTGGTTCTAAAGGCAACAATCCACTTCTGCACTGATCTGTCCAGCGGGATCGTCTCAGTGTTGTCCATATCAAATAAATATAAAAGTAATGCAAATGTAAACATTGTCCCAGAGTCTGACAGAACTTTTACACTTCTGTACATTTCCATAAATCGTCATCACTCATGAATCTAATAGTGGTTTTGTAAATAGTGACCCTGCAAGAGTTCCAGTCTTGGTCAGTTTAATCTGCCATTAAAAGCTGTCAGGGAGTCACAATAAGCCCTTTTCTTCTTGTTTATTTGTTTTTTTGTTATTTTGCTTTTGTCTTTTACTTTTTTGCGGCCACGAGTCACAAATTCACAGCGCAGCAGAGTTCTTAGCGTCATTAGTTACACCTATCACAAAGACTAACTCGTGCACGCATTCCTAAATGTCTTCAGATCCTCCATGGGAAACAAATGACATTGCACACCGTTGGAAAAAAAACAACAACCTTTATCGCCCTTTCATGACTACTAATCACTATCACTACTAATCAGTTTGTTGGAATCTCTACAGGAAAAGAAACAAAAAAAATGTGCATTCCAGGCTGCCACTGTTGCTCCTCGGCTTCTCCTTTACAAAAACCACAGGACCTCCGCACGAGCACAAAGGATTTCTTTGAATGCTCAAGTGCTACAACAGAGATATTAAGGACAGGGTGAGGGTCCCTACCGCCTCCACTCAATGGCCCAGAGGCGGCTAGTAGACGTCATGTCTCCACACCCATATGATAATAATTAAAGGGAGACAAACCTGGGACTGATTGTTCACAATGAAAAAAAGAAAATAAACACCGGGTAAATCCTGCCTGGCAGCATTCGGTGTGTGTGTGTGTGTGTGTGTGTGTGTGTGTGTGTGTGTGTTTTTTATGCGGCGGACGCACGTCTTTTGCAAAAGTTCATCAATGAGATGAAATGTTGCCGATTTGAACCCCAAACATCCAGCTGATGTCACAGCCAGCGGCTTTGTCCTACTGGTGAACACCACGACCACCAGCTGTTTGTAATCAGGGGAATATGCAGTAGGAATCACGTGACACCCCCCAAAGGCGCGCACACAGACACACACACACACACACAGAGGGACAGAGAGAGAGAGAGAGAGAGAGAGATGCATACACTTCTGTGCAGAGTGCAGGACGTCCTTAACCCTGAAGTCCATTGCAAAGCTCTGTCAGACTCACCTTCAAATGTGCACACCATGTTCTCAAGGAGGGGTGGTGGGTGGGGGAGCGGGAGGAGGGTTGCAGTCGGGGGTGAAAGTCATGTGATCAAAGAGGGAGGGAAGCAGGCAAATAACAATTTTAACAATATGGATTCAAAAGGTTGGGAGGCCTTCACAGAATAACACACATTTAGACCCCAATTTGACTATATACAGTGTGTGTGTGTGTGTGTGTGTGTGTGTGTGTGTGTGTGTGGGTGGATAGATAGATAGATAGATAGATAGATAGATAGATAGATAGATAGATAGATAGATAGATAGATAGATAGATAGATAGCAGGGGCAAAGCAGGGAATAATGACAGTGCTGCCCTCTGGTGGGAGGTTTTATTTAATGCATCTCAAACTAGAACGTTAACGCCACTAGGTAGATCCTGCTCTCGATGTTCCTCGTGACCATTTTCTGACCTGCTGAAATGAAGGCGGACTAAACTGACCTCTGGAGCAGCTCATCGTCATTTAACTCACTGCATGACGCAATAACTTCCACAACGGTCATTTCAAACATAGTTTTTTTATTATTAGTAGTAGTAGTATTATTATCATTATCATCATTATTTCAAAAATGAAATTACATACACATATAAAACATATAGAATAATTTTTGCTGAAACAAGTGGTGGAAGAGACAAGGCATGGCTTCCTCCATGGCTGCGAAGGTTTGCTGCAGTGCAGCTGCCCTTGAAAGCCTCGAGCGACTCGCAAAACTCCCCTCATCTCTTCCTCCTTTATTTCTGTCCTGTCAAGCCGGCCTCGTCCTTGAAGAGGACGCGACTTCTTTTTTTTCTTTTTACTTAGTGTTAAACTGAAAGACGTAGCATCGCACAGTTCGCACTACACACCTTTGTCTACGCACGTAAATAAAAAGACAGATCCAGGAGTGAGAGGAGTTCATATATGGCTCTCTTGCTGTATTGGTACACAACAGCAAAACAGTACACTTGGGTAAAATCACTTCTTTTTTTGTGCCTCGTCGATGGCTTTTAAAAACGCACGGTGACCAAAAAGATGGCGGCACTATGCACGAGGTGTGTACGTATTCAACGACTGGCACGCACAGACAAGCACAAATATTTAATCTCACATTCATCGAAACCGCTGACCTTTCACAGTCACGTGTATATGCAGTAAACCTATAGTGTACTGAAGGCATTAACCATGAATGTCAACCATACATTCACATACATATTAATGAGTTCAAAATCAAGATTAAGACATATGATGTTCATTAAAGTGATTTTCATATAGGCGTGATAACTCTTGTAGTTTGTTTTCTTCAAAGCACATTTACAGTCATTGAACTCTGAGGGATTTTTTTTTTTGTCTTTTAACAAACTATCTGGAGCGTCATGGAAGCATTTCTTTGTTTTGTTTTGGGTTTTTTTTTTCATTTTTACACAACATCTCCTTTGCACTCAACTCACTTAATTTTGAATACATAATGAATAATATCTAGTCATGCCGTTCAATAGTTCAGCAGTCCCCAGACAGACAAAGACTGGATCCCATTCAAAAGTCGTATGTCACAGCAAAACACCAAACTTTCTCTTCGTGGAGGTATCGGGTGATTGTACAGTGATAGTTAATGTACATGTGCATTTCTTGCCAATAAAATTAATCAGGCTTTGGAGATAGTAAAGTTGAAGTGACTGATAATAGATAACAGACAAATACGGAATTTAAAACACGGTTACATCATTTTGGTTTTACAAAATGTATTTTTTAGGTTTCAATTTCAAAATGAGCCATTGCCAATGTTTAAAATTTTAAAATGTAAAATCTCCCCATGAATGCCAACTGTTTGCCACCAGTTTAGTCAGATTGACTCTGATGGTTGCCAATAAAATGGTTTTACTCCATTGAAACATTAATTGTCTGTTCAGGAACATAACAAAAGAAAAATCGAGTAGGATTTCTGTCATAGTTTTTGCACATTGCTTTTAAAATTCATTCACATGTACATCATGTGCTGCATTTTTCTGCCATTCACATAGATCAACTCGGGTATTACATATAGTGTAAATGTACATGAAGCAAAATGAACACACTGGAGTCGTATATACAATATATTACTGTAATCATTATCAAATTATTATTAATTTATCGTAAAATAATTAATTGCTTAATATATCTCTTGAAAATAAAATCTATCACAAGTATCATATCTACAGAAAGTGCAACTACATAAAATAAAGTAAGTCATTCTTTTCATCTCTCTGCTCCTTTTGGCTCTTCCACGCTTTGAGGTTCTGGTCCTGAAATAGCTGTCAGCAAATGACGCAGAGCACAGTGAGGCTGAAAGCAAAACATTCAAACTACTCCTTATCAGTGTGAGACTGTCAAAGTACGTTGCTTTGCGTTGTGTGTCGCCATTTTCATCTGTTATTTGGCACAATCAAGCGTCTTGAGGCTGCATTTGCCCTCCAGCTGCCCAATTGACTTTGGGCTGAATGGATGATCTGCACTGGCTCTGAAGGACCTGGATAAAAGAAGAGGCCCAATGAGGGCTACTGCATCTGAATTCAGGGGGAATTATTGCTTTAAAAAATATTGTTGTCCTGTGACACAGAGCTTCATGCCCACAAAGATTTCCTTCAGCCACTGAACCTGCAGTGTGTACCTTTAAAACCCTTTAACCCTTAAATAAAAAACAAAAAACAAAAAGAAAGAAGACAGTAATACCACTAATAGGAATATGAGTGGAACTGATTGAAACCTACTAAGACTCTTGATAAAGACCTGGGTAGTTCAGATGAGTATTTACACTCCTTTGTCTCAGCCAGCTACTGAAGAATCTGCAAATGTGTGTGTGTCTGTGTGTCTGTGTGTCTGTTTGTCTGTCTATCTTTGTAAGGACCTTCATACTTGGGACCTTCCTACTGCACTTTCCGTCACCTTGCTGACGTTTTTATATTGTCCTAATTTGTCCTTCCATTGCTTTAACAGGCTGAGGAGTAGGGAACGAAATTTTGTTGTGAAATATACAATGACAATAAAGCCTTTAAATCAAATCTAATCTATTGTCCCCCGTAATGTAGTGACGCTGCTTTCCCGCTGCAACCGATGTCAAATTTTCCCCCAAATTTGCCCTTGGTTTTATTATTTACAAACTGTACTGGATTCCCCAGATTCACTTAAAAGTAGCTGATGAGAAATAATCAGCAAAAGAGGTAGAGATTTGGAATTGTGGGCTGCAGCTCAATGAACCTCGCCACTAATCATGCGGTGCAGATTTGCTCTTGGGTTCGGTTTGAGGTGTCTAAAACAACAGATTTTACAATGGGCTATTTAGATGAGCGACAGCTGCGTCCTGCTTGTCAGCTAAAAACAAACCATCCTGGCATTTTGCTGAGACATTTTGGTAGATGAGCCTGTGGCTCTGAGTCGCTGAGCGCTGGTCCAGCTGAGGTGCTGGTCATGTTGCAACCAGGGTCTGCCAGCCATGTTTTTTTTTGGTTTTTTTTATTAATGAAATTGGAAAAGTTGTGTCTTTGCTTTCGGCGAGTATTACCCCTCTCCCATCATATCCGACACGGCAGCTGTCACATTGTGCATAATTTACTGTGAGTGAACAGAGCAGCTCCAGGGTGCGTCTGCAGACACAATATCAGGGCTTTGCTCTTCGCACCCATGAACACAGAAATCAAAACTGAGGTATTTGATGCTGTTGAATTTGCACAGGCCACTTGTGTAGATTTTCATTCTTTTATTTTACCCCCCCCCCCCAACCTCCCAATTAGAATCAAAAAGCCAACACCAGTACCAGTGTGAACCAGTGAGGCCATAGCAATCACTGAGGTGTTGTTTGTTCCGTCTCCTTTAAGATGAAGATGAAAACAGGCCATAATAGGCCATAATATTATATAGAACAATATAATAGAAGTTATAGACCCTTTACAGGATCTACTTTTGCTGTGAGATTTAAGAAGGGTGTGCGTTACCTATGAACACAACCCTTAACACATACCCATACATGTTCAATTATTTTGCTGCAAAGTTTGGGGTACCAGTATGTCATAATACATTGACAGTCCTCTCAAAGATAGAAGATGTGTTTACAGCAATGTCTTGCATGTGTGTGTGTGTGTGTGTGTGTGTGTGTGTGTGTGTGTGTGTGTGTGTGTGTGGCTGGCACGAATCGTTGAAACTCGTCTCTCTGTGCTGAAGACGCTGGCGGTCAAACAGCCAAACCACGGTGGTGGGCTCGCGCCTGTCACAGGTGTGACACAGCCTCTCCACAAGAACTGCAGGCTTATCACTCGTCTATGAAGGTGATCCCCTCAATCCTGCAGAGATGGAAAGAAAGAAAGAAACAAAACAAAAACACAGATTTACATTTCGTCGAGCGCGAAATTCGCTTGGCCCAGCGCGACAGGAAGTGAGCGAGCGCAGTGTTTTTGAGCGGTTCGCACGTGACCGGGGGGGTGGGGTAAAAGAGGGTGTGGCCTTGCCTTCTTAGCAGCCACAGGACGAGCGTCCTTCTGATTGGAGCTGAGGGATTTCCACACAGTGGTTTTAGACATTTCATCGGATATGTTAATATCAGAGGGGTCACACCTGGGGAGCAGGGAGAGGAAAAGCAGGGTGAGAGCACAGGGAAGACCACAACATGTTCAGGCTGAGGGACAGGTGTCAAGGCCACAGGGTGCCTTTGAGGTATACATCACGCAAAACCACACACACACACACACACACACACACACACACACACACACACAGAGAGCACAGTCCCAACACCTTGACGCTTTGATGTCTATCGAGTGGATTACAGTTCGTCTGCGCTTACCTGGGGTCATGTGATCTGGGATTCTGAGCAGGCTTGCTGCGCTCCATCGGGATCTGAACGGTGTCGTCCTTTTTTTCACTCAGCATCACCTGGGACTCCTCGACAAAGAACACGAGACGTTTTAAATCAGCGCGTAGCTCGTTTCACAAGAGAGAGTACTGTACATTTTTTTTCTGCCTGTCCGAAAGTTCCGTTTGGACTACCTCGTCTATTTTTTTGGAGGCGTCGTCAAGATTTTTTTTCTTCCACTCGGGCATCAGGTCATCCAGGTAGCTCAGCTCCCTCTTGGAGAAGCACAAGTCCAGCACTTTTCGAACGAAAACCAGAGCGAGCACCTGGAGACACGCAAGCACAGGATCCCTTTTGTCAAAATGGAGACGGAAAACAGAGAACAGAGGGTCGTGTTGGTGGTTCAGCTCACCATCATGGGAAAAACAATGGCAGCGGGAGACGTCTTGATCACCCAGAGCAACACCAGGCACGTGAGCTGGGTGACGGTGAACAGGTGAACCTTTCTCAACGGGACGTGCCGCAGGTAGATGAAGTCTGGCTGGTGCTTTGCCGGCATGCCGAACAACTTGAGGCGGTCAAAGAACTACGGAAACGTGCGAGTGGGCGGGACGTTGGGGACAGAACAGAAGAAAAACAGATGGACAGAGAGTTGAAGATATAATGGCATATATATATGGCCAGTTTGGAACAGTAACACTCTGCAATATTAACACTGTGATTCATTGAAGTATTTCAAATGTTATATAAACATAGCAACGTTAGAATTCATTTTCAGACTGTTATAACTATCGCCCTTTAAATACTCCCTGTGTTGTATATTACCTGAATGCCTTTCAATGAAGATGCTCCCATGTAAAGGAAAACACCATACAACACCGGCATAGGAATAAACTATGGAGGCGGGGGAAAAAACAACAATATGAGTCAATTGTGTTTTGTTTTTTTTTATCTCATCACAAACATATTCCAGCCACAGGGGGGCAGCATTGCTGAGCGTGCCGGGAAACCAACCTGCAGCACGCCGGTCATGAATACAGAGCAGCCCATGAGCAGGAAGATGACCAGGCCGGTCAGCCTCTGCTCTCTGATGCCCAGGAAGCGCGGCTGCTCCCCCGGGGCCGAGCTCTCCGACTCCAGCTTCAAGCTGTTGACGTGGGAGATGGACAGGACAGTGGCTGCCACGAACCACGGCAGACCCATGATGGAGCACACGGCCAGCATCACACCCACCATCAGCAGGTCCAGGTGGTACCCGCAGCCTTTCTGTAAGACAGAGAGAGGGAGACCAGGGTCAGACCAGACAGGAGGGTGCATTAGAACCGACCAGCAGGAGGCGCCACTACCGTCAGGTTTGGTTTGGTTTGGCAATTGGCAGGGTTTTTCGTTTGACCTTACCAGCAGTTTGTGTTCTTTCCGGTTGATGATGACTGCAGTTATCTGTTGGTCCATGAAGATCAGGATGGTGCAGAGGACAGCTGGAATAGAGGCGGCGAGGACCGTCCACCATGGGTTGGGTCCAATCGGGTTGATGAACCACCCTCGGTCGTCTCTGGTTGGCTGGTGGTGTCCCCGTAAATGGGAGAGAGAGGCCATTGGTTTCACGGTGGACACGTCAAATCTTTGCGTACAAATCATACAAAGTTCTGTTGTGTAAATTTTTTTACTGCCTCTTGTATTGTCCAGACTTGGTTTCCATAGAAATATGGAGGTGCAATATATCAGCTGACTAGAGCAAGACCCTTGTTCTATGTATATTCTTATATATATAAGAACTGTTCTAAGGGTAGGAAAACCAAACGGCTTTGATTGTACTGCGAGTAAACACTTTTATTAATGTATTTATGGGTTGTATGTTAAGCTTTTACCAACATAAAAATCATAAATCAAGCCACATTTTACACACTAGATCTTTAACAAACATCATTATAATTTGTTGCTTCTAACCTGGAATTTGCTGGGCACCTTTAACTTCTGGGAGGGAACCCCAATGGCGTAGTCAAGCAGAACCATGAAGGCGATAGTGAGGAAGACGGCAAAGTCACTGATGGTGGAGCGCACCTGTGCGTGAGGAACAATAGAATGATCAGCGGCCATCGATGTGACGTCGACGTTGATCCCAATGAATGTCCTGTTGATTACCTTTGTGGGGAAATATCGACTGGTTTTGAATTGTTTGAGGAAGGCCGACATGAAGAAGGTGGAGAAGAAGAGGATAGTGGACCAGAAGAGAACGTCTGGGGTGTATGGACCGTGGTGGCCACACGCCGTCCCGACAAACTGTCCATGCAGGTCTATACACTCCTGTTCAGAATCACAGAGGGTGCGTTAGCCAAAAGAAAATGGCCTCAGGAGTGAGAGGTGGGGGTAGGGGTGGAATCAATATTTTATCCTAATTATCGAAGAGTCAACAAAGAAGAGGGGAAAAATACATTGGAAAAAAAGCGCCAGTCCTTTGGCGTTTTCCTCTACAAACACAGCAGGCGAAGCTTAATTGATTGAACGTCCTCATCAGTGTTTGCAAATGTCCTTAACGGAGGTCAGCTGCTCAGCCAAAGCTTGGGGCTGAAGGGGGTTTTAGTTGCATGTTAACAGAAGTAAACACGCGGAAGCACGCGTTGGCCAGTGTGTTCTCAGCATAGCTGCGTTACCTTGACAGTGAGGTTGGACCAGTTCACGTCTGTAGGTGTGATGTTTCTCTCGTTCCACAGAAGTATGGTTTTGTTTTTGGGATCATCGGGCTCAGCGCACCGACAGCTGCACGGACAGACACAGAGAATGGTGAATGACGCACAGAAAAAAAAAAACAATGATCACTCTAAAAAAAAAAACTTAAACTAGCAAAAAGAAAACTTGGCTATGGCTATGGATTGCTAATATTTAAACACTGTTGTCTCACTCGTCCATCTTGGCAACAACCAGCAGGAAGCGTTTTCTTCTTCTCTACTTAATTTATATTGAAATACTTCATCGGAAAAAGAAGGAGAAGCTACTGCAGGTTATCTTTAAAAGGCACAAAGAGAAGATGAGGAGAAACAATAAGTGAGCACAAGCCAATGGCTGCTAAAGATATTAGCAAGAATGTTTCACATAAATTCGACAGTGAATTTTCCCATGACAACAGTCACACGCTGAAGGATTTTCCTGATAGACGTGCTCTTTACTATTGTCTCTTTATTTGGTTAGCAAGCAGCAGCAGCAGCAGCAGCAGGGCATTGATACTCATGGTTCCACCACTCATGCTAATAAAAAACCTCCATCTGCATAGATCTCACCCAACGAATGTGACAATTTTGATTTTGATAATACTCAATTTTATGGGCTGTTTGACTTGTGGTTTGCCAAATCACCTGGCAAATCAAGTTTTCCTCCCCATTTGCATGTTTGTTTGTTTTTTAAAACTGTGAGTTCTTAACCAGACGTATGTCAGACAGTTTTCAGAATCATTCCATCTGCTGTATGCTGTGTGTGCAATTTCAAGGTAATAAAAAGCAAAAACAAAAGAAAAGACAACATGTTACTGACTATGCCAGCGTGAGTTTATCCAGATCGCTGTGCGTGTTGAAGGGGTAAACTTCTCCCAGGTGGAAGAGTTTCTCCAGGGCTTCGTAGATGAAGATGAGGCAAATGAGCGCTGCAAAAGCCTCCTCTGTGAAGCGGGTGATGTAGCAGACCAGAGAGCTCGCGTCCGTGGCCACCAGGATCAGACACAGCAGGGCTGTCCACAGGCCGATGCAAGCCCTCAGCGACAGGTAGGACAGTCCGTAGTCCCTGGGGTGACCAAATCATTAATTAGTTAATCAATTTATTGAACAACGAGACACAAACACAAACATTCCCAACACCTAAATAAAAGGGAGAGGAAAGAAGAATAACCTCATATAATCTGCCCCTTTACCCAAAGAAATACACTTACCATTGCTGTGTGAATGTTTGTGTGAATGGGTGAATGAGAGGCTTTGGGGTACAGTGAAGGTGCTGGAAAGTGCTATATAAGTGCAGTCCATTTACCATTTACCATTTTACAAAGACCTTGAATAAAAAAAACAAAAACATCCACAACAAAACAACAAATATTCATAATAATAACAATAATGATAATGATAACAAAATAAAATAGCAGTCCTCCAAAGCTGACAGTCACATTCTACTTTAGGTACATTTCCTTTAATACTCTTCAAACAAATTGCAACATTTGAAATGATTGATGACATATTTATATATATATATATATTTCATATTTCTGCCTTTTATCCAAAGAGGGAGGCGGTGAGGAAACAAATATCAAATGGGCGGCTGAGGACAACAGCGTTTTCATACTCACTTGCAGAACTTGAAGAGGATCTTCTCAAACACCAGCACAGGACCCGTGCTGCCCAGAATGGTGAGAGGCTGACCAGCGAACAAAGAATAGGCGACTCCAGTCATCGAGGCACCAAATAAAGACTCTATGGCACTCTGGAAAACATGGTGGATGGTCAGATACATTCCATTACATTAATGTCGCGTTCAGCATGGTGAAGTGACACTTGGACAGTGGCTCCACGTGTTGACGCTCTTACAATGCGTCCTTCCGTCGCCTCCCCCAGCAGCCCGCCGAAGGTGATCACAGGAGACATGCAGGCACAGTAGAGGAAGAGGAAAGAAGCCACGCACTGGAGGCTCATGCCGTCTTTGTAGTCGCTCAGATAGAACGGAACTTTCCTCTTAATGTCCATCACCAGACCTCCAAACAACCTGACCACGGAAAAGAGCAGAAGGACAGATAGATGGATAGATTTGTCCTCATGGTTTAGTAGATGCCCAAAACCAAAAGACAGTTTTAATATGCAATCTGACCTGGCGTGATAAAGGTTTTTTTCCCTGATGAAAATTAGCTAAGATTACATGAGTCACAAAATACCCAAAATATCAATAAACTGCCGGAATAGTCTGTTGACGAAGGTTTCCATATTAAAATGTTTAAAAACCTCACTGATGAGTTTTGTTTGTGTGTGTGTGTGTGTGTGTGTGTGTGTGTGTGTGTGTCCCCTTGAAGGTGCCGCTGCGGTTGTCACACCTCAGTTCCCTCACTAATCTAAATTTAGATTTTGTGACCATCAAAACTGACAGGGTGAGGAAATAAGTCCCCCCCAGGGTTTAACACTTCTTAGCAAAAAATAAAAATGAAATGGGCCAAACACACAGTGTGGCAATAAGAGGCTTTCAAAGGACTCACTGCTGTACGATCTGCATGAAATCAGCATGAAAGTTCACTTGAGTGTCGCCACCACACATTTTTGCAGCAACTCCCTGCATGTGACAGCTGAGCTCACCTCCCGGTCCTCTGCAGCTCCGGCCCGTGGTGCTCTGCATGCAGCTCCTCCTCAACCTGGCAGGCTGTGCCATTCGGGACTCAGGCATCTTCCTTTTCTCCTGCAGCGGCAGTTCATCCACAGTCAGTAGCCGCATTGTGCCTTCCTAGTTTACCTTTGGTAACGCAAGGTCACGAACGCCATAACACCTTCAAGGTCCAGTGTGTAATATTTGGCCTGATTTGCACTTTTTATATTGGTAAAATGTTAATATACAGCCCATAAACACATGAATAAGTGTGTACTCGCAGTACATTAAAGGTACTTTGGTTTTCCTGCCCTTAGAATGGTTCTCATTGATATATTTATATTTTATATTTATAAAAGAATACATAGATCAAGGGTCTTGCGCCCAGTAAGCAGCCATCTTGCGTCGAAATATTTCTAAGGAAGCCTGGTGTGGACAATCCAATTCACCTGACAAGCGTGTTTTGTATGTTTTGTCAACGTTCACATCTTCAAATAAACCAACGAAGGAGAAGAAGGTGGATGAGGTATCCAGGTTTGTGTGCACAGGCCACTGTAGTTCACTGGCTGGCTCAGGAGAGGGAGGGTGAAAGAGCACTGCAATCTAAAATGTAGCCACTTGATGTCGCTGTTTCTTCCTAAAAATCTCCAAACATGACACACTTAACCTCCAATGTTTCAACGGCTGGCCCACCTGAGAGGGGACACTCTTTGGGGGTTCGATGCGGATGGAGGGGTCCCACTCTCCAGGAGGCAGGACAGTCACTTGGTCCAGGAACTCATCTATTCCAGCCAGCAGGTCACCCCTGTCTTTTGCCTTGTACGCCACGTCATGGAAGATCTGGCGAGGGGCAGATGAAGACTTAGCGGAGTGCCTATGCAAGAATTCCCGCTCCTAGATCCATTTGAGCAAAAGCGTTCTTACTTCATCAGTCATGATAGTTGCCATCGAGCGTCCGATTTCGTGATATTGCTGTGCCTTTCCATCAGGGCCCAGGAGAATGAACAGGAACCTGACGTTTTCCAACGGGTGGTTCGGATTCATTAGTTGGTTATTGAACTTATTGAACTGATTTCTTCTAAAGTGACGAACGTCTTTAATGTGCACCTGTACGGGGCAGTGTCCATTCTTACCTGGTCGGTATGGGGACCTCAGTGAGTCCAGTGAGCAGCACAGCAGGGGAGAGGCGAACGAAGGCCACAATGGGTCTCTCGAGAAAGTCCAGTTCTCCCACCAAAACATTAGAGGCTTCAGCGCCCTCTGGGATCTTCTTCATGAAGTGCATGTCCACCTTGGTTCAGAAGGGAGAAGGACAAACATTGGAACACACAACTTACTACAGCTGCAGTGCTGGTCGTTTTAGGGTTAATGAGACTACTGGGACTGAAGACAGTTAGTGCAGCAATTAAAACCTGCCTTCCATAAGCAACAACCTATTGACAGAGAAGCTAGCAGACAATTGCAAGTCAGCGCTTAAAACGTTTACACCCAGGTGGAAAGTAATTTCTAATGAGCTTATACTTGCTTAACAGTCTGGCAAAGGTTTACTTTTAACAGATGTAATTCTCCTGCTTTTTTCCTAGAGGGCACAGTCTGACCTAGTTAATGGCAGCACAGCTAATATTACAATATATGAAAGGGCGATACAATACATCCCCAAAGCAGTGTGCAACCAAGAAAGACACCTGGGGCAGGGGGAGCAGCATTGTTACCTTGCTAAGATCCACCTGTGTGCTGTCTGGCCCACTACCATTCTTTGCTTGCTCTGCGGCAGGCGGAGGCTGAGGAGATGTGGCTGCTTGACAGTGAGGATGTAGGAGTGTTTGGAAGAGAGCAGAGTTAGTGCAGTCAGATCAAAAATGTAAGCTTAAAAGAGGCTGTCATTTTAACAGCAATGGTATATATATCCTGTTTTTAGACACATTTTTAGACACATAAACTGTGTCTGAGACCACACCAGCAAAAAACAAGGTCATTGTGCAGTAGCAGTCCACCAATGATGACCACAACATGGCTGTGCACAGTACATGTTGAAGCTGGAAAGCAGGCAAGATGGTCAGTGTTGGCATATCTAGAGTTACAATGCTAAGTGCCGCAACTTTGACAGTGATGGATAGAATATCATGGGTGTAGCAGCAGTTAAGCAAGACAATGGAGGTTGGAATTTGGTCAATGTCAAAAAGCTCACGTAAGCCAAAAAAGGAAATCACTTTATAAGGAATTTTAAAAAAGAAATTCACCTCTAATTTTGTCATTGTCACATAAAGTGAATGAACAGTGAAAGTGATCACGTGACTCTCGACCAATCACTTCTTAGTTCCTGTTTATAAATGATATGACAGCCGTCAGGCTGAAACATTGGCATGTTGTTTTTAACATGGCCAGTTAAATTTGTGCAATACGAGACGTCTCCTCAAGATTTGTGTGCGCTACCTCCTTGCTAATAGATGTTGAAGTGAAGTGGAATTTGGTTTAGCACCACAGCACCACAAATTACAGGGAAGGTGAATCCTTTTCAGGAACAAACCGCTCCTGTAAACCATCAGGTTCTTCCAGTCTTAGACACAGATTTTCATCAGAAAATGAAAGTGATAGTTTGTCTTTGGGCACCAAATATACAATGCTGGCAGAGGTTGCTTTGTGTGTCTGAGTTAATGCACTCATGGCACTGGATAACATTGTGCTGTCTTGGTTTTGTGCACGAGAACATCAAGAAGCAGGGGAGTGCCTTAGAAAAGAGTGGGCTAATCGTACCTGTCAGATGGGGTTCAGACTGTTTGCGGGTTCCCTCGGCGATGGAGCGCACCATGGGGATCAGGTTCTTCTTCTTCTCATTCTGGTGGTGGTGCCTCTTCAGCAGGGCCTCGCGGACCTTCACTCTCACGCTGTCGTCCAGCTCGTTGGATGCCTCCTGGTGGTCAAGCACCATGTCTGCAGCGGAAGGACAAAAAACGTCCGCGTTAGTGAAGTGAGATCGTTTTGTTAGGATGAGATCCAACACATTTATTTCAAAGGTGTCGATTTAACAAATGCAGCTAGTGAATATGCACTGGATATAGAGCCTTTCCAAGATAGAAAAAATAAATAATTGAATAATCAGTGTTTATAGTACTCAAGTCTTTGTAACTAGCTCAGTCGGTTTGTAAACTGTATGCTGAAGGGGAGCTCAATATGACTGCATGCAGTGCGTCTACAGTGATGTACTCTGGTAATGCCAGACACTATCTCTCCATCTCTGCTCTCCTCCTTCCTCTGGTTCCCTCTAATGTGCACACTTGCTGAGTCAGTACAACTTCCCTTCTTCCTTTTTCCTTCCGCCCTTCTTTCTCAACGACACGACACGCTCAACCACTTGCCTGGATTAATGCTTAGCACATTTCAAGGGCGGCACCGATGTCTCAATTTAAGTGCCAGCGTCATCAGCATGTTTAAATAAGAAATGGCGAGGGGATAGCGCCGTGGACAAGCCTGAAATCGAATCAGATGAAACAAATGTTTGCCATCGATCAGCGTTTGACAATTTGGGACCACAGCTCTGGCTCCTGCATTGTATGTCTTATTGCAGTGAGGTTCACCCAGTTCTATCTGTCATGTCCAAAGCACAGGGACATTAATCCTACTTGTGTTTTTTTTGGTCTCTTAGAAAATACAAAGAACAGGCGAAACACCCATGTCCCTTCTGTCTACTTACTTCATTCAAATGATTTTCTGCATGAACTGAATGTATGGATTGAGCTATTTGTGACTATCCAAAACACAGATGCTGTTTCCATTCATGTACAAGATTATATTTTTCTTGTGTGTCCAAAGTCATTTTTAAGTTTGTTTGTTATTTTATCAGCGCTCTATTCTCTATTTCCCAAAAATAGAACATGAAGAACTTTCAAATCTATCACTTCTGCCCTCTTGGGTACCATTTGGAGTGCAGGTGCCAGTGGCAAGAGTCACATGGAAAGAGACAGTGAGAGGAGTGCTGAAGAGCTGGGGAGGAGGAGTTGACGCCTGTCAGTTGATGTCACAATCTGACCATGAGAAAGACAGCCTAATGCAGAGCCTGTAGACCTTTATTGAGGCCTCGTCCACACGTACTTGTAAAAATAGCTATCTCTTTTTCATCTGTAAGGAAACTTTCCCTAACATGGAATCATTGCCATTGACGATATGAAAAGATTGATGGAGATTCCAGTTTCAAACAGGAGGCTGACATGGAAGTACCAAAAACCTGCATTCTATCCTCTGGCCAGCAGGAGTGTTGGTTGCAAAAAGACTACCAATGGCTGGCTGTCAATACGGAAAAGAATCCTGAATTCATACTTGAATTGAACAATGATTAAAGTTTATTTGTTGGTCTATCTGACTGTTATGCTTCCTTTTTTTTTTAGTAAATAGGATCTGAGGTGCAAATCCATTTGATTAAAAAACTAGTTTTAGTCTTAGTTACTGTGTACACATAAAAACACATTTGGTCACGTTTTATTTGTCTAGAGTGAATGATTCAAATATTTTTCCCAAATGCAGCAGTAGAAGTTCACTCAAGTACAGTTGCACTGCATACTTTCATGCAAATGAGCTGCTAATTGTGGCTTTCAATGCAAATTGTGGTTCAGCAGAAGTTCAGCCACACTATTCCAGACAGGAGCCTGATGACGCATGGTTTGGTGGTTGTACTAACGCCGTTAAAAATTCACAGAGAAAAAAGGCTAAATGAAAGCTTATAGACCAACTCCAGACATTAACACAATTGCTTATAACTGATTACTGATTATTTATCACAGAGCTTTAAAGGTCCAGTATGTAAAATTCGGCCTAATTTATTAACATACTGCCCATAAAAAATATTAATAAAAGTGTAGTGTATACTCGCAGTACAATAAAAGTAATTTGGTTTTCCTAGTCATAGAACACTTCTTGTATATTAGTATATATATATAAGAATATACATAGATCAAGTGTCTTGCTCTCAGTTAGCTGCCATCTTGCACCACCACATTTCAAAGGAAGCCTGGTGTGGACAATCCAGGTCGCCTCACAGCACGTTTCGTATTTAGGGTGAACGTTAACGTCCCCAAATAAACCAACGAAGAAGAGGGTGGACGTGGTATGCAGGTCTGTAGCAGGCCGCTGCAGTTCACTGGCAAACTCGGGACAGGGAGGGTGAGCGCTGCAATCTACAATCTGAATCTAGAAATTCTCCAAATATTACACATTTAACAATTAATTCATTTTTTTTGTTGCAAATTTTGAAACTTGCAATTTTTTTTGACCTTATGCAAAAATCCCAAGCAGGTATTTGGAAGAAACTGCTACCTGCAATCTCCTCGATGCAGTCGGCGTGCATGTCGAGCAACACGCTGCCGTTGATGATGCAGCTCCGGAGCTCAAACAGGCTGTGGAGCGACAGCGTTGCCACGTAAGGTTTGCTCCAGCGTTCCCCACCGTCCTCCACGTCTTCCTCGAATTTCAGCCACCTGAAGGGACACGACAGCTGTGGGATCAGGGACCCTGCGTAATGAACCAACGACCAAGGTGCTTTATGGCTTGGTATCACCGCCAGGAGGCCCCCCCTGGGGGACACCGACCTGGCTGTTTCCTTCCACTCTGCATCTTTGCCGTCCTTGACGCAGATCTCATCAAGCTCGGTAAACAGCTCGTGGGCCACGTGCTCGGCGTCCTCTTCTGTGCCCAGAATGAACTGCACCCGCTGGGACGGCGTGTCTGGTGAGGTGGGAGGCAGACACAGAGAGAGAGGAAGAGAGGAAGAATCACACCAATGCGGTCCTCAGAGAATGCATTTTTTTTTTTTCTACCGCAGATCATTCCAACCTGCAGCCATCAGGCTGTATAACTGCACTCAGTGAAACAGTTCGAAACCACTACATTTCACTCCAGGTGCAATATAACAATTTTTTGAAACAATTCTTTACTTATGTAAATCATTTGTAAATAATCCAACTTTCCATACAGACATAAACATTGATTTCTTACTATAGAAATATTTCGTGTTATGTTATTTCTTTACTTCACTTTAATTCGTATATTTGCACCGTATATGCTGCTGTAATGACAGTATTTTCCCAAGGCGGAATAAATAAAGGCGTTCTATTCTATTCTATTCTATTAAATGAAATCAGGAAATTTACACAGACGCTGGTCTAAACTGCACACAAGTGAAACGCTAACAGGGTTCCCTTTCCATGACAGTTAATTAGTGTGCTTGTCAATTTTGGCCTGAAGTGCTTTTCATGTGTGTCAGTATTGATGTTTTTCCACATGCCCTGTACAGGGCCACTAAGTGATGCACCATTTCATTTTATTTTTTATCATAGTTTTCCAGATTAGATGCGGCCTAAACGGGGAGGGGAAAAAAACATTCAGGAAGGAAAAGAAATTTGCCGAGGACACGCAGGATGTCCGTGAGCTACCATGGCTGGATGTTGTCGTCTCTGTTTCCTCGCTCTGCTGGGCTGCGATGCTTCCTGCCCTTCTGTCTCTCTTGCGGTGTCTGGAGCCGTGGGGCTTGTGGTGGCGATGACTCTGCCTGGGCATCCGGACACCAACAAACAGAGTTCTGTGGCCTGAGGACAAAGTCGAAGAGAATAATGAGAACTTTTAGCAGATGCGAAAGTCGAAACAGAAAAATTGGCGAGCCACTGCGTGTTGACACTAATCAGCCTGTGTTATGTCCGTAGATGGCTTTCATTTTCCTTTTTATTTGAAAGAAGAGGACCACAATGTTCCACTTATCTTCTTTTAAAATTACATTTTTCTGGATTTTAAACTATTGAAACTTTTTTAGTCATTCCATCAGCTCTCTGGTTTTGCATCAAGAGCCGTTGTGAACAGTTTAAATTTGTGCACGACTGTATAGCCTCATTCTCGATCATGTCTCAGAAAGTGGCAAGGTTCAGTTTTAAACACATTCATTAGACCACTTGGCATTAAAGCAAGAAAACAAACATTTTAGACGTATTTCAACGACGTGTTCAAACTCTAAACACACAAATGCACTAAAGACTAACTTAAAACCGCTAACAAAACGACACAGCGTTATTTCTTGACACTCTCGGTATTGAGCACTGAGCAGCTTCAGCAGGAGAACCAGAGGAGCAGAGAAGTGAAATAGGGAGGAGAGCTTGAGGGACGGCAGTGCTGACAAAGTTCTTGGGGGTCGTTAATTGTTGACCGGCAGCAATTAAACTGAAGGCGAAGGTGTTAGTCTGAGGATGCGCGCGGACACTGGAGGAGCAGCTTAAGATTAGTGAAGGTTGATTAGCATGTCAGCGTAAAATCATCTTTCACCACCGGAAGTGCGAGCTTATTTTGTAGAATTACGTCCAGATACAGTGGAACAAGAATTTTTCCAGCGACTCGATTTGCTTGGTGGACACGCAACACTTTTAGGTCAAAAAGAGCTTAAAAGGTGTCCCCGAAATGTTTTGGTTGAAGGTTGCACATCTTACTTTGCTTTTCAAAGTAGCGGCTGTGACACATGTTATAAAAGGCACCTTGAGTCAGAGTAAGGTCAGAACTATTTACAAGATTTTCTTTTTTTTTTTAATAATTGTTCTTGTGAGGAGTCTTAATAAAAATGTCTTCCTATGGTCGATCCCTGAGTATAAGGCACAACTCGTTTTGTGTTTATTATCTTGTATTTTGTGCAGCTGGAAATGTTTGTATTTCCTGTATTTTGTGAGAGACAATTTTTGACACAAGAACAGAGAAAATGAATAAAACTTTATGTTGTTTCTTTAATATTGCATTATTTGTATCACTATACATGATTTATAGATCTTTCACATACAACAGAAACCTCATTATACTTAGAGCTGATGTCAACTCACCTTCGAGTTCCTCCTTCTCATAGTGGATGTTCATTACTGAGCTGGTCCCACCCTGGTCCACCACCACCTCCTCATCTGCCCTCTGTTGATCACAGAAAGACCCAAACGCTGGGATTTATTATTTTTAATAACCACACTTTTTCCGCACAGCAGCTTCAGCATTTTAACGCGAGTACGTGACAGGAAATCCAAAAGGTCAGCGAGTGAGTCATTCTGTTGGACATGAGCTACCGACACTATTAGCAGTGTTGCTAATTAGCCAAACTGGCAACAGGCTTTCTTTCCTCTCTTCATCGCCTGCCTGGCACCGACATACGCAGTGTAGGAAATGCAGGAGTCGCTCAGAGAACTCAGATTTTGACCAGAAATCAAACCAGATTTAGCAGTTCTGAATCGCAGCGATGCTGCTGTGCAGTCTATTCCCATGTGAATGTCTTTCCCCACTCAGCGGAGCTTCTTGTTGCCAAGTGCTCGTGTGCAGCAGAGGGGAGTCTGTGAACATGCATTAGTCTTTTTTTTTTAATGAGGAAAGGAGGCTGGCTCACTGCTGCTATGGTGTCTCCGCACATGAACGGCCAAACATGAGCGCCTGGGATCCTCCCACGAGCTGTTTAGCACAGCAAGTGAGCGGAACCTCATTATCAGGTTAAAACTGCAATCTATAACACACAGACAAATGGACTGGCTGCTGGGCTGCGGGTGCGACATTGAGCAACACATGAGCATTTACAAGGGAAATCCGTGCAGGAACAGTTTAATAGTCAAATCAATCGGCAAAACCAGCACATGATGCAAGTGGGAAGGAGAGGATTGATCGCATTGGTTTGGAATTTGTGAAAATGGCCAAACAGTTGGTCTGGTGGAGGAAGTTGAAATATCTGCCTTTTGACATCCAACATAAAGTAATGACTGGCAAACAGCTCTTAATAACAGCGCTTTAAGCAGGCCATAACACCACGTAGCACCTACCCACAATATCAGACAGCTCAGCACCTTATTTATTACCTCCTGCAGTCTGATGCTCCATAATATCAGATATTTTATATTTGTATATTGTATATACAATTGTATTGGATTGTATATAGGAATGTGGATATACTGTATATACATTCCCTCTATTTTATGTTCATTGTTTATTTTACTTCTATTTTATCTATGTTAGTCTTGTTGCTGGAGTTGCTGCCGTCGCATTTCACTGCTGCTGTACCTGTACATTCATGCATGTGACAAACAAATCTTTAAATTTCAAAGTTGAAGGCGCTCAGCTCACAAAGTCTGTGGAAATATGATTATTGTGATTTTGGTGATTTTAGTAACCACTTAAATTGTCCTTGGTGCTTTCCTTAGTTGCTTTATAAACACTTCCAGTGCTGAGTCCTCTTGGACATTCAAGCATGTGTTTCAATTTCGTGTGCGTCTGTGTAGGTGTGCGACCGAGGATGCTTTGTTATGAAGTTTTAAAGTCAAACTAAGAGAAAATGCTTCTGTAACACCTGCAGTCTCGGCCGTCAGTCCAGTAACCAACGCTTGCAGTGTAAACAACTACTTAGGCTGAAATGTGACACAAATACATAAGACTCATGTCCTCCAGTTCCCTGCAGCGAGGCAGGCGAAGAGAAAGGAAAGTGTGCGGTGACTTCTACAGAGCAACAAACTGGGCGCCCCTCTATTGTGGTGACGAACATTCCGTGCCATTGACTTGGCTCTCAGGTAATTGATCCGCTTATTGTTGAGAGAGTGGTGATGTGATGGATGCGCTGCGCCATTTGCTCAAAACAACCGCGCGTTTGTGATGCTGCAGGATGTGTTTATGCGGCAGGAAAAATAAATGGTGACCCAGACCACCTGCATATTTCTCCAGGGTTTGGAGCTTTATGAAAGCCTGCGCACTGTTTATTGAGAGGAAAAGCCTCTTTGGAATCGGGCCTGTCTGCACTTGCAGTTATGAGCTGAGATAAATGGGGATTGTGCAGCTTTGCGTCTTATTTTTAGTTCAGTTCAAACATCCACAGTGTCGCCTGTCGCCGGCACATTAAATGAAGGAAGAGATTTAAGTTTCATTGGGATCGCCATTAGCATGGCAACACCAGCTATTCTTCCTGGAGTCCTACAGAGTCCTTGTAGCAGCACAGCTACAGCAAAACAAAATGACCCCACAACTGGCAAGAACAAATTCAACTTAGCGGAACGGTGCTTTTTTTTTTGTGTGGCATCAAGTATCGAAATGCCTCTGAAATCTAAGCCTCTCGGAAGAGTTCCAGTAGTGCAGTGATGTCTTACAGCATCTTTCCTCTTTGCCTCATCACCTTCAATTAGCCCTCAGGGACGTTTGACTCTTTCCATGACTGAGCTGTTCTTTATCCCACGACAATCTGGCTCTTCAAGTGCCACAATAATTAGGAGGTCCAGCACCCAACGAACACGCGCTGGTGTTTCACAGGTTCTCTTTAATTATGGAAAAGATCGAAAGGGTGACAATTAAAAAATGTAAACACTTTAGAAAAATGACATTAAAACAGGATAACACTGAAACACTGAAGCGTAAAAAGAAGCGGTAATGTTAAAACCATTGCATTGTCATTGCAGTTGTTTGAGCTCCTGCAGGCTGTCATTCGCTATTCTGCATCAACTGTCAGTTGTGCTTTTCACCTACATCCACTACTTACTTAGAGGCAGGAAAAAAGACCTATGCCGGGGTTACACCTGTTTTAGGTTTTTAAAAAACGTTGTCATCATCATACACATGATGAAAAAAGCTGTAAGTAAGTGGACAGAGTCTTTGCTTTTTGCTATTATTTTTTTTGTTTTGTTTCTGAGTTTTGTTACATCCCCCTTTAGCATGAACTCTCTGGAGTGTGTCTTCCACTTGCATACACACTACATGGGGGCAGAGATTATGGAAGATAGCACTCTGCAGGATGAAAAAACTCATACACAACATTACTTATTTATTTTTATTATGTTTTTTTTAATTGAAGTATTGTTGTAATCTGTGGTGCTACAGCACCTACAGGTCCCTCAGCTTGAAGTCTGGCAGGTGCTGCTCTCATGTGCAGGTACCGGATGGAGGCAGAGGCGTCCAAAGTATTTTTTCAAAGGGCTCGAAAATGACACCGCGACTTTGAAGGCCTGTAAAACGAAAATGGCGTCATTTATTAAAGAATTCCTGCAGATTTTGGATCACCAATGTCACATCTTAAACTACTTTGACGTTTGTTAAAATTTTTTATTGGCATATGAAAATTGCACATTTCCTGTTGTTGACTTTGGTAAGGAGTGTCCAGTGTGTGAATAGTAGGTCTTGACAATGTGAAGTGAGGTTTTGAACCATCCTGCTACGACCTTGTGGCCGCAGGGGTCATTTTCTGGGGTGTTTTTAAGGTTTCTCTATGGAGTTGATTTAGGCACCGATGAGGTTCATGTTTTCATGTTATCCATATTTTCACCAGTCGTGATCTATGTGCCAAATGTGGTGAGTATCAGAGCAACAATAATAATTGTAATAAAATAATATAATAATAAAGATAGGGTCTTGGTCCTCAGCCTTGCTCAGGCTCTGTCCATCATTATTATACTAATCTTGTTTCTTGAGAATCCACTTCTCCTTTTCAATCAGTGCTGAACTGACTGACTGGTGCTTCTAATGAGCTGAACTACAGCTGTACAGCAGAGAGAATTTTTAAAGGAAGCTCGTTTTGGTTTTTTGTTTTGTTTTTCATTTATTCGGATCCTTGTCTGCAGACCAAACTTGAACTGCTGCACATGAAGTTGGTGCCGTTCCTAAGTCACCCCTGTCGACTGAGTCACACATTTGAGCCCTCAGCCGAGGCCAATTATAAAAGTAATTAATTTTACCACCTTAAGGTGGTGGAATTATAGGCGGCTTTATTAAGATTAGAAGGAGGGTTGGGGAGCAACAACGCAATCCAATTTTAAAAAAAGAAAATCCACCTCCTCTCTTTGGGTCTTCCTCAAGCAAGGCTTTCATGTGGATAATGTTTAGTTAATTTATGAACACCACGGTGCAGTCAGACAAACATTTGCTCGAGGGAGGAAAAAAATACAAACATTTAGACTGAAAAGCCGCCAAGGCCTTTACCTCTAAATGAGTTTAAAGACCCATTTTAAAGTGATCTGTTACATGAAGTGGAGCATACAATACACATGGATGGTTTCTGTTGGATAAAGATGTGTAAAAGTAATTAGCTGACTTATGTATCATATGATAACAATAGGCTTTGTGCATTAACTAATGCATTAATGGACAATTAGTGCATTAACTAGAGAATTAACTAATGCACTAGCGGCTATTACACTGTTGTAACAGGTCACCCTGAAGAATTGTGGGTGGTTGATCTCAGGATTTGCTCTATACTAGTCAACTAGCCAGCACATAGGTGTAGCTCATGTTTAAAAAGAAATCACATGGCTCCAGTTATATATTAAAACATTGAAATAAATCCTAAAACCTACATTGTCCTCAGAAATTGTTCATCTAATCATTTTTATCACAAAACGTTTTGAAGACTGATAATAGAAAACAACACAATAGAGGAGGAAATATCCCTTCAGATAACTGTCACAACGATGAGCCATGTTTTGATTGAGGAGCCACAAACAGGGTAAGCAATGCGAGCTAACTGCTGGTGCTGCGGTGACTGATGCACTGTCAGAGCAGCGCCAGTGATTCTCTGTGTGGGGACCTTGTGAAGTCTAAAAGGGCCCTAGCAGGACTGTGGGGAAGGGAGAGGGTTTCATGCAAACACTTTTATTGCTGCTCTGTTGCTTGGAACAAATCCATCTGTGCATCAGCAGAATGATTCTCGCTGCTGCTATTTATTGATTTTGCCATCTGACTTCTCAGGGCGCTGCTGAACACTGTCTCGACTCCACTGATACAAAAAAAAAACAAAAAACTGGCGACACCAATGAGCGCTATGTCAAACACACACAGCCACAGTTACCGCGCACGCACACACACACACATCACACATTAATACAGAGCTAATCACACTAATCAATGGAAGGAGACTGGGAGGTCATATTACAACAAACCACTTCAGGATGCTACATTACAGTGGTTGAGGGTTTGGCTGGTGTTCCCGTCCACCCGCCTGACAATCCTGCACACCTGTCACTCTGCTCCCCAGCAGTCAAGCCCTCAGCCCTCAACTCCTGTCCCTTGGTCCCTTTGGCATCTTTCCCAGGCTTTCATTCTAATCACATAGTGTTGTGACCGGTGGGGATACTGTATATCTCTGAAGTAAAATCAATTTTATGACTAAATAGTCATAAAATGGATGATATATTGTTGAAATGTTGTCCAGCAAATGCATGGCATGAAACGACAAAACACCTGACATCATCCAAACTGAATTCAAACTCTTCACAAATCACAGAGAATTAGGCAGTTGGTTCTGTTTATAGTCCTTACTGGCTCTGTTTTGAATCCTGACGACCAAACTTAAAAAACCCTGCAAACCTCCGGCCTCAACTGTGCCGGACGCTTGGGGGAAGTTGCAGATGTCTGTTTGAAAGGAGATAAAGCAGACGGCCCGGCACCCGGGCTGTCATGCTAGCCATGGGCTGGACCTCTCTTCCATCTCCTCTAACACTCGTCCTTCCTGTCTTCAGTGACATTTTCACCACTGCCTCCTTTGTCCTCCACCCACTCTGCGGCCTCGCTGGGGCTGCGGGGGGCTGCGGGAGCTGAGGGGGGCAGCGAAGCTCTCTACTGGACTGCCCAGACCTGACTGTGGTGGGGCGATGTTGAGACGGGTGCAGCTGGGCCGTCACACACCGAGCCCAGCCTGGAAGTGACAGAGCCGCTTGTATGAGTCATGATCTGTAGTCCCTGCGCTCATCTCATCATCCCTCAGGGCTAAGAGAGGGAGAGGAGGAGTCGGCATGGGGGGAGTGGAGCGCTAGGTGGCGCTGGCGTTGGGGGATAACAACATGCTGAGGGGAAGGTCATGGCCCGACTGATTTGTCATCATTGCGTCCCCAAAACCCAGATAGACACAAGGGTCGCGTCATTAACATGGACCTATTATAAGAACTGGATACCGGACTGGCAATATGGCGGCACTGTGATTTTTTTTTTCCAGTGGCCACTCAAGGTGCTGCAGCCAAAACCCCATCTGGCCCAAAAAGCTTTTATCCTATTGACTGCAAATCAAAAAGAAACGCCTCTAAAACGGCTGACAGGACGGCACTTGAAATGCAGATTTTTTTTTCAGTCAATGTTTTTTAATATTTTAAATAAAAATATAAAGGCCAGAAAATCAAAATAAAAGAGTTTTAAATTCCCAGCGTGACGTCACAGCGTTGTCCGTGCTGCCGCCTCTCGGCTCGTTCTGATTGGTTGACGCGTCCTGATGCATCACGGGAGTAACAGAGACATGATGGGAAAAGCCTCCATTGCAATGAAGGGGGCCGCCATATTGGATCAGGAAGCGCCCAACGTAAACACACAAGTCAATTGGCTGCGGCGCCCCCTTAAGGCAGCAGCTACAAGCAGCTACTCGATGGCAGTCAGACTGATCGCTTGTCTCTCCTTGTTAAAGCACCTTGGTGAGTCTTCGCCTTAAACTGGTTTAAAATCAGTGAACCAATGCACTGTATGTTTACATGCACAGTAAAGGGACAACAAGGCCTTTTAATTGGACTACAGTCCCCTGGTGTCCAAGGAGAGGAGACGGATCGAGTTATTGGTTGTCACACAGTGCTGGTGGCTGATTCAATATGTAGATACACTGGCTGCGGTGCCATTAACCTCCTGAGACCAGAGCTTTTGATTGTGCCTTTGAAATGCCCTCATTTGAGTGCACAAGGAAAGTAAGCGAGAAAAATCAATGTGAAACAAATATAATACCATTTAATTTTCTTCAATATAGTTTTGTGCGATACGATTGCATGTTGACATTATTTCACAAGGAATAAAATACAATTACATGGAGAAACATTTATAAAAAATTATATTAATCTATCAAAATGAACATTTTAACGATTGATTAGGCACAGTCAGACCAAAAGGTGGCCATTTTATTCCATCAACTTATTATCCAATGCAGCTTCCCTGGCCAAAAGCACTGATAAAGACCTCGATCTGGTCTCCGAGAATCACACAGCACTGCTACTAATAGATGGATGAATCAAATGCTGAGGGCATAAAGAGCCTTGTATGAATTAGAAGAACAAGGCAGGTTTTGCTTTGCTAACATCATGTAAATGTACCAGGTGTGAGAATCACCGCATTTTGTTAAACTAAACAGAAAACGTACTTTAGCTCACGCTCAAGCTCCTTTAACTGTCTTTATTTTAAGCCCAGTTAACCCTTTCCCCCTGGATCCTTCCTCTCAGTGCGGGGTTTTCCATTTGTTCGGGGCACTGACCAGTTAATGTGTTTAGCTGTGACGCACTTTAAAATACCATCTGATTCTCTGTGGTGGAGCCAAATGATTTAATCTCAAAGAAAATGCCGATGGCAAATCAAACGGCCTGTTCAAGAAAAACTTAGATAAACTCAGCAGTAAATAAATACTATAAAACTATTATAAGTACTATATATACATATATATATGCAATAAGCAACTTTACACATACAGTAGGTACAGTACATGTTTGGTGTGACAGTGGCCTCCTCTGCCTTGCGACTGCGGATCCCTGGTTTGAGGCTCCTCACAGCAACGTTACCCCAAAAATGCAGCATTAGCATCAGTTTCAAAGATCTAACAACACGAAAGTCTAAGTGGTGCGTGAGGATCTGTAGAAGAAATCATTTGCAATGCTTCCATGACTAAGCACTGAGCACTTTAAACAGAACTGACTCCTTGAGGCTGAAATTAAATGTTGCATGCTAGCTGATAGACACTGACCTAAAGTAAATGATTAATAACAGGGAAGTGTGTATGTTATAAGACATTGTTTTCATGCTCTGATGTTTTCACCTGGAAGTCACACATCAGTGTCCTTGTGTCTGCGCACGGAACCCTCTCACGCGCTTCGTTCCTCCTTTTCAACTCCACACTGCAGCCGCAAAACATGAGCCTGCCATTGCTAGCTACCGCCGATATGCTAAAAGGACAGGAAGTCAAGGACATCCAGCCATTTTGGTCCTGGCTGTAGGCCGCATCTATAGCAGTAATCCGTTTGGAGAAATGTTTTTTGGCCTCATAAAAGCCCCTCCGCTGTTAGCTGTGTGACTCAACCCAAAGAAACGAGAGTGAATGAAGAGGGGACAGTTGCTAGGCGAGAGATCGACGGCCGAGCATTTTTGCGGTGCCAATGGAAAATCAAACACGCGTGTCCAAGCCTCCAGGGTCACACATGTGCTCACCCGCAGAGAGAAATTTGACTTTAAGTGCAACGTGAGCTCTTAATCGGCCGACGCGCTTAATGTGACACGAGGGAGGTGAGTTGTGAATGACAGGGAACCATTAACCTGTTGAAAAAACACCCAGCCGCATGAATTTGCCATTAGCAACGGCGCTCACGGTGAGCTGTGCCGGGGAATGGAGACAGACTGTGAAAAGCACAGACTTGGGAAATCACACGCACACACACACACACACACACACACACGCGCACGCACACACAGGTGTAACGTCGCACAGAACAAGACCTGAGAGCTTCTCGTCCTTTCTAGCCGTTGACTGAAACACAGTTCTTTATACTGTTTGAATGAGGCTCCCCTCTTGCACTGTGTGTCCTTCCCAAATGGATCCAAACTAATTGATGGTGTGATCGTGTCGTTTTTTCTGGGACACATCGTCTCTCGCTCTCTCTCTCTCTCTCTCTCTCTCTCTCTCTCTCTCTCTCTCTCTCTCTCTCTCTCTCTCTCTCTCTCTCTCTCTCTCTCTCTCCACTCATCCATTCTCTGGTTTTGAGTGTCTATATGTTTGGTAGAGCTCCAGTTCTAATGGAGCTGACTGCCCCGAGGCTGAGCTCCATCCCACACACTAATTCACCAGCCACAGCTGCGCTCACTGATAACGGCGAGTGTGTGTGTGTGTGTGTGAGAGAGAGAGAGAGAGAGAGAGAGAGAGAGAGAGAGAGTGTGAGGGACCGAGCTCACACCCATGATTGTGATGTAAAAAGCAACTGTAGTCAATAGTTTGTTGCAAACGGGTGCTAACATGTACAATGTTCAAAATCACTGTTTGTCAATAGTGGAATAAAATGAGTTATTAAACACACCACCCTGTGCATTACCAAAGTATGTTTCTGTGTGTTATTTTCCTTCTTCTACATTTGTTTGGAGCGATTTTAAATACTTCTTGTTGGTTAAGCGGTGATAAAAGTGAGCAGGAAGAAAAAAGTCGATACAATTCATTCTTGAAATAAATGAAAAAGAACAAAATGCAAAAATAAGACTTTTGCATTCAGTAATTGTTTTTGGGTTTTTTTTAATCCCAATATATGAAATGGCAATAAAGCAGATGGGTGTGATCATATGCACATTGATAGAATTTTTTTTCATTTTGACTCAATTGCCATTCACTAACTCAGTTCATGTTAACGTGGACGCCCGCCGACCCCTCTCATCAAGGCCACTAAAGCCCTCACTAAGCTTTCTGCAGTGTGACTGTTTGAGTCAGAAGCCCCAATGAGACAAACAGCTGATTATCATAATGGAATACCATCGCATGAATCTGGATGGCTGCTTTTGTTTTTGAAGGTGGCGCCGTAGAGCCTGGTGTAGATCAGTTTTGTTTGGAAACCTGGGAAACAAAAGATTGTCACGGGGCCTTTTCAGAGTGAAAATGAAAAATATTGATATCGTCTTAGATACTACAGTAGGCCTTTTTTCAGGGGCAAAAAAAAAACAACAGAAACTCGCCAAAATGACCATCCTGTAATTGTTTAGCATGAGACAGAGTGGTATAGTTAAGCATGAAAAGAAATGGCAGAATGCAAAATTTCAACATGTCCAAAATGTAAAAATTGTTATTTTCAATTTGCTGACTCTTATTACGCTGCATTTGCCTATTACCAACCTGTTCTCAGTATCTAACATGTTGATGTTTGATGATGGTGGGAGGAAACCAGAGTGCCAGAAGAAAACCCAGCGACGGGCCGGGGAGGCCGCGCTGGCGTGGGGCGGTTGCGGCCTCGGCAGCTGCACTAACTGGCAGCCTACTTCCAGTGACGCACTCAAACACACCTACTCCCATATTCAGGTACACACACCCCCACATCCATACACATCCACACACACACAAATGCAAGTATACACACACACACACACACACACACACACAAGCACGCGTACACTGTTGCACACTGCTGCATAGCTTATTGCCTTATTTATTCATGAGTACATTATTATTATTATTATTATTATTATTATTATTATTATTATCAATATTATTATCATTACTATTATTAACGCTGTTGTTATTATCATTGCTATTATTATTATTATCATTATATGTACACACTGGTATGTTTGTATATGGGTATATATGCATTTGTATGTACTGTATATATGTATATGTGTATAGGCATGTGTATATGTATGTATATATGTAGATATGTACATATATATATGGATATGTATTCAATGTGCCAATTCTTAATACATTGCTTTTGCTTATTCCTAACCTGTTCTCAATATCTAACATGTTTTTTGATGATGATTGGAGGAAACCCATGCAAACGTGAAGTGAACCTGTCAACTCCTCACAGAAAGATCTTCGAACCAAAACCAGCCTGAAACTCATTGAAATGACTGTCCTATGATAGTTTAGCATTTCATTTTTTTTTTTTCTTCGAACAATTAGAAATAGCTCACTTCCATTGATGAACTGTAGGTCTTGATGAGACTAACACGTGGGCTCTACGACCTTTCTATAGCCGCTGGGGCTATGTTAGTCTTTTTAAGTGTCTGTAGGAAGCGCTATAGAGCCGAATTTTGCCATTTTCTCTTCATTTGAAATCTTTCATCAGTTCTGACCTGCTTGCCAAATTTGGTGAGTTTTGGAGCATCTTCAGGGTGCCAGATTTTGGCGGAAGCAGGCGGCAGGACTGTATTACAAAGAAACATTGCTATTTCAATCGAGGTCTTTGCCTGGAGATGACCTGCTCCGTTCCAGAGCTGGTCTAGCTTTGGGGCTCAGTGCCTAAAAAATATTGTTGAAATATTTTCAAGTTGAGCTTTTAGTTATGATTCAACCATCCAAATTTCCTTCAAATTCCAAGACAACTCACAATTTAATGCATATCTTTTTAGGATACGTGCATCATCACCTCACACAAAGCGGAGGTTTGTGCATCCTGGATCAGATTGCTCAAGGACAAATTACGTAACTGTCTGATGCCTCCAGTTACAGTGCTAAATTGCCTTATGCTATTTTAAGTCTGGGTCATGTCTGTATAATTCTACTTTATATAAGCGTTTAATCTATTTTGATTTTTAGTCACACCAACAGCTAGAATACTCTCCTCTTTGCGTTAATCTGTACAATCATCATGTTGGCTCCTTTACTTTGGCGTCAGCCTTATAACATGTAGAGTGGCTGACAAATCAATAGACACTTTTGCACGTGTGCTGTTTTGCTCTGCGCTGCTGTTTTCGGCACATCAGCATCGATCTGTTAGCCTGGCGCGACCCCTCAGCAGCTCTTTGGCAACAGGTCTGAAAGGGTGAGAGATGTTTGGATGCTTTTGGGGGGGGGAGACGGCGGGGGGTTGTGACACTGCATGTCATCGCAATAACAATCAAATTATATATTTAAAAAAAGAAGCAGAAGAAGAAGGAGGAGAAGAAGAATGTGTCGCCTTTGTTCCGCTGGATGCTTGTTCAGCAGCAGCCAGTGATCTGATGATGGATCACAATATCATCTCCCTCCTTCAAACTCCACTTGTTCCTGCCGCCCCCTCACCCCGTCTCCCTCCCCTTCTCCCCACACCATTGGCTGATCGACGACGTGCGCCGCGCGGTGCGCGCCGTGAGGATGGCGTCAAGGTCATTTGAGGGTAGATGAGAAAACAGCAGGCCCGCGTGAGCCAAGAAGTGTCACCGGAAGCGACGGTCGCGTCCTCCACCGAGGTTGTTGGTATTTTGAACAACATGAGTGTTTTAAACGCATCGAGCCCCAATCAATACTTTCCTATACGGTCACGTGTGTGTCTGTGTGTGTGTGTGTGTGTGCGTGTTTGAGAGAGAGAGAGAGAGAGAGAGAGAGAGAGAGAGAGAGAGAGAGAGAGTTGCGCTGATGAGCTCAGTCAAAACAAGTGAAACATTCCCAACACGGCGCCTCGCGCGATGCGCTCCGTGGAATCACTGCAC